>PDGT01000089.1:0-172752 GCA_003671415.1 Megathymus violae
TTTCATCATAACAATCATTAAACTGGCTAAGGTAGCTAACTGCATGTGCTATATCCGGTGTGGTTCCTACTGCAATATACATCAGTGAACCTATTAAACTTCTGTAATCAAAATTACCATTTTTGTTATTGATCGACTTTTCTAATTTCAAACCAGTCTGCATAGGGGTCGCTGCAGGTTTACAATCTTCCATTTTAAACCTCTTTAAAATTTTCTCTATATAATTACATTGATCTAATGTTATTTTATCCGTATATTTAGAGATTCTCATTCCTAAGAAATGCTGTGCTGGCCCTAAATCTGTAATTTCGAACTCACTTATGAGTTTATTCTTAATCTTAATTATTTCCTTAGCATTATTTGGCGTTGACATTAATAATCTATCATCAACATAAAGTGCTAATAATATGAGTTTATCGTGGTTTGATTTATAATAAACACATGCTTCTAACGATGATTTTGTGAAATTCATCTTATCACGCAAAACCTTGCTGATTTTCTCATACCACGCTTTAGCAGACTGCTTTAAGCCATAAATTGCTTTATTAAGCTTGAAGACTTTATGCTCACTACCTTTAACTATAAAGGCTTCCGGCTGTTCCATAAATACCAACTCTTGAAGGTCGCCATTCAGAAAAGCTGCCTTTACGTCATGATGCTGAATATCCATATTATATTCAGCAGCTAAAGCTAGTAGTGTTCGAATACTTGAATATCTAACAACAGGAGAAAATGTCTCATTGTAATCTATCCCATAACGCTGCGTGAATCCTTTCGCTACTAGTCTGGCTTTATATTTGAGAAGTTCACCATTGACACCAAATTTCTTTTTGAAAACCCATTTACATTTTACAGGCGTCTGATTTTGAATTCGATCAGTGAGCGTCCAACATTTGTTAACAATAAATGAACTATACTCATCTTTCATAGCCTTTTTCCAGCTATCTGCTTCTGGACCGCTCAGCGCCTCCTTCACAGTATAGGGATCATCTGTGTCTCTGGTACAGGATATTCCTCTGACTAATTGCGCCATCAAGGAGTCATCGGTGTCTTGTTCTGAATGTAAGCTGGAAGACGAATCTTCTGACTCTTGTTCTCTATTTGGAACATAAGTTTCATCCGCAGGATCGCTTGAATAAAAACTTTCCTCACTTTCAGAATCATCTACGGATATCACGCTTTCCCTCAGAACAGGTTGGCTTAAAATTCCCTCACTAGAAATATTTTCCTCAGTAGATGTTTTTGTTTGATGATTTATGTCATTATTTACGTCAAAAGTAACTTGTGTAAATGACTCTTTATCATTTGACACATTATTTTTTCTTATATAATTATCTTCCAAAAAAGTTACATCTCGAGCCTTTATGCACTTATTGGGATATTCAGGGTCTATTAATCTATATCCTTTTGTATTCTCACAATAACCCACAAAAACATACTTCTTTGCTTTGGGATCTAATTTGGTCCGTCTATGTACATACATGGGCATAAGCAAGGCACCCAAAAATACGTAAATGTGCAATAGATATCCTATTATTTGTCCTCTTTTCCTCTGGAGTGCTCCCTTTAACTGCTATAGTTGGAGACCGATTCTTTAGATAAACAGCTGTATTCACTGCTTCAGCCCAATATTTCTGCCCTAAACCGGCTTCCTGAAGCATGCAACGTGTCTTATCCATAATGCTTCGGTTGGCATGTTCAGCTACTCAATTCTGTTGAGGAGAGTGTGGCATTGTCGTTTTGTGTACAATGCCGCATTCCTGTAAAAAACTCTGAAACTTTGAATTACAATTTTCAGTGCCATTGTCACTGCGTATAGTTTTCAATTTTTTATTCGTCTGATTCTCTACCAGAACTTTCCAAGTTTTAAACGTTTCAAATACTTCATCCTTCCTTTTCAAAAAATAGACAAAAGTTTTTCTTGAATAATCATCTATAAATGTTATAAAATATTTTGCACCACTAAATGATCTTGACGGCATTGGGCCACATAAGTCAGTGTGAACCAACTCTAAAACTTCTTTTGCTCTATTAAACGAATTCTTAGGAAAAGATGTACGAGTTTGCTTTCCCTCGATACAAGGTATACATTTCTGCAAACCTTTCTTTAATAAATCCATACTGCGATGATTGAGATGTGCCAGACGACGGTGCCATACCTGTTGCGTAACAGCGGGCAATTCACCTACACTTCCTACAACGTGATTGTCAACGTTAGATGTCTTTTCAACACAATCTGAATCAGCAAGGAGAGAGGCATTACCATTCAACGTAATGTTACAATTAAAATTAGTTGATTCAATTATATCTAACTGATAGATACCACTGGTCAAAGTGGCCGTAGCTATTATTGTGTTATTATCGAATACTTGACACTTACTAGAGCTAAATACCACTTTAAACCCTTTGCTAACCATAGCGCTTACAGAAAGCAAGTTTACTTTTAAATTAGCCACATAATAAACATTTCTTATAGTCTTTATGTCACCGTTCTTCATATTAACCTTCACTGTACCTCTCCCGGCCGTGTACATTTTGTCACCATTCGCTATATATACTTCTTTAGCTTTACCATCACTTACAAAATTACTTATGATGTTCTTATCTCCGCTCATATGTTCTGTGGCACCACTATCAATATACCACGAACTAATGCCAATGTTTGCCGACAATGCAGTCAGTAGGCCCTTCAATGTGTCCATATTGGTTTTAAAAGACTTCTTATGTCCAGACTTAGGGCAATCTTTAATGAAATATCCTACTTTCTTACATTTGTAACATCTTGGTTGTTTCTTAACAAACAAGGCGGAGACCGCTTCGCCCTTGTCACCTCTACGAATATTCTCCTGTAACAGCTTCCCTTTTACTATTTCGCTAGATAGTTGTACATTCGAATTTTCTAAGGCCATTATGAGAGGATCATAGTCAGATGTCAAACCGCTCAACATAATCACAGCTATAAAATCATCCTCTAATGGGGATCCTATTTCACTCAGCTGCTGCGATGTCTCTGTAATTTTGTTAATATAACATTCCATGCTCTCGCTCTCATCAAGCTTGGTAGCAAATACTTTTCTCAAAAGCCCGAGCCTACGACATAGACCCCTATCTTCGTAGGCTTTCGACAAACTATTCCAAGCTTCATGTGCCGATTTTGCGTTGCGTATATGAGGTATTACCGATGGATGAACAGACAATGCAATGCGTGCCATAGCTTTCGATTGCTTTTTATCATCACGTTCTTTACCTTCAATGCAATCCCACAAATCTTCTTTATCATCTTTATCATGAATTTCCACGAACAATAATTCTCAATCCCTTTCAACTTCTCAATGGAAATAAAGTTTGCAGAATTTGCAGCCATTTTCCTGGGCCCATAACCTGATAGGTTTAAGGTGTTAAACAAAACGACTAAATACGATTAATTCAGATGTATTAAATAAAATAGAATATTTGTGCAATACGACATACTAAGCTGAGAGACATATGAAAAACAAGTTACCATCGAAATAACCATAGATCTAGACATATCAAAGACTAATAGTATAGATTATATTGCGTTAACATATTCTCAAACAATTAGCCCAAAACAATATTTCTAAAAAAATTCGTCTGTCTGTGTGTTTGTGTGCACTAATCTCAGAGACGGCTTAACCGATTTCGTTATGGTTTTCAATAATTAATAATTTATTGCATTAAGCATCACTTAATATTCAAAATTCGTTTCATTTAAATCCGTCCATAAATTAAAAAGTTATAAATGAATATATTTCTTATTCACAGAACGAGAAAATACCAGTCTTAAACAAGGAAGGTGTTATTTCTAAGCGTATGGCGTTGTTTTTCTAAATCGAAGCGAGGGCGGTTTCGTAGTATATAACATAGTTAATGCTTACTTCTGAAATGAAGTGAATGAATTAAGATGTTAGTAATTAAGTTATTAAGACTTAAGTCCTTTTATTGCTGCCAAGTAGGGTTCTTAAATGTGCCATATGGCATGTGGACTCCTCCCATATTCTCACTATTTCTATTGCACAAACTTCCAGCCTTTAATTTTGAAGTCCAACAATGGCTCTTTCTGCTCCACGGTAAATTTTAATAATAGGTGGAGTATGTCATTTGCAGCTACTCTAAAGCAGCGTACAATAATAATGAGCCATAAACATAGGCGTTCTAAGCGAAAGTCCCCCAAGGATGCTGTACGGGCCCTCACTATTTTACCGTGTTTAGTGCGAACGAGCAGATGTTAGTTTTTGACACTCAAATTGATGTATGTCTATTGTTGTTGCCTTAAGCTATTGTTGTCGCGACGTAAAAATCGATTAAAAAAATACATTGTACGAGTTTACCTATAAATGGACCATTGGTAATGATCTGCGACTCAATTTTGGGACCAGAATAAAATCAATGGAGATTACTCTTTTGTGCAAAATAATTGTGTTTATTTATTCACGTGTTCCAACATTGTGAATGTGGTGCGGTACTAGGGCTAATCTATAATTGAATCTCCATTCTGTTATCTTTTGATTCGCGTACGTAAAAGAAGCACAACGTAATGTTAGTTTGATTTGATGAGTTCAGAATCAATTTTCATTGCTTTCTGTCATGCGACCATATTAATAATTCATTCATATTTTTCTATTTTTATCCATCGATTTAAAAACCTTAATTAATAACGGAATATAATAATAATAAAATAATATGATACAGCGGGATTTTATCATTACATATCTACCAAGTAACTATTTGACTTGACACAGTTCTAAACATTTCAGTTTGTAGTACATATGATAATATCTTGTTTAAATTTATTTTTGTTTTTAGTACAATTTTGTGGTTTTCATTATGAATTATGTGTTTTTTAATTAAAAACTTTTTTATTTAAACTTTATATTTGTAATAATTTCATACCCCCTTATTCTCATATCATAACAAAACAATGGTTAAACTAACAACATAAATATTGCTAAGATATTTTGTTTATTAAAGTTCCTGTTTCATATTGTTAACAAGCGATATATTTCGTTTCTTTAATAAAATATTATTCTTCATAATTTCACAGATATGTCGATTTGATATTTGTTACTCCTTTATTTCAAAAGTTAAATATACACCTAAAGTTGTGAATGTAGAGAAATAGATATATCAAATACACGAAAACGTTTATAGAGAAAACCTTTTGGAAACGTAATTTACCAAATGGCTTCTACGCATTATAAATTATCTGTCAACTTCGTAATAGACATACAGCGCTGGTACACCAGAACATCCTTGTATGGAGAGATAAAAATAAGATTTAGCGGAATACGAGGAACATAAAATACTGTTTACGTTAATCTTGATATGTAACTTTATCGCGCATAAACCCGGTTTTATTGCATAGTTGTTTGAAGTCGATCGATTATATTAACGGTGTATGAGGTCTTGCTAGGAGGACAATTTCATGACGTAATATAATAACGGATCAATAAAGTTTTAAGTCGACAATTTTGTAACGTTATTTCGTTTAAATTATCGCAGAGATTCTTAATTGCATGAACCGTTTGAAGTGTTTTAAAAATAAGATTAATATTGTCCATATCAACTGAATTTTACATTTTTATAAGTATGTATATGCCTAAACGTACCGATTGAACACTCGAGATAGGAACCAATTTCCGGTCCTCAGATTTTTCATTGCAAAATACACGTGTACCCACTTCTATTTGTCCATGGACACAGCTGACTTAGATTGTACAGTGTCAGTTGAAAAAAAAATACAATAAAATATCTACCCTAACCCTCAACTAACATATTATAGAGAAAATTAAAGATAAACAAGGTAAACCATTGGTATGCAAATTATTTTTCAAGAAATCCAGTTTACAAATAATCCGCTGAATTGTATGAAAAATTAACAAGAATTAGTTTTTGACTTTAAAAAAAATAGTTTTTAATTGTCTCTCTCCCACGTTCAAGTAAAGCATAAAATTAATGAATCGAATCGAAAAGTTGCTATCGGGGACACAGCAACGCCAAAGGGAGTGATTTTTCAACTCGCACACGAATAGTTACGCTCTATTGTTCAAAGTCTTTGTTAAAAAAATCCGCAAGGGTGCGTTGAGTCCCCCGCTAATTTATATATCTTGCACATGTTGACACGCGTCGGAATAAAAAATAAACAAAAAATCATTTATAGACATGGTTTTCGCATTTAAGTCCGACGTGCAACCGTCTCGACGAATGAGCCTGTCCGTTAGAACCAAGTCGTTATGTGTTTTTTGTCGGTTAAGAATTGATAGTCTTATGTGCACTATGTTTATACTGGTCAACATGCGATTGGGATCACTTGAAAAATTGGGTTTGTCTGCTTACGTACTTATGTTCTCGATCTGCCTTTCGCTTCGAATCACAAATTTGTCAACATCGTAGCTACATCAAATGATAGAAATCTCTTTGATGGTTAAGTATTCCATTGCATCTAGAGAGTCTTATTCGTAAAAGGTAATAAATACAATTGCATTTTTATTTCAACATTAACAGTTTAAGCCATGTAGCTAGCTAAAAATTCGGTTAAATAAATAATAATGTGTAGAAAATTATTATACCATATAATGAGGTCAGCATACGTGGTCGTGTTTCAAGTTATGTTATCACGTTAGAAAATGCATCTACAGGCTTGTGTTGGGACCTAATTACGTCAACAGAGGTCCCATGAAAATGTCGAGAGCTCGTAACTGTCACCCCTTGTAACTCGATCGTAGTTGAATTTGGAATATCTAATTCTAATGAACGTGATTGGCTCCCTTAGGGCGCAATCATGATTTTTCGAACTATGTACACGTGTTCAACTTTGTACCCCTCTGCAATGTGACCCTGATCCATTATTACGTTCGTTTTCAAGTTGTTTCTATTTGACGCTGGGTGCAATGAGCACAATTTTGGTATACTTAAATATTATTACAACTTGAGGGAATATTTCGTTTTATTTATACATAGTTTAACAAAGAAAATACATAAATGAATTAAAGGAATATTATATTACAAGTTCCCGAAAGTTCGGTGTATGAAATAGTACTTAAAGTTAATGACGCAAAAAATTCAACACGCATCGATACACATGTGCATAGTTAGCTGCGACCTTCGACGGAAGGACGGATTAGCGTAACATGAATTTCGTGTTACAATGTTTGTGTTGTAAGTTATTGTAATGTTGAGACAAATTGTTGACACAGTGTCATCTTTCACCGGCCCTATCTGCTCGAGACGGGAGCAGCTGGCACTTCGAGAATGAACTTTTGGACGTTGGCGCTATACTGGAACGCGCCCCTTATTTTTCAACTTTGTAACTTTTGTATACGTACGTTAGCAATAGTTTTGACAGGGGAAGTTATGTTACGAAAGTTGTCTTCGATGGACTAAGGAAATGCGTCGGTGACGGTTGTGACATTTCTTTGGCGTGTTGTGAAATAGTGGCGCGCGTGGACAGATGAAATAATAAAGCGCGACGTTGATATATTTTTAAAGTAGCTGATACTGTGTGGATCTTCGATAAGTAATGGCTTTGCTGAACTAATATCATATTAGCGCTAAATGTTACTATTAAATACTAAAATCAGTCTTTCAAATTCTTTTTAACCGACTTCCGAGAAGGAGGAGAATTAAGAAAATTCGTTTGAATTTTTTTTATTTTCGTTGCCTCAAAGCTCTGTCATTTATTAACCAATTTGGAAAAATAATTTTTTGTTTGATAGGGTTTGGTTTTCTTAGCCAATTCTTAGGTCACAGTTTCAACATATTACAAATTTCAACGTTAATCAAGTTGCTTACGTTCGACTCGATAATATACGACGGTCGAAGGTCGAATAAAAAAAGTAAATCCAATGCGACAATCTTTTTATTTGCTTCTGAACCGTCACTATTAATAAGATATATTGGCGCACAGATAAAAGGGAGTATTTTGCAAACTGAAAGCTATCTGATCGGTCTCAGCGCTCGAGACGGCAAAAAAAGGATTTTGGCGATGGCCCTTACGATAAGATTTACTTTTTAGAAGAGTGACATCTGCATTAAGAAATCTTTACGATTGAACCTATTCCTTAAATCTTTCTATATGTATATTACTATAATTTATCGGTCTGAACTGAAGTACCTTTTTTTTACTTCCGCTGTTATTATACTTCAAAAACTAAAATGATTTAGTTTAACAACGCCTATTTATAAACTATAGTTGCGACACATGTCCCAGTGACGATATTCATAAAAGTCACAGTTTTGTTCGAAGCGAGATCATAGATATGAACCATTTTTCAAACACCACTTTGGGTACAATGACGTACACAATATTATGTCTATTGTAAAGTACCCGGAGCGATTGATTCTGTTTATTTGTATTATTCTTTTTTTCACCGTGTTTCACGCAGCATCCATCACGCATTAGACACAAAAGATAGGCGTCCTTTATCATTAGCTTAACTTCTTTACGCTTTGATAACCGCCTGGGGTGTTCTCTTTTTTATGTCCGTACCCAGAACCACAGAGTAAAATAATTCAATCACAATTTTAATGTGTACTGAGGGAAATAAGGTTATAAAAGTTTGAAGTTTTGTATACTTTGTGGAATGGACTTAATTGTGAAATATACGGTGCAAGCAGATGCGACTCTTGCATGTTTGTGTTTTGTTCACATAATGAGCTTTGTCAATAAGTAACGTTTTTCTCTACGTTAAAAGGTCCCTAGGGTGCCATTATACTGGTTTATTCGTAAACACGGATTTTAATTACTTCCATGTGGACAAAGCTTAAACATGGCTGAGATGAACTACAATAAGTATTTAATATTAATTATTATGGTAACTACAATTTTAAAGCTCCAAGCGGGGGTTCATTTTTTATTTTTGTATTTCTGACTGCTAGTGGAATTTAAAAATCTATTAAGTTAAAAAATATTGCACAAAGTAATTTAATTTTACGTTGATTCTACAAGTTCTTGGTTCTGCAGTGGCCTGTTTAAATATCGTATAATATTAAGTAATCATGGTAAAAAGTAGAATTAAGAATACTAATCGAAAATCAATAGAGATTTTTACCTACGTAGGTAAAAGTGTGACAATACAAATATATTTTGGGTATCTAACTATCGAATTAGCGGTTTCGGCCCCTTAACTAGAGGTTAATATAGCAAAACGTGTTTAGTTCCCCTGCTCAGTTTCAATCAGATATTTCCTGCAATTAGCTCCAATTTCGTTTCGAACCAGAGACAAATTGAGGCAATATTGTTAAAACGTCACGCTTACTTCTGACTTTGCTAAGTGGTGCCACAAATCTAAGATGGTACGGTGTGGCACTAAATATCGAATGGTGTGGGGGAATGTTACCCCATGGGAGGGCGAGGGTGAGCTATTAGCGTGGTTGAACCTTGACTTCGACATGAATTTGTTATTTTTATTTAAGCATACCATGGTGACTTCGGCGAACTTCGTAATTAGCTGTTTTGGTCGGAATGTCTTTCATTTTGTGGTAGTTTCTTATGTATTATTTGCGATTTATCTCTACGACAATAAAATAAACAATCTACGAAAGTACAATTATTGTTTATGTTCAATGTGAATTGGTGATTTTTTTATTTATAATAATGGCATTACTAACTCTCATTACAAAAACTGATTAGTCGTAATAAATATGATCTATGTAAAAACTACGAATATATAATTTGACATTTTTTTACTAATGAAAAGTGCAAATAAACGAACAAGTTTATATTTTAAATTGTTAAGAGACAATAGAAGTGAAACACTGGAACAGACTGATGTAAGCGAAGGTGACTTTCTTTTTCCTTATAGGTAATAATATTTTGCGTGTACGTAATAGCGAAATTAAGCCTCACTATTCAAAAGTAGATCAATTTAGCGATCAAAATTTAGCTGTAAATTTTTAAACATATTTCTTGCGAATTTTTTTATATTGTAGCTTCAAAAAATTATCAACCCACTGCAAGGCATAAAGTACTACGTCGTTGAGAAACCAAAGAACTTATGCCACCATGACGTGGCTTCAGTGCGTATTGGTAGAGACTTTAGTTCTTTCCAAATTTCAGTAGTTCTGTCGTTCGACGGCTGACATATTAAGACATGAATAACTGGCAGCTAGCTTACCATAAAATACTAGGTCAACGGTGCCCAACGGAACGCGGAAGTGCTCATGAAATTTTGGCACTAGTGGTCACCTATCCAACTATCGACCGCCCCTTTGGCTGCTTAACTTGGTTGAACACTTATCCCTTACAAGCTATGGTTCAACTATGGGTAGTAGCTACTTCTACTCAATATTCATGTACACGGATTTTATTAAAAAAAATGTATTTACTCGTTCTCATATTCTGTGTGTTCAGCTATTTTACGATATTCATGGAACGCAGTTATTAAACATGACCACATAAAAGCTAGGGGTAAATGTATCATTGACATGAAGATGAGTTCGCGGCTTACTAGCGGACTACCGTGGGTCGATATTCAATTAAGATTTCTTTCAGCCTTTTTTTAAATCACATAACACATAATATCACATAACACATAATATCTCTGTGCTTTTGCCGTTGTAACAAAGGATGATGAATGTATTAACCTCGCTCTGGACATTGTTACAATATTAGTGAAGTGATATTTATTTTTTTACAAAATATTATTGTTTTTGCCATCTTGCTTAATTTTATGGAGTCTCTCTGTTCTAATGTGTTTCTTAGAATATTCCTCATCACACTCAGCGTATTCTTTATCCCTTTCTAATTTGCAATGCCGTTTAAAGTTATAGTATCGTAGTAATCTCTAACGTCACGCTTTTCTCATGTCTGTATGAGAGATGACAGAAGAAATTTACGATATAAAATAGATTATGCTTCATGACGAGTTCTTTGACTATAGAGATGTTCCACGTGAAGTCTATGTATATTACTTATAATATTTATTGAGATATTAAAATTTACCTACACTTAGTTTATTTATTAGTTTATGAATTTTACACAAGATGCTTTAATAGTGAAGATAATGTAGCTCCAAATTTTCTGGAAGTATTATAAGTACAACATTTTATCAATACTGCTTCATAGAATAAAAAGAACATTCCATTTGGAGCAGGTTTGTAATCAACAAAGTAAAGTAATTACTAAGCAGTGAGCTTAGTAGCAAACTCAAACCAAGAAAAGGTAAAATATTTACCAGCCGTTGGAAATACAAGGCAAACAACGCTAGCCTTTTTAACTAGAATAGATAGAGCAGATAAAGCTCGTGATAAAACTAGGGCAGCTCAACTTTTACTAAGAATGTACTGGCTGGCTTGAAAGGGCGCGACTCAACATTCACCTGTTTCAACCAATTTTGGGTTATTGCGTCATCTATTTACTGACATTCGTTTATCAAGTATTCTTCAAATAATGTTGTAGTGATTCTCTGATTTTTCCACGTTCATTTTAAATTCCAGATTTAAAATCACTGACTGATAACAAAATATTCCACACTACGATGTTTTGACAGTGTTCAAATTAAGAAAGGTACTTTAGGTGCACAGTTAACATAACATTTGATGTACTAATCCTTTTCATTTATACAAAAATATTTCTGGGACTTAATGTTATAGAAGTAAAAATACAAACAAAAGTATTCAGTACCGACTGCAAAATAAAGATGTTACGAAAAATATTCGAGAGTCTGTAAACTTTAGAGTTAAGCCTGATCATTAATTAAGTATGATGCATTTCAAATCTACTTGGAAATTTCAAATCGTGCTAGGATGATTTTACTCGATATCGATAAGGATTTAACTCGATGAAAAACAACGATTTTTTATTAGAAAATTCATCCAGTATGATGGATAAATTTTATAAATGCAACTGAGTATTTACTTATAAATACAAATTATGCAGACTATAAATAATACAGATACATGAAGTGTGTAAAAAAAAATTAAACTGATTGATTTCATAACCTCATACTTACCTAAACAGAATAGTCCCAACAGAGACGTGACGACAGCAACCGTGTCCATTCCGACAGTCTACTCCCACATATTAAAGCAAATTGAGCAGCGCAATCTTCCGGTCGCTGTTATTCATGTTTGTTGTTTGCGTCTCATCTGTAACAAACATATCTGTACATAAATATTGAAGAATGTTTATGCGTGGGATGTACGGGAACTAAGCTATGCTATTTATTTATCACATTATAGTATATATATAACATGTCATTCACATTCAGTCTCTTATGGTTTTTTCCCCTTTGTTATGTTATTAATTTGTTTTTTATTTATGTAAGTTCACCAACAGTTGTTACAACCTAAGAATCATAAAACTAAATGACACAAGTACCGTAAGAAGTTAAAATAAAACTGAAAAAACGCGATGACAAACGAAATGTGTAAATATTGGTTAAATGATTTTACACTTACATATAAGTGTTAAAGTGCAGAAAAGCTTCTGAAAGTCATATTTTCCTAGAACTTAGAATTCATATAACAATCAAATGAATTGTAGGCAACGAAAACGAATTGGTTATGAAAATTACGAAGTTTATCCTCACTCACGTGGTTGATTACGAGAGTGGACGACTCATTCCGAATTCTTGTTCAAATGTAAACAAACCCAGAATATTTATTTGTATTAAAGAGACTGTAAACATCTGTCAAAGAAAGATTTGAAACTCTTAAAGTTGTCTTGGTTAGGCTTCCAAAATTATACACTCTTGTATCCCAACATTGTCAACCAAACTTAAGTTTTATGAATTAGTAATAAGGTTCATCGTAAAAATATAATAGGATTGAATCAAATTGAGATTTAATATACATATTACTTTAGTCAGAATACTTGGTACTTCAAAATTAGTTGTATTAATATTTTATATAGTTCACACAACTGATATCGTTCACATAAAGATTTTTAGTATCAAAAAATCTATATTGAATTTCATAAGGATTCTAACCAAATATAACTGGAGAATGACAAAAATATTAAGACTGACAACTGTATTTATTGTAACTGACACTTCCACCAAAATTCCAATCAGCATCGATACCCTTGATTGAATCTAAATACGAAGAGTTTGAAGAACAAAACAAATGAATAACAGCTGTTACAAGAACACCACTTGAATTTGAACCTTATCGGCATTGAGAAGAGTTTCAAATCTAAAATTACTATTTGCAGAATAAGAACAAGATAAGCAACTCTTTTATGATCTGTTTAGAATTCCTTGGGGTAAATTGTATTTATTTAATATTTGACTGGCCCAAATTATAATAGTTTGGTTAAATTGCACTTGATAAAAACATCCGCTGGTTTGAGTGGGTGAGCCATGGTGTATGGTGTGAGCGTTGCTACACGGAACGAATAAACTAGGCTAACTATTACATGTACGATGTAAGTGGAACCAATATTTTATGTTATTTTGTTAAACTACAGTTTCTGCCCACGACTGTGGCAAGTCCGGTGTACACCGCCGCTGCAATATGAATTTATGAAATTAGGTATAAAAGCCAATAAGTCATCGATCCAAAGTTTTTGATCAATTAGGCATAAATATTCGATAGTAACTTTACTACTTAAACTAATTATACGTTCTAAAAATGACTCCTGCATTTGTCAATGATTTTGTTATTTTAGAAAATTGTTTAGGCTATTTTTGGAATAATACCCATTTGTATAATATTTTTCTCGTTATTACATTACATTACATTTTTATGGGATCTATTTTTTCTTTTGGCAATTTTTTTTTATATTTCAAATAAAATAGTTTAATTTTTGCTTTACTCCTGATGAAAATTTTAAAACTACATCAGACGCTACCAAA
Organism: Megathymus violae; assembly: GCA_003671415.1. Classification (NCBI taxonomy): domain Eukaryota; kingdom Metazoa; phylum Arthropoda; class Insecta; order Lepidoptera; family Hesperiidae; genus Megathymus; species Megathymus violae. Next base: position 13,815 of record PDGT01000089.1, read on the forward strand.
AAACCATCGGTGTTTGTTTGTTCTTAAGATGTTATAGAGGAAAAAAGCAGGATAAACGACCCGAAAATCCCCTTTATTGTACGGGAGCGTTTATGATATAACAGAAGTAAAATTAACATTCAACAATATATTTTTGATACGTTTTACCCAACCATGGAGCGAATCTGAAACTCCTCGCTCAGTGGATTGACTCCGGATAAAAAACGTTCAATATAAAAATTAGAATAATCTACACAACTGATATGATATACAACTTGACGCGTTAAGGTATTAAAGCTATTTTTAAAGTTACTAAGGATAAAATGTTGATAACTATAAAATGTTGATAAGAACAAAATTAATACTAAGTAACCAACAAGAAATAAAAGAATAACCGGTATTGAGCAAGGTTTTCCTTTTACTTAAACATTGTTAAGCCCTATTACTATTTTTATAGGGTGCCGATAAAAATATCTTCGTAATAAGATGCTGCAGTAGCCGACGATAAGATATGCGACACATGTTATAAATATATTATGTAGATTAAGGGACAACCAATAAATTCGCTCCGAACATTATGATAACGGATGTGCTCCTGTGTTTTATGTCTTGACAATATTGCTCAAAAAAATGTGAACATCAAAACTGAGCCTATCTATGTTGAAATAGCACGTGGAGCTATTTTATTTGGGGTAATAGAAGGCATAAATCAGAAGAACAACAATTTTATATGGATGGTTACATAAGATTATGTATTTCTTTAAGCAAATGGTTACAATACAATACTTTTTATTGCACACCAGGAAATGAAACAAAAACATCAGTAAATACAGTAACAGTAATATTCAGTGTAAGCAATAGGCGGTCTTATCGCTAACAGCGATCTCTTCCAGACAACCTATAAGTAGGAAAGGACTTTGAACGACGAAAAAGTTGCACAAATATATATATCCAACATACACATACAAACATACAGATGTTATTATAAATAAATGTATCAATATATCAATAAAAATATAGAACTAGAAGATTGTAAGTAATGTCAAAAAATATTTATAATGATAAGGAATGTAAACGAATTTGATGCCTGAAAGATTTAAAAGGGATTTGGACAGTCGTAAACTTGGTGGCAAGGAATTCCATAGACGAGTAGCTAACATAGTAAATGTAACATAGTAAATCACAAAATTAAGCAGTATATGGAAAAGTCGAAAATTTAAAGCGCTCTTTAAGATACAGATATGCTAGATGACTAAATAGTATACAGTATAAAGCAGAAAGTACGTGAATGTTCCGGTTAAGTCGGATTGGGAGCCACATGAGCTTAGAACGAAATTCAGAGACATGATCATATTAGCAAAGGTATTTTAAAGTTGTTTTAAAAATTTGGTAACAATTTCTCTTTTAATATTCTACCAAGATACTGTTTTTTTCATATTTTGTGACTGGCGATTAATAATGAGTAAAATTAATCAGCGTGTACTTAAATTCAAAACAACCAATTGGTTCATAGCCTTTTCGTGCGGTGTATAGTCTAGTTGGAAATTTACAAAAATCTTATAAGTATAATAATTTCACTATCTAAAAACTTATGCTCAGTTAATGATAAAATTTAAAACCCTAACGCAATCTTCTGACGCAATCTTTATATGAATATAATTTTGGCTATAAACGATTTAAGGTGTAATAGATAGTTTGAAAACTTATTCCTCTATAATCTTAGAATTTGAAATAACCGGCAACGCATTAGTGACTTCTTCGTGTTACGAATGTCCATTGGTAGTGACATCTATGTATCATTAAGTGGTCCGTCCACTCGTTTTCGACTATGGACATCGACTTTATAATTTACAGATTTCGTAAAAAACTGTTTACATTACAATTTTGCTTAATCAGTCATAATGTGTTTACCTCATCATTATGGATAACATGTGGAAATGTGAAATGGAACTTCATTAGTACAATTGGAGCTGAAATCGAATTCGGAATGTGCAGCAATATTGAAACTTTCGGGATGAATGATGATTGAAATTTGGACAACAGCAATATGTAACATTATTGAAATGCTTTTTGCTTATTTGAATACGATTTTGCAGTCGGAACACTGGTTACCAAGAGTAAAAGTAGTAATAGCTTCAATATTTTATTTCATTTTACTATTTTATACGTTGTGATACGCATTATACTTTCGGACACGTACAAGCTTAACATATATGTATATATATATATATATATATATATATATATATATATATATGTATATATACAACATTGATATCAGTATACAATAGTAATATTAGTCTACAGTAAAATTTATATTTTTATCGGGATATTTGCATTTAAACTAAATTCAATTTTTTTTGGTCAATGTTTGAGTAGAATACAATATTAACGAGCTTTATTCTAATTCTATCTAACTTCCTAACTACATGTTTAGTCTCTAAAACTAAAAAACCTGCTATTGTAAAGGCATGGTAGGTTATGAGTAGACTTCTTAATTTTAATTTTGGATTTTGATTTAAGTTTAATACATGAAGTTAACAATTTAGATATCAACGGAGTTGTTTTATTGCTCTTATGAGAAATTTATATATAATTACTGAAACGTATTATTTTTTTTTCGTTACAACAGTCTGGATGAGATTAAACATTTTATATAAAAGAATCTTCGGGATTTGTTATTAGCATAACAATAAATAGGTGCTAACAATATTCTGACTCTTCAGAGCTAGAATCACAGCTTAAAAATGTATCTATTTTGTTTATTATTAAGTGCCTAAAATCTTTTGGCTCTTCGGAGTTAGGAACACAAGTTCGGTTCTCACGATGCACAACATAATTATGCCATATGCCTTTAGTAAGAACGGTTAACCAAAACAAACGTGGCCAAGGTTAAGTTCATAATTTATTGCCACTTGAACGTGATGGGACGCCTCAACGTAAAAACATGCTAGTTTAAACAATGGACTCATTTAAGTGTTACTTTAAAAATCCTGTTTGCTGTAAATTAAATTGTGGCAGTTCAAAATGTTACTGTGATTTAAGCACGTTCACAAAAGCAAATTGAATTACTAATTATACTTCAAAGTGTTTAAAATTGACCGAATTTACAAATATTTCTCATTAGATTATGAAAATTTTGATTTACCTGTCCGTACTGCTTACAAAGTTTGAAGGTTACCAAGTTAGTATTATTTCATACAAACTTCAAATAATACTAACCTATTTGAACCGTGTGCGTTTAGTTGTTCTCCGTTAATTAAGCACTGATATTCAAAATTTCCACTTCATTCTTGCGTTGTTATACAATTAAAAAATACCTACGTCTTACAAAAAAGGTAGCGCTTTTTTGTAATAATAATAACACACCACTATATGTTGAGTTCTTAAAAAAGTCATAAATGATTCAATAAACTTTCGGACTTTTTATTTGTCTACCGTTTATCGACAAAACTTTTTGTGACAACACCAACATCGTTAGTTATGTGGCGTCATTCAAGACATAATGTGACTGTTGACTTTTTACTTTCGAGGAGTGGTTTAGAGATAACTTTAGCAAATGCACTAAGCGCTGGGCTTCATAATGTTTATTTTTCACACACCGCTGGCTACGTCAACATAGTTTATTAACATTGTAGATTGTATGCAGCGCTGGTTAATATTATTTCTTGTGGGTATACTATGTAGAGTATCTAATGTTTATATTTGGAAATTCCGGAGAAAAGAAATTATGATTCGTTTAAGATGGATGTGCGATGTTTGCCAACGCTGAGCTTTTATAAGGCAAATGTCGTACGTGTTAATCCAAATACGAAAACGTTTTTGGCTGGTATATTGAAACTAAAAAATAATATTAAAGCCTCAAACCCACGCGCGTTGAGATCACACGCAGCGGTTACTGTTCGTCTATGTTATTTTAAAAATAAATGAAAACATTATTTCTGAATTATGTTTGTTTTGACGAAGGCTACCATGTTTACTGCGCGAGGGAGCGAGTGTCGACGTATATTAGACCCACACAAAGAGCGATTGATTGTTGGGTTCCTGTAAAATATGAACCATGCTCCACTTTCGGAATTGATTAATTGTGAGTTGTGACACTGAGATGTATTTCTGAGATCCAATTTAAGAAACCGCATGGGTACTTATTTGTCAACGCCGAGCGAGTTTTTAATTGTGACGATCAATATCAAATTCAATAGAGCTGATTTACGAGCTAATGGTAACTAGTTTCGTTTTAAAACGGATCGCCATAGATTTTTAAATTTTTACTACTTAAGTGTCGTGTCATATAGTTATTTGAATCGAAGTCACCATCGAATCACCGCCTTCCTCCATTACCACAGTTATAATCAAATGAGATTGTATTGAATAATTAACTTTTAAGTTTAAATTTTGATTTAATTTTTTTACTGTTATCGAATCAGAATAAAGTTAAGGACCAATATATTTTTTTTAATTGGTATATTTTTATAAAAAAAAAAATTCTTTAACAAAATAATTGTACCTAATACACCGAAATGCAATAATAGAACTTCACTGTGAAACTGTCGGCGGCCAAAATAAAGTTTCCCGTGAATTTTTTTTTATGGTGGGATTAGGTCGGTTTACGCATTTTTATCAACCAGTGTTAGTGCGTGTACCTACTGTCAAATATTGCACAAGTTTTTGCCAAAGTTTCCGACAAAGAACGCTTTCACAATGGTATATTTTTGTTCGTGCGGTTTCAACTGACAGTTCGCGTGATGTATTGGACTCGGGCAGAGGATTATTTTTGCCCATTTCACGAAGTTTGCATGCAACTATTGTTCGCAACGGAAGCGGCGTCACAAAGCGGTTAAGAGATTATTGTCAATGAAATCGGGATCCTGTGAATTATCGAGGATACGTAACTTAATACTACATGAAATGATCCAAACATTTGGAGATTGGTTCTGATCATATGATCTAGTAGAATAACTAAAATGTCTGCATGTATACACAATAACAGAATAAACATATCGAAGACCATACTAAATGTAAACTTTTGTTTTTTGTGTCTGTTCTTATTCTCATATAATTATGTTTTCCTAAACGAAGCGAGGTCATGATACTGAGTGAAAGTTATAAAGGCAGTATTTTAAGTATTAGTTACGTTTATAGGCATAGATCATTGCAGTATATATTGCTGTACAAAATGTTCAGTAATTTTCAGTCAGGCGTAATTAGCGCTTGAATTGGTGTGCTGTACCTACTGGCTAAATTTTTTGAGCTTTTCCATGTTTTAACGGTCAGATTAAGTCATCCGGTCAAATCATTAATGTAACCATGCAGTCGTTATACTTGGCAAAAGCTTTCAGGTGGCAGACAAACGTCCTAAAGTTGGTTTGACCATTAATCTTTACACCAATCCTCTTTGGTACCGCGCGGCAGAGTAATCTTTAATCATAAGTAGAGATTTATAGTTTAAACGACATTCAGATATATCACACTACACTTATAAATACGGGTGAATTTCAAAAATCTACCTACATAATCGCTTATCTCCAAGAAATGTATTTTTAAAAGCAGTGTTACCACGTTATGGAATAAAAAAAGGCAGTAGCAACGTTAACACCCTGGCTTTATCGAGTCAATAAAAGGATGGTGTTTGCATAATATGAACTGAGGGTAATAAAATAAAGGCGGGAGAAGTCTAACAAGTGCCACATCTTTACCGCACATTTATATATGATAAACTAGAAGAAATGTTAACAGTGAATCAAAAAGATTTTGATTATACATTATGACTTTGTTTCAACGACATTAATACTAAGAATAAGGCCAAACTAATTATGACAGACTTAGTAGAACCAGTGGCTCGTTCATGGGTAGATGTGTAAAAACTTAAGATTAAATTCCATCACAGTTGACGAAAATGCCTTAAAGTAAACTCAAAATTCATGACAAAAGCATTCTTATCACCAATAGTGACAGATTGCACGGTTATTTTAAAGATAAAGCTCCTTGGACTTGAGTTTGATATATAAACATAAATAATTACAAATAGCTTTTATTTGGAATATTCTTTTTAGTCGTTTATTGCCACCTTTTTTTCAAGATTAATTATCGTAGGAAATTGATGAAGCGACAGCGTAGTTTGACTCTCTAAAAGTGCTTAAAAACCTGCTTCGAATGACAAATTCCATTTCATCAATTAACGTAGTCCCTTACACGCCTGATAATAATTGAAACTTACTACTCGGATGGACTCAAAGTGTATATGTATATATAGAAATATGTACGACCCATTATATTTTTGTTAAGCTTAATATAGATCTGTTACTTGCTTTGATGAAGAAAACGTAAACCTATATTATTACATAACAGTTCTACATAATCATGAAAGATTAATCAAATTAGATAAAATGCATTTAATTACACCAGTAGAAAATCAATGTAATTGACAAGTTTTGTCGTTTGTGATGACTGTAATGCATTAACTATAATGTAATATGCAGTAATTGACAATATTTATTACTACATGCTTCGCTTTATATGCATGACCCGTATGTGCTATTGAGGCAAATTACCGGAACCGTACAGTCAATCATAAATCCTTGTATTTCCTGCTTTTGTCTGCCAATCTACAGCATCGTAGCGCCTATTCTAGACCAGTAATGTTTCAATTGCGATTTCAGAAAAGCCCCTGTATAGAGTACATATAGTCCACTATCAGGCATAAAATATTTACACAGTGTCTTTCTAAAGAAAGTGTACGACAATCCACCTACTCAAATAAGTACTATCAAAATTAAAAACTACAAGAATAAAAATGAGTAAGCATGGATATAAAAAACTAATAACGCAATGAGGGTCAATTATTTATTATTTATTATAGAAGAAATATATAAGTTTTGCATTTCTATGAGTGATAAAATTTACTGCTACTGTACCGAGAAACTTTTTAATACATAAAAAAAGTCTAGTATCGAAAGTTAGCGCCCACGCTACGACCGATATGGAAGGTACTTAGAATATATTGGAATAATATTGTGCTAGTGATGTTATTATTTTTAACTTATCGTATGTTTCGTTATGTTTACTTATGATACACGTGTACATATAATAATATATTTATTGTACTGACACGAATTTAGTGTTTAACTCCTGTATAGTTTGCAACTATTATTTTTGAGTAATAGTTAAATATAGGCATGAGAGAAGTTATAAGTACGATTGCTAAACGAAATGCGGTACGTGACCCGAATGATGGCAACACCATCGCTATGACCTGAGAACTAGTCGTACAACGGAGCTTAGCTAAGGGACGGGGCTGTAGCAGGCCACAGATTTGGTTTCACTCATGATAAAGACTAGTGCCTCTTTGCTAGAAGCTGTCACACGTTTTTACACATAAAATGTAACAACTTCTAGCGATTATTATTAAAGTAAATTCTTGTAGAAACATTCCTCTGTTCGAATTACCAGTTATCCGGCTGCGAACATGTCTGACCACAGCGTCAGCAAAGCTGTCCATTCGATAAATAATTTAATGAGACTCGCATGTGGCTTGTCTGCTCGTTTGTAAACTAGTGACATAAAAAATGTACACAATATGACCTATGGAAGATTTTCACTTACCCACAATATAGGGGACCGTAGTGGGGGAACAACATTTTGATTCTTATTAAAAACTTTAGTACATTCTTTACCCAATGATTATTAGTTATGAATTATTATTTAATCTGTCAGTAATCTTAAAAGCATAAAGTATTATTCAATAAACTATGCGCAACTTTAAAATCGTGGTCTCGTTTAACTTTGTTCATTGTGTACAGCATAACGTGTAAATTAAAATAGAATTATTTATTACATTTTGTTACGTAAGCAAGGACGTAACAGAGAAACAAAAAGCAAGTATTTGCGATTCGTACGCAAGTCCAAATAAAACTAAATTCTATTCATAAATAATCCAAACCATCTTTGAAGTTTGAAATAGAGATGTCAAAATGGCGAATGAACAGCAAAAGTTTACTTTATGTTACGATTCGTGGCACCCGATCAAAGTTTTACACAATTGTGTAACATCGATAAAATATTTATTTACGATGCAGTTTCAAAGAAAAATGTATCGTAAACAAAGTTGTGACGGAAGAGACGGACGATATTTTCCAGCAGGCGTGTTTTGGTGCAAGCGTAAGAAAATTATTTCGATACCTATGTTAAAAATAAACGGTCGAAATTTTATATGTCATTCATTTACACTTTAAGGTAAACAAAATTATAATATGCGGATTTAATACCTAATGGTATGGCCCTCCTTTTCATTTTAATAAGAATCAAACAAACAGTAGCAGAGTTACCCTAGTAAAGTGTCGAGTCGGCGTTTTACTTTGTTGTCCAATTCAATAACCGAAATGTACAATAAATATTTCAAGGTGAACAATTTAAATGAAATAGAGGAAATAAGGTATTTTTAAATTTTATCACTGTCCACACTAGCCGTTTTAATTACAAAGAATAAAAAGTATACGATTTTTGTATTTCATACCTTTGATCTCGCCAAACATTATAGGCGCGGTCACATATATTTTTTTGCATAGAATAAGTTAATGCTTGACAAAATCCCACCTAATGGAAAGTGGTGATGAAGTCTAAGATGTTAAATGCACTAACTTATAAAAGCCTATTCACTCTCCTCTTGAAGACTCCCACATTGGAAGAAGGGGGGAACACCGACGCGGGCAATAATAATAATAATGTGACCATGATTAATGAACTGTAAATACGAAAATTGTTATAATGAAAATGTTAAGTGCAGGAACTATAGAAGAGATCAACAAACAACTGTATACTAGTTGCAATAAATCTCCTTGTTAATCATAGGTCTTATCACGTAATTTAAAAAAGTATAATTGTAGTTTTGTATAGTTTAAACTTTTTTGAGAATTATTTTTCACCGTGTAATTAAGAAATTATAAACAATTAATAACTCACATAATAAAATTTTGCAATTATTACGTTTTAAACAAATGTGATAAACATTGCAGGAATTATTATATACTGTACATAGTTCTAACTCGTTTCTTGGATGCATTTAAGCCGTTGCAAGCTTTCCGATAATTAAACGACTGCATCTCATTACAACAAACCTCATCTAATCGATCCAGAACAAGCTCCCTGATGCTTAGTGTGTTGTTGTATTAAATTGTTTGGTTTATTATGGAATTTCTATCGATCTATCTTTTAATGTTATTTTTACATTGTTTAGATAGTGATAATTAAATGAAATAATAATTATAGGTTCACAGACTCTGTACCCCTCTGCACACTACACTAGGATTCCCTCTATTGAGGATGACATTAACGAATACAAATATGACATCACAAAGATGCACCACCAGAGAACCAATATTTATCTGTGACATAAATGTCTTCCCCGGTTAAATATCAAACTTCAGGCCCCTCCATCAGCAAGCAGAGTTACTAATAACTGGGTTAGAGGGTCGTCGATCATAGTATTATCTAGGAATGATTTCGTCTTTGATAACACTAATTATAGTAGGGTTGTAAAGAGTATCAATCATCGTTCTTATGTTGCAAACTGCTGATTGTCAGAAAAGGTGCCAGTTCCATCCTGTTGAAACCCCAAAACTGGACTCTGTATCAGCTATATTCTATTTTTATATTTACCACCTTCCCTTTAAAAACCGACTGTGTTGTATGTTTCAAAAATCTCAGTTGTAATATCGATCACCCTTTAATGACAACCCTGGAAGCAGTGGCCGTTTACCATTACTTGATCGGTTTGCTCCTTTACTAGCTAATTAACGTAAAAACAAATTTTTACCCATTGGGGTCTAATAATTAAATAATAAGAATCTATATTAGGGAATTTACAACAATTTTATAAAATCAATTTTAATGGAAGACAAAATCGAAAATACTAGTCGTGGGATAAAAGGTCCATATTATACTTGTCATTTTCTCAATCATACGTCCCGTACTACATTCACACCGTGTTGTCATAGTGATAAATCGCTATGCTGGTCTTTGCGGTGTCGATACCGTCCACTCATATTATGTTGACAACACAGATGGTCCATGAGAACAAAACCATGAGTTTTCGTACAATGTTGTAGTTATTGTTGTTGTGAATCCATCCCTAAGTATGTATAGCTTTTGAATACGACCACGGAATACAGACTGTTTCCTTAATTTATATTACAAATTTAACATGGATAAGTACATAAAAAAATTTGTCCACAGTTATTGTACAAGACGTTATGTCTAACACTTTATTATATAAACGGTGCATTCATAATGTAATCGGACAATAGTTTTCTGTGTTGACCATAATCATAATAAGTAACAGTTTCACACGATGATACAAAGAGTCCATTAGTAGATTACAATGTATATCTTTGTGACAAATTTGAACTAACGCACGCCAAGACAAGCGATGTTAGATATAAGGCTATGAGATAACCTTTAGATGGGATTATCACTATTACCCACCGCAACGTATACTAACGTAGATTATTTCATTGAAGCCTTATATTGATTTAAATTTACAGATGATGTAACACAAAGATGGAAACAATTGACCATTTGTGAATTTTGTAATAATTATTTTGAACGGAATTTAAATTAATTATTTTTATAACATAATTTGTGTAATTTCAATAATGCTTAATACGAGAAATTCTTTTTGAATGAATATAACTTAAAATAGCGTATTTATAAAAAGAAAATTTCTGGTTGCGTATACCCTTTCTACGAAATGAATTATATTAGCTCCAGAAAAATGTCAAGTAGCCGAATAAAACAGTGTTTTTACAACGTACTTGCAACAATGCCAACGTTAGCGAAATCGCGACAGTTTAAAAATCATACAGTGCGGAATTTAAGACCCATTGTGAATTTTTTGTAATTTTATCCCGGGAGTAGCATTTTGTAATACCGAAATTATATTCTTGACCGAAAGCTGAATATAATTAATAAGTTCATATGAATTACGGTACAAAAGTTACGGTAATGTTATAAGATTAATTAATTATTTAGATAATATTGAAATGTGTCAAACACGATAACACCACAGGTACAGTAATGAATAGATTTAGTGTGCAAAAATATTGTTAAAGTATCGGTAAAATGATATTTTTTTGAGGCTGGAAATGTTTCAAAATGCACTTAGAAGTATTGTTTACGTATTAGAGCATCGTGTTATATCGCGGTAGTTCATCCTATTTTCTTTATAACCGAACACATACAATATTGTGTATCTAAGTACATATTGTAAGGTATCGTCCGAGAGGCACAGCTGCACATGTAAATCTTTTCGGCCTAACTATAAAACGTTGAATAATTTTACACGCCTGTGGGCGAAGTGTCAAATTTTCCACCTCATTAAACCTTCGTTTATGTTGAAGCTAAAAATTACCAACAGCTCTGGCGACGCCTCAGGCGAGTATTAGTTTAAATTATCTTTGTAATAATACGTTTGATAAAATCTGTTATTTTAGGAAAATTGGTTGTTGGAACGCTTTTATTATGTAAAGTTATGGAGCGTGAGAAACATTTTATACGCATGTTTTTATTATGAATGGTTATTGAAAAAATAGCTAATAGACGGATGCCTTTTGCCTACATATAATTTAATGATTAATATTATTGATAGTACGGTGTGCTGTTTTGTAGTAATTATGCAGTGGATATAAATTGACTAATTTAAAATGTTATAATTTAAAGTGTTTAGATACAAAAAAAATCACTTTATCGAAAGGAGATATAGTAATTGAGATAGATTGAAGATTTCGTACACTTCGTTGAAAAGCTGGATAATAATAAGGGAAAACCTTATGAAAGAATTTTGTAAGGTAATTATAACACAGAGTAAATTCTACCGGAAATATTGATAATGGACATAAAACTAAATAGGTTAAAGAATAATAAAAGTGCCTGATTAGACTTTTCCCGAAGATTAGGAATTTACTTTAAAAGATTGATTACAGTTGACAAAGCAAAATACTTCACAAGTTTTGGGTGCAAGAGGCTCTATCCTTCCTTGAACCTTGCCAACATATGCTCGTGGTGCAGCATGCTGAACAACTATGTCAAATGCTCCATCGTTTTGAAGGTCGCTTGGCTCTATACCACCTAGTTTACTCCCGACCAGTATAGCCAGTAATAATTCGGGTCCCCCGCTTTCTTTTTGGTCAGTAACACTTCGTGTTAAGTGTTTTATGAAGTTTATGGGCGACGCTGATCACTTACCATAAGAAGGCTGTTTGCTCGTTTGTCGACTGGTTATATAACAAAAATTACGTTTGATCAATAGTGTCTGCATACATCAATGAGTGAAAAGCGTAAGGTTACATTTACGTGCTTGGGCCTAAACTGTCATAAATAACATTTAACAGTGTGATTTTTAAGAAATCCCCATTTACAATTACTAAAAGTTCTGTCATTGCTACTACATCAGAGTAAATTTCCGCGAAAGCTCCGCCTTTGATCTGTCGGAATTTCTCGAGTTGGCGGTTGATTCATCGCAGACGTTTATTTTAGTCTCCGTCGTCTGTTCCTCCTCGTGATGTGAGGTTGCTTAAGGCACTCTCTTTATCATAAGTGAAGAAAGAGGTAGTCAGATATTTAACAAGTAATAAAAAATAGCAATATAGAAATAAATGATGGCTGGAGAAATTATTTCACTATCCATTTATAGTCCTATTTCACCCTGATGATGCTCTGTTTCGGAGCGAAACACATGTTGGTGACGGTATGTATGTTGGTATATACTTTTATTTATAATAAATGCATGTTTTCCTTTGTGGGAGGGAGGGAGGTTCTGTGCATGTATAGAAGTATATACAATACCATCTAACTTGTGCTTACTGATTGTTGCAAAGTAAATTAATACTAATTTAATAGTATATTAGTTTAATACAACGGCTGTTCACCGAATGACACAGCTTTCACTTCCTGATCGAAGGGTATTGGCGTGTCTCCTAGCTTAAAATTCCGACTGTTGATGGAAAGTTTTGTCTAGGAATATTATGGATATGAAATTTCGGATCTGAAAATCGTTGCGGATATACGAATTATATTTGAATAAATACTACACGTGCAGATGAATATCTCTATCAAGGAACATGAATACGGCCTGATAAATTATAATTCTTGATTGGTTAATTAAACACAATAAACAAATCGTCATCTCTTTAACTAATGCTGTTTAAACCATCTGATTTAATGCTATTATTATAATTACTTTGCACTACTATATAGTTCATAATTATGCAGGTCATGATTAAAAAAGCTTAAACATTACAAAGTTGTTTATTTTGGTTTGTGTCCCTTCAATTTCAATTAGTTATTGATTTCACTTCTATAACTAAGGCAGTGAAACAACAGCCTTATTCTGTAATGCGTGGCGAAAGTGCGACTAGGTTTGCTCTGGAACAGCCAGCGTGCCGTTAACCGCATCGATTAAACAGCTACATCGATGTTACACAATGTTTGACCACATGTTTCCACCATCCTACCACGCGCACTATCAAAATATTGACCCTCTTATCCGCATCGGGCTGCATTGTGGTACTTTAATACTTACGAGTGTGAGTACCTTTTTATTTACATGTCCCATTAGCCGGCACTTAACAGTGTAAGTATGCAGTATTAAAAAAAATATTTGATTAAGTGGCATTGACGCCGAACATCTAAAATCAACAAAGAATTCCATCTTATCAAATTCTCGTTACTAACGCTACCTAGATGTTGTTTTTTGTTTACGCGGCCCGGAATCGCATCGTTAACGCCATTTATTTAGGGCCGTTTTTTGTCAAAAGGGACAACTTTAAACATAAAGGGTGGGCATGTAACAATTAAGGAGCCGTTAGGGTTAAAAATGTCACCCTTTCGAGAGTCCATCGCGGGAGCGCAGTCCAAAAAAGCGGTCACTTTTTATCACCTGAACTGGAAGTCACAAAATGTTTATCGCCACTCAACGACATGTTGATTTATGCTTCCACCCCAGGACTAAAACTCGAGTGAAATGAATTAGATCGTTTTTAATTGCTCATTTATTTTCGGCGATAACGTCGTTTACAATACACTGTTAAAGCCCCTGAAGAGGCTCTCAGATAAGAATAAATTGTTTTTTAAGCCGAAATGTACCTTTTATATTTTCGGCACATAAAGCTTATGGATCAAAAAAGCATAACATTCTATATAGGCATCAGCTGTTGATCTATCTGAGTTCAGATTTATTACACATAATTGCTGAGGTGAACAATATCTCATGTATTATGGATCATGCTCGGAAATATATTATATTGGGCTTTGAAGCAAAAGTTATAGCAGTTCTTAAAAGGTGGCTAATGACCGGCTTACACTTTCTGAAGCCCACCCGGGACGTGGAAATTAAAGGGTTATCTCTGAATTATACTTAATTGAAGGGTCTAAAAGTACAGATTGAATTTCAAAGTTTTTGATTGATGGCGTAACATCAGCGTACAGGTTCTGATAGAGGTCTATAATAGAGTTAATAACATGTACTTCGTAATTAATTATTACCTCCGTTGGTTATGGAAAGCGTAGTGAGGAAATAGCAAACCTGACAGTTCCCCAGATTTTTCTCAAAAGTGTAGTGAAGTTCGTACCTGCTCAGCAGAATAAAGTAAGTCTTGAATTGAATTTCTTTCATACTTATGATGTTCACCACACGTTGGGTTCTTTTGGTGGAATTGACAAAAGCAAATTGCAACACAAAAAATTATAACATTGCCTACTTATGACATTCCAGCCGACCAGTCTCCGAATTTATTTTCATTGGAGGATGTAATTTTTTTTAGTAATTTACTTCAATATCTGTAAAATGCATTTTCATTAAATTTCTAATGTACGAAATAGAAGCGATGTTTTGACTTGTATATGTATATTTCTTTATAGCGACATGGAAACTGGGGTTTAATATACCTACAAACTACTAATAATAAAACTACATCGGGGTCGAATCTGTACAAAGAATATTTTTTTGAATATTTGTCTGTCTGTTTCTTTGTCTTTGTGTCTGACCACATATCACAATAAAACCATTGAACAGATTTGGATTACTTCAGTAACTAATATGATGGGTCATACTTTTTGTCCCGGAAAATGGACATGTTGTGCGGTTTTGGAAATAAAAGTTAATATGGACATTCTATTAAGATAAATAAATTAAAATTAAAATAAATACATTTTTTTATAGAACAACAAAAACCCAATCTTAAAATAATACTATTTCTAAACATAAGACACAAGATTTTTGAAGCGAAGAAAGAGCGGGGGTACGAGTGTTTTTATGACTGCAGGGTTTATACAAGTCAATGGGACAGTTACGAGATATAACGAATAATACTTTATGGGGCAAATTAATATTTTTACCTGTAAAATTTTTCACCGTTTTGGAATTATTACTTATTTATTTCACAATATAACTGACAAAGATGGAGATTGATTATGATACAGCTTTCTTTATCCAAACAACTTATGAAACTTTTGTTTTTGCTGATGCAGAAGTATCCTACTAGACAACCCTGTGTAATGTTGCTCCTGTAACTCCATCATTATGGTAAATCTTTAAGAGAAATAAGGTATTAATTGAAGCTGGTCGTACATTTTTCATTAAACTTATTTAACAGCAGAATTAAGAGTTGTAATGTTGGTACCGCTCTAGCATATTACTTTACAAATTATCTACCAACTATCAAAAGTCGTAAAGTTGCTGTTCGTGTTGTATGTGTCTCCTTATTTCCTTCAGTCAAAAGTCAGCGTTTCCTGCTCTTACTGCACGCTTCTGAACAACGGCTGAGGTAATGGCATTAAATCCTTTCTTTTATTATATATAATAATTCCGACACTAGACTTTGATCTACCAGTTATTAATCGTCTTTTACTACTGATAAATCGTGAAACCTTTCGGTTGCATTTCTAGAGAACTTAACAAGAGGTTTTGTTGCTCCTTTTTTAGCTGCTAACATGTGGGTGATATCCGTCCTATTAGAGATATACATATAAGTGACTACTTCACGACACAATCATGCAGACGCATTACCATAAGAAATAATTCATTTATATAAACAAAGCTACATAATGAAACTGATATAATTTTCCAATTAATTTCAAGCATGTGCAATAGGTAGATAGGGTAGTAGGTGTGGTTATAGCTATTAGAATCGTAAGTCTATATTGAAATGTCTTTCTAATTCAGACTATTACTTTAATTCCGAAAGCAGACCGATCGTAGAAATGAAATAACTTTTAAAATTCAATGCCCCGATTTCACAACGAATGATGTATGAAATAGAATTAGAGGTTCCATTACGTTATTTATGGCTGTTTAAATCGACGTCTTAATATTTATGGCACTACTAATTATAAATCATTTGCATTTAAGTGTTTGTTTACCAGCCGATCGGCATTGTTTCGAAAGGTGAGTTGGAGAAATAAAATTGTTTTGGTTGCCATGAAAACAAAAGCATTGTTTTGGGATAAAGCATTCAACCTTCAAGTCACATTCAAGCCAGATTTGGTGGTTATACGTAGTTGATTAACAAGTAATTTGGTATGCTTAACTTATTTACGCAATTGGGTTATTTGTGTAATATTGCTTATATGTATAGAAAGATCAAATTATATTATCATAGAGCTCAGTTTTTAAGGACAGTTCATTAGATCAAAGCATATAAAATATAAACATGTGCAGCTTCTAAATAAAATGAGATAAGAATTATGAACAAATTTTTTTTTGTATATATTAACCAAAAGACAGTCTTAAAATCGTGAAATTTCAATTTTGTTTTTAATTTCAATTATGAATGTCTACGAGTATAATATACATTGTATAGTAAAAAGAAGAATTAAATAAGAGCAGTGCTAGCCTAATGGTTTGAACGTCGATCTTCCCTTCGGCTGGCTCGAGGTGGTATCCTGCACGCACCACAAATTTTTCTAATTACGTGTGTTTTATAAATTAATTATCACTTGCTTCGTTGAAGGAAGACATTGTGAAGAAACCTGTATGCCTGAGAGTTCTCCACAAGATTCTCAAAGACATGTGACGTCTACCAACCGGCGCTTGGCCAGCAGGGTAACGAAGTATATTAAATATTCTTTTGGTAGGTATGTACATGCGATCAAATGATGAACGTGGTAAGTTCTAGTCAGTGCAATGACCGTGATTGATAGTTGCGTTGTTGTGGTTTTGGGTGAATTTTAAAACAGGAGAGGTAATTGCAGGTACAGCAGATGATCCGTTCAGTTGTCAGAATGTGGTCCAGTACGATTGGTGCGGTTTGTTCTTCTCATTTGTAGATTTCAAAGCTTAACTGTGCGATTTCAGGTGTAAGGACATTCAGTCTTAAAGTCTCTTTTAACAGAGTATTTGCTCTGTATTACACCAACGCTGTTTGGCTGCAATTTTTTTTTACAATTTATGTTGGCGACGTGATATAAATGGCCATTGTCGTTTATGGATAACAGTAAAAATATTTTATTATTGATTTTTAGAAGAATAACATTCTTCTCATTACCTGGCCGACAATGCATCAGTGATACCTTTGGTCTTGGTGATATCCTTGGGCGACCGTGACGGTGACTTACAATCAGGTGACTCATCTGCTCGTTTGTCGGCTATTTACATTAAAAAAAAACTGACAGGTAAAGAACATTACCATTGCAACAATACTATCGGTTAAACTGTGTTGTACAGAGTTCAGCAAGCTTTAAGAGGAGGGTTCTCAAACAGAAGGCGTCATAGTTTCGACCGTTGCTAATTCTGCCGAACTTAAATTGTCGTATCAAATTTCATCTTTTTTTTTAATTACGTCATCGGAATGTGTATGTATTGCTGCTTTTAGCCCAAAAAAACAAGTTACAATAAAACTAATTTAGTAGCAAATGATATAAACAAAAATACTGTTACCTTTAACGCACGCAGTTTCTCTGAAACCTACAACAAAATATGGGCCATATTTCTCACGTGAAGTTACTGCTATCACGCTTAATTTATTAGCCACATCGCTCCATACATTAACTAAACAAACGACGCAAGCAAAAGCAGAAAATTAGGAGCATTCCGGGCTTCATACGAAAGCCACCACATTTAAGACCCCGGAATCTATGCACAATGGCGTATTGTTTCGAAAACCCCGCGCACAATGGGGCAGTGTTCGCCCATTCCTCTCTTAATTCCCACTAAATCCTCAAAATGAAGAGCACTCTGAGTGGCAATCCGTGAATTTCAATAACAAACGGGTCTAAGGAAACTGTATCCTTATAATTGGTTGAACAAAAACTGTGCAGTAAGGACCTACACAAAGAGTGCCTTTCATTGCAGCTTGCAACAAAAAAACTCCAGCAACATTATAAACAAGCATTATTTTATACTGCTGTCAAAATAGGTTGTATTATATCTCCATATAAATTTCGAGGTAATGTGAATTTATAACTTAAACATGAGCCATATGTCAAACAAAAGCACTATTGTTCTAACGTGAGTCATATTTTTAAAAATAAGAAACTTTTTGTGCATATGCCTTGATTAAGATTAATTATTGTTTCACAAACCAAAACAGACATTACTCAAGACGATATAATCATTTAATAAAGATTGCAAATAGAATTTACATTAATCTTGAAATCATCGTGCGCCCGCAGTGTTCAAACAAACGAGCTCTTAATCCAATGAAAGGACAATAAGTCACTATTAAGATTATAAAAACGGTTCTGGCGATTCGCGAGGCAGTTGCCGAAACGACTTCCAGTAAATTCTGGACAACGTTAATGACACAAAATAGAGATCGGCATCGGATGTTGGTGGGAATGAGACAGTTAATTCTAATTATGACCGTATTGTGAGGCGAATTTTATTGCTATCTCATTGGCGCGTTCATTACGTTACCAAACGTAATTGTGCTCTATTGTTCGCTTTATGCCATTTTTCTGCAAACCGTGTGAATCTGACCGAGGGGACATACTGAATCAAGTATACGCATGCATAAAGAAAATTTTGGTTTCTGTGATGATGTGAATCTTCTAGCAAATAATTGTTATTTATTATCATTGAACACAAAATCTTACAAAATAAATGACGAAAAAGTGTATGAAAATCTATTCCGTAGCTGAAAAGAAAATATGGATATAAGATATTTTTTTTTATATACTGTGAAAAATCATCAGTAACTAAAGCAAATTGTATCTTTTTATAAATAATTACATCATATTTATTATGTATAGATTTATTTTAAACGATTGAAAATTAAATATCCGTGAGAAAGGTGCAATTTCAAAATTGAATAATATTGAGAAAATTTGGGATGAAAGTAGATCGCATTTTTAATAGTCACTATAATTTTGCTAAAAGTATATTGGTATAAATAGGTATGTCGTGGGTTTATTTTGGTACACATACTGGCGCTTCAGACAACCACTGATGGACTCTAAAGTTTCATCGCGGCCTGTCGGAACGATTAGCGCCCTGACAGCTAATTTATGTACTCAACTTACTGTTCTATTCCCGGAGGGAGGCGTCCATAGAACTAACGCGCATAGATGTGACAATATTTAAAAGTGCATATTGCTTAACTTTTTGTACATGTTTGCCCACATAATAGTTACAGGTTTATGTGGACTTGTTTTTCCTGACGCTATGAAATTGCTAGAAATTTAATTATTATTAAGAATTTTTAAAAGGTACTGTACAGCAGAAACCCTCTTACTAACACTACGTAATTCCTGTCTATCTGTTGTAAATTTAAAAACTGTCTTTTTAAAATTATAGAAATTTTTATATAATCATTGTTCACATGCCTAAAATTACATATTAATTTTTTCAACTTTCTTTTTTATTTTGCACTGACAAAAAAATTACTGCATATGCTCTGGTATGCTTAGTTATTATCATAATACAGAATTTGAAAATAACAGCAAAAAATTGTAACCGTGCAAGAGGTAAGAAATTCAAGATAAGCAACCATATATTATAAAAAGGAAAATCAATAACTGCCTGGAAACTCTGAAACTATTGTAGATGGCGCTGTACAAACTTTTAAATCACGTAGTTATATAAACGTAGCTGGGTGGTTTTAGTGTTTTTTCTGTTTGCTATTTTTTCATAGATTAACAGAAATGAGATGTATTATTTTAGGCGCCCCTTTGTACAGTCTAGTATAATTTAAAGTAAAATAAAGTTTAAAGATTTTTAAAATAAAGTGATTCAGAGAAAAATATTGAAAAAAAAATTCAATGAGCTGTTCTCCTCTGTGAAATTATTTAAAAAAAAATAAGTTTTTACGTATGACAACAATTTCGTGGCAATTGGAACTGTCAAATATCATGCCTGTGATGAATTATCTGTGGAGTTTAAAAATCTATATTTACGCTACACAATAATTCGATTTTAGTCAAGTATATTTTCATTTATGAATTGACATATTTTATTAGGTTATATTTTCAGTAAGATATCTATCTAGATAAGTAAGTACCATTTATTTAGTTATTTATCCAATATATTTACATATTATATTGACGTTTGAGAGTCATGACGTATTATAAGTTATAACAATAACTGTCACATGTATCCGACTGACTATCCGCCATAATGTTACAGTATCACAATCACAATATGTTATTCACAAACTGAATTATTGACACTAAACTAATATTTAATATTATGATCTACTTCCTACAGTATGTACATGGCGCCGCCCAGGCTGTATACATTTGTGAAACATCTCCTTATGTTAACGTGGAATTAAAAAAGAGATTTATTTATATATTTTATAACATAAAATATTCAAAAAAGGTATACAAAAATTTTATTACTATTACATACGAGTGAAGCTGCACAAACTATTATGAAAATACATACATACTTTGCAACAAACAATATCATTACGAACTAAACTCAGCAGCTGGTAACGTTCACACCTCATTGCGTTTTCCATGACATTGATTTCCCCATAAAAGATATCAAGTTCTACAATAACGACAGAACATACGCCTGATTTATTGAAATTTAGATTTTGTTCGCTTTTAGACTTAATATCCAAAATATCTCTTAATAAATTCATGGCGTAATCACTGAAACATGAAAAACAATAGTGACTTCGTGTTTTGCAGTCCTTGCTATCTGTCAAGATATACGATGTTGTGTAGTGCCATTCTATTGACTAGGCGAACATAACTCTGTACATATTGTAAGAAAATGTTGATTTTTAAAATATGAACTTTGTTAATTTTTTGACTACAGTGCCACCATTCGGATAAACCACCTTTTCGACAATAATATCGATTTCTTATTCCAATCCATTCCTTCTTTCATCCCTTTTCATTTTTCTTCCTATCCCATCAAGTCGCCCATAACAGAACTAATACGATCACAAGCAGAGTATATTCAATTTAAGTTTTTTTTAAATATATAAAAACTTTAAATAATAAACCATATTTAACAAGAACAACAATAACAAAGTGAACGAGTGCGTCTATAACATTACGATATCCATTGCACCGCATTGTTCCAATAACAACGAATCGAGGGAACTCCTCATAAACCCATCGATTCTAAATTTGGAAACATTGGAATGAACTCTCTTGACAAATAATTTAAGTACAAATTGGTCCAACGATTTACCCCATAATGAATTTGTTCATCTGTTAAATATTCTAAGTGTCGCAGAGGAAAGCCATTCCCATTCAACTTCAGATTTAATTGTGTTACTTCGATACCTAAACCAAATATAATTATTTTATCCTAGAATATGTACTATATATATATATAGGATTTTTTAAGATGAAATAATATATAACTTTCATAATCAAAAGTAGAATAATCAGTATATTTACTAATAATGAATATGAATGATATGGTAGAAATTTACGAGATACTTGGAATGTATTCGGAGGAATATGTCTTTGGCAGCATCTTAATATCCATACGGCTTTTGTCATATTAATTTGTCAGTACTTATTCATCTCCGTTGCTCGCATAAACTTTTGTGTGTAAAATTCTGCTGCTAAAACCATGTTTTGTTCTTACTTTTGATGTCAATCTATAAGTGTTAAACTTAAATTCAAGTGGATTTTATTCATAATTTTGTGATTCAATCGAACATACCTACATTACCTACACTGCTACAAAAATAAAACAAAATGGTAAACGCATCCATCAGTAACATAATGAACAAAGTTACTCAGAAGTTAATTCGAGGACATCTGTTAATATGTCACTTATCATAGTTACAGTGCCATAAATTAACAAAAATCGTTACATCGCACGAGTATGCCATCTCCCTAAAAGCACGCCTGTGCGTTGCATGGCTATAAATTACAAAGCGACGACGCACTAAAATAGCGTAACACCCCAACGCTATGGGAACCACGGACCACCGCGACCCCGGGCACAAATCTGTCGCCCGATTTCAAATCAAAGAGATATCGACAGAGACATCCAAACAAAGATTAGAAGCGCCCTTTTAATAAACAATTTATAACGCTTAAGAAATTCCTCAGACAAATGATAAATGCATTAGTCACGCCATGAAAGAACTACGTAAATTGAAATGAGAAGGAAACAATAAGGGAGCAGGGACGCAGCCGGAAGCATCACAGATTTTTCCCTGTAATCCCGAACAACAATGGAATATAGAGCCATGTCTACCTAGAAATACGTACTGCGTTTTGTTTAATTAATTATTCAGCGGATGGAATAATTAAGCTCAAATATAAAGCCATGATTACTGCAGAATATTCTAAGCGTAATACGTAATATCGGGTAAACGATGCCGGCATCCAATCCGTGTAGCTTTGATCAAATCGATTCGAATTCTGGATAACTTGAGGTATTTGCTCCTCTCTGGCGTAAGCAAATTCTTGTAGTATATAAAAAAATATGAATGGGCTCATTAAAAAAATTACATTCCGCTTTCGAAAATCAAAACAGGTAATTTCTAAAATTCAATCTTTTTTAAAGTTTAAAAATCGATGCAGGGCAAACTTTAGGATTTGATTACAAAACGATTACACAATCTTTTTTATCAGTATCTCAAATATACTGGCTTGAAGGCCAATTAAAAAATATATATAGTTCACGTAATATAGTAATATATAGTCTAAGTTATAAATAAGTATTCGACTAGTTATTTTAAGAGGGCAGATTAGCTAGAATTAAAAGCTGTGTGGAATCTCTTACAAGTTAGGTTGGAAAATATTAGTATTTGTATTTGTTTTTAAATTTAATTCGATAAATACCTAAAATGTAGTAAGTATAGTTTTCCAATTTTCATATTAATTCTTTTTATAGACCCTATCCATTAATACAGATCAGTAACCCTACCGAATACGAATGAAATATTCTTGGAATCTGCAATTATCTGGTCAATCGACTATCAGTCATTTTCCTATTTGGCAGTCGTCAAAGGACTAATCAAGAGTAATCGTGTGCATTACAGTTTCATAGCACCAGTACGTCATCAATCAGCGAGCATTCGCAGTTAGCTGATAATGTATCGCTAACATCCAACATTTAATTGTTGATGGATCGCTATGGACTTCACCCGACGTTTTCATGGCGTCGCGTTGTTTGCAAAATATATTATTTCTTATACCATATTAGTACGATACAACAAGTTTATACAACGTGAATGTTTAATATTTGTTAAAGTCTGCTATAAAATCAATGTTTGCTTTCGTATTGATTGATTTCTTTATTTTCTACAGTGAAGAATAACAGCATCATTTTCTAATTTGAAGCATGAAAATGTTAAAATATACATTCATCATGTTTGGTAACTTTTGTAAATTAATCCTTTATTAAGGAAATCATTTTGGTGAAAAATTATCATCGGTTACAATAACTTCCAAAATCGATTCCATCCTAAATCGATTTAGTATAATACGAGTAATTTACTGATATATCCATGACCGCTTTCATCTTCACTTACATAAAATATATTACAGTCTCAACCGTTCATTTCATGGGACAATTCTGGTATTCAACAAAAGAGCGATTCTCTCCAGCCACGCATACATATTATATTCGATACGGATTTATTATTTTGTCCCCGGCTACCCTCTTTTAAGTCTGGAAGCGATACGTAAAATGACGGAAGGTAATGACGAAGGGCGGTAATGGGGGAAAATTGTACTTTATTCGATTTTGATAGACTTGATGATGGATTTAGATCCCACTGTCAGTCACAGTTTTAGCGGGTTTCATATTATTTTGAGTATTTTTTATTACGGAATCACAAATACTCAAGACTTGATTATAATAATATTATTGGTATATAAAGGAACTGTAAAAAAAAATATGATGTACTGGAACAGAATGGCACGTTCCAGGTCATGTTATAAAGATAGGTTGGTATTTTATAATTAATGTATCGGAATATATTATTGGAACTTCCTATAATATATTTCCTATAATAATTTTAAAGAAATTTCATAAAAAAATTGCCAGTACCTTCACTTAAATGGACACTATAGGTAATGAAAAAAATGTTAAAAAATATTAAGTATCATGCATGATACAAAAAAACATTGAAGTCCCAAACGTTGAATTGTTTTTAGGTCAATCGGCGACTAAAAAGTAGACAGACGACCTATGTATTTGTGTGCGGTCACCACCACCGACGAAAATCTTAGTAACTTTACGTAATGATTTTGCCCTTTAAGTGCACTTTAATTACTATTTTTTAGTGATAGATCGAGATATGTAAAAAAAATCTATCACTCTTGTAAAACTACGTAATCAACGATGTACAATTAAGAGTCTTAAGATATAAAAAAACAATTATCACTTTTATTTTTTTAATATTATTGTTAAATATTTAATTCACAGAATATCGAATACGTTCTAGCACATTACTAATCCGCTTACAATAGTTTTCGACCATGCCATTTAATTAGCTTTTTTGTAAATATTGTTGCACGTTTTTTTTGTTTATTAGAAACTTTAAACGTTCGACACATTTTTATTAACCCATTTGATAAATCCATAACAGAGGAGATCACACTGGTCATACTGAACTCATGATCTACATAAGATACAATAATTAGGCGCAAGCGCATCGCGTCAGATCGTGTACGCTGTACTGCTGAACTGTTAAGCCCCACTATTAAAAACTACTCCTAGTATTATTCGTATCTAATATAAAACTGTTCATAATTGTTTTAAATGTTCCCGCGACCAATTTGTATCACTTTATTGAGAAAGATAACGTTAAGGTAGTTTAATTAAATTTATAGCTACGTATTCGTTCTTCTCCTTTCGTATCAGCAAGGTTTGGGAGCGATTGCCCACATCACCAATTACCTATTCGATAAGGGTTTAATTTATGACTTCGCCTTTCGGGCCGCGAGGAGAATTAAAATTCATTGTTTCTTATCCTGGAAACAAAAGATATGCCGAGGTCACTAGATATCTTTGTTTTATCTGTAACAAGAATAGGCTTTTAAAGCGAAGGGGCGGCTGATAGCGAACTCGGAGGAGTAATTACGTGACCTCCTCGATTTGGAAATATTGCTACTCCTACCAGTGATCTATTTAATGTAAAGTTAACTTATGGTGAAGCGATTTTGGCACATTTCAAAATTTAAGTCGGAACAGGGGAATTATTTGGATTACAAGGTAGTAAGGCAAAGTAAAGGTAATAAAAACGTCAATTTTATAAGTATAAAGAAGCCATAATAGTATACTACTGTCAGTGTCAATGGGTTAACATTTTTATTATTCTTTTAAGACATTTTACTAGCGATGTGAATTCGACAAGGTCCTCTAAATGCTCTATAACATTATTTAACAAACAAGTTTTTTGTTATTTAAAATGCAGTTAAACCTAGCTTAATAATTTAGTACTTACATTTTATTTCAAATATAATTTAACTGACTTTGAATTTTAACATGATTTGCACATGTCAAGAGAAACATTGGAAACATCATGAGGGATTTAGCTATATAAATTGTTCGTGTTGATCAGTTTAGCCTAATGGTAAGCTGGTAGAAAATACTTAAACATTAAGCTCGCCGTTTGTGTCGTAATACCTTGTTATTGTGGTCAGTAAAGTTCCAATAAATAAAAAACGAATAAAATATAGATAAAAGTTATTTTTATTTAATTATTCCTTGTTAAATTTGATGCAGTAAACATTTGTAAGTACATAAAAGAAACAATACGTATTTCGTCTGAATAACTTATGTGGAACATCGAACGTAGCCGCAAAACTTCTACTTTTGATAGTTGCATGAAATGTTTATAGTTTGCATACAACATATTTTGTTAAAACCGTTTCGAATGCAAATGCGAATGAAACTGCATACAAGGAACAAAAACAGTTTCAACAACATGTGTGGTTTATTAATATGTATGTGAAAGCGACGGATACATAAAACTTTTTGTTTCCCGTACTATTCGCGAAGAGATCCTTAGCCATGACCTAAGTAGGGCATGTCTCGGTGTAAATATGCGCATAATTGTACAGTATTGTATGTTAAGCATGAGTCCACAAACTGTTCTGCTATTGGGATGGGATGTATACGTTTGTAACTGATGACCTCCGCTGACACCGCGTGCTACGGGATTATCATAGAGTATCCATAGCTTCTGGTAAGCATAGAAGCGACAACAGGACATTAAATAAAATAATTAAGTTACTTTAACTGCGCAGTAAGTAATATAAATAAATAAATATTTTATATTTATACGATGAATCAGTTATAATGACATGAGTGTAAGATTGAATTTTTTTATCTACCGTGTGATTCAAGCTTTGAGTTATTCCCTAAATAAAGAATGAATGTCGTCGTGTCGTTCTGTTTAAATAGTTATCATGTAAACTGATCATGTAAAAAGAGTATATCGTACGGCCATTTTTAATAACACACCGTATTGTCAAAATAGTTGCGATAAATTGAGTAGTAATTTAATCGTCATAAATTATTATAGATGCAACAACAACATAATAACATTATAATATATTGAAAAAAAATTTTTGATAACAAATATTTTAAATATTTAATCGGTCCTTCGAAACTGTCTTTTAATAATATCAAAATTAATAATATATGCTTAGCTAGTTAAATTTATGATCTGTAAATCTTATATTAACTAAATAAATATTAAAGAGTTATTCGGTATTACTTTATAAGTTGTTGGAAGTCGGTTGTTCCAAGCATTTACAATCTCGTCTCTAGAAATCCTTTATCTAGAGATTAGGAGCTATGAAGCGGAAAATCGCTAACTTGCTTGCTGACTTCACCGGGACCAAGTTTGTGATCTCAAACCTAATTCTACTTAGTATAACCGTATGCCTTAGTACAGTACTATTAACTTGCTGTAAGTGCCGATATTGGAGCAATATAAATGCTCTTTATGCATAATAATATAATACAACTTATACAATGCCACTTCTAGTATTCTCTTAGTTATTTTTTTACAAACAGTGTAATACTGTTCAATAGTGGCTCTCAATGTAACGATTTGAAATTGAATACATTGTTTGTTTAAGGAAGATGTAAATAATTTTTATTTTTATATTTTAAACCTGATACACATTAATTATTTATTTAATTTATATGAGCTAATCGTAAGGAAGTTAAAACTATGGTGTATCGTGATAACATATATGCAACACTACAAAGTTTTGTCTAAGACATGTTTCTGCCTCAATTGGGATCGAACCTGGAACCCCGCGTTCGACACACACAGTTACGAGTAGTTTGCATTTGAATACTTATGAAAAGATTCAATAAAGACTACCTATTACCTACCTATAATATTGTTTTAATTTGTGTTTAATTTAATGTTGTATTCTTGCAGTAAATATTTTGTTTTTTATTGCATTGCGAGTTAATTTTTATTACATAAAATTATTTATAAATAACATAACGAATTCTAAATATTTTCAAATTAGCTTCGGTTTTATTACGATAATTTTTTGTACTTTGTCAGATATTGTTTTGTGATTTCAATTAAAATACAAATATCAATCAAAACAGAAATATCCAAGTGGTGTGAAAGTATATTTTCTTGACGGCACGGGCCGACTCGAGTACGAATCCTGCACGCATGGCGCACCTCTCTTCAAATTACGTGAGCGTTCAAAATTAATTATAACTTATTTCAGTGAAGGAAGACAGATTTTGTCAGTTCTCCACAATGTTATTAAGGATGTGTGAAGTTTACCAATCCGCACTAGACCAGCATACGGGCTATAGCCTTAAACAACATTATAAAAGGAAACCCGAGCCCGAAAGTAAGACTGCTATAATATATTATAAATAATTTCATTTTATTGATAACTAAATTAATTGTAACTTGACTACAATGTTATTCATATATTGTGTAAATATCATCCGATAATCAGTTGTTGACACTAACAAATATATCATATATAAAGTAACGATTATACCAATTATACCCGGAAGGAATAAGATACGTATTTTTATAAATGTTTTGACAAGTCCAAAACGTGAATAAATGGTACTGCATCTGAACGTATCAAATGACGGTATTGCACGAACTAATGTTTCTATTTGTGTCTGAAAATGTATCTTTCCGGCTTTTGACTACCTAAACTAATGTATGTACTAAACAAAATGTTTTTTTAAATGTCTTTTGGCGCATAGTGGATAAAAAGTCATTTCACATAATTATTACTTATAGAAGCTACTGTAAATAAGTCTGTGTATTACTTGTTCGTTTTGAAAAACAATTCTTATATTTGTGTAAGAAGAAGCCATTAATAGCAAAATAAAAGTTATTCAAGAAAGAACATATTATATTTAACCATATTATATTCTCTCTCAAGTTCCTTCCAAGTTTTTCTATGTAACACAGACTCACCGTATTATTATTATTTAGTAAAGTATCTGTTAATTCCATACTTGTTCCCCATTAAAAGTGCATAAAATCTAATTACATTAGTCGTAATTATTCCAAAAAAGGTTTTTGTAACAGTGAAAGATAATTATATTTCCTTTGAACAATTTTGTGTTTATTTATGTAACACGTAAAGGTTTTATTTTATGGAACGTATAAACAAATAATATGCCCGTTTAAGGCAAGAGCGTGTACAGGAAAAAATATAAAATCTGATACCACAATAGTACGTACTCCTTAACGACTTTTTTGTTCATTTGCTAACGTGTTCTGCTCTATTCGATCACTGATTAAAACAGAAATTATATGTGTTATTATAAGAGTTTGTTCTCGACATTTATGTTTGTCTATGCCGTCCGTGGTACTGCTAATGTTTACATTTAACATCTAGACGCACACACACAAACGGGAAAGCGCCCGCACACAAACACACACACATCACACACGACATAAATTGCATAATATTCTTACAACAATAAAAGTTTAATATTAACTTAACTACTTATTATCTGAGATAATATATTATGGTTTGGGTATGTTAAAATGTAATTTTAAAAATAATAAAAGTAACCAGTCACAAATTCACACCTGCGCACTAGAATTCCCTGTGCCGAGGGTGGCATGAACACACACAAATGATACATTACAAAAATCCACAACCCAAATTAAACATTACTCTGTCACATCTGGCCATCAAAAAATCTGGCCATGGAATGGAATCTAATCCGGGACTACTCGCTTGGTGGACAGGATCACTTCCAACTTGCAAACTGGGTTCTTAGTATACACATTACGTAATAGGGTATATCAGTAGTAACATATTTTAGAAATTCTTATACCTAACTTTTAGGCTTAGATAGATTTAATGAAACCGCAGGTCACCATACATCAGCAAACACCAGAAATTGAAAGGCCACTTTGTAAAGTGTTTACCATCACCTTTGAACATCTGTAACATTAAGCGTGACAATGACGATTTGACGGTTAGAAAAATAGCAATAATTAAATTTGCTTCCTAGTAACCGTGCTTCCATTATAAACATTAAATATGTAATCGTTGGAGGGCAAAAGCTGTCAAGCAGGTAAAAATCCTACGTCAGTATACTGGCTGGTATAAAGCTAGGAATCTCCAAAGAACGACCATTCAGTGGTCCGTTGTTTAGCAGGGTTCATCACATACAAGAAAGGCTGGCTTGTACTCAAGAATGAGAGAAGGTTATAACATAGCACAACTTAGCAAAAATAATATTGTAATCATGATGTTCTGACCCAGTTACAGTTAAACTCCTACCCGTCGCGGGTTAGAAAAACACGGTACTGAAGTCACTCCAAAAGAGAAAATACAAAAAAGAATAGCAAAATATCTTTAAAAGCAAAGTTTTTTGCCTTGAAATGAGCTCGAATTCAGTAGGTAATACTTTTAATTTCTTTCAACTAAGAGCAAAGCAAGAAATATTTTCGCTAATTCATCCTTCTGCCGTGATAAGTGGCGGACGGTTCGTGCCGGAAGTGGTATTTTTTCTACTCTTGAGTCTTGCAAAATGTCTTCGAAAAACGACTTTACCTTTCTTAAGTACATTTTGACATCCCTTTTACACTTATTTCTACAATGGTGTAGCACTTAAGCGCTCTCTGCTGTTGAAACTTGCGCTATTTCGCTCATGCTTATATATAACGAGTGAAAAATAATGAATAATAAATTTTGCATGATACATACAGTAAATATGGAAAGATGTTTTTTTGTTTTTGATACACTTTACTTGGGTCTGATACACGATAACATGATATTTCTGTATATATGATCGTCATTGTCTGTTAGTGTTTGGTTAACTGCTGTATGACTTGACAAATCCTTGATATTCATTAATTATATTTGTTTTTCGAGATTTCTTTTTAAGAATCACAATTATCCTCGTTTAAAATATTGTTGAATATGAAAGCAGTGGAAGCTTATTATGGGTATGAAAGTTAAAATATTGCGATAATTTTTTTATTAAAGATAATTTCTACTACTGTGTATACTCGTAAATATTAGTAAAAACAATATTATTATTAAGGTATTATAACTTAATTAAACATTATTTCCATTTGCTAATTGATGAGCCAAAAAAAAGAAGTACTGTTTAACTTACGCATTTAAAATCCAAAAAGGAATAGTTCTAAAAAAACACAAATACCAGCCACTGAATTCAAAGATGAAAAGTCACGCGTTTCGCTCACGTAGCGCGGTTAATTTAAATTTGGCGCCAAATCGTTGACGGGCGTCACAATCTTCCCGCTTCGAGGTTAAATGGGAACTAACAACAGTCTGGTCACCGGTCTAGACGAGGCAGATGGGTGAGGGGCGGAGTGCGGGGGGTGTCCGGGGGGCGAATCAACCCCACTAGCTATAACCATACTGACTAGTGAACATTTACCCGGTGATCGAGTTCTTACATCGATCAAGGAAGTGTGATTATGAATTCGATAGTGCCTTAACGGATTATAGAAGAATTGTAATGGAACTTGAGATGGTATTGAAATTGAATACAATATTAATTTAAAAATTTACTTAATATTATTGACAATTTATTATCATCATCTGTTTTAGTTTTGTCTACGAATAAAAAATCACACAAAGCTAAAATTAAGTATTTTGAAAAAAATAATTTACAGGGGACTTACGGACATAACAAAGTAAGTAATTAAATTAACTTATTATCAAAAATAAAAGAATTAACACTAACTTACATTTTTTTTATTTTCGAACAAGACATACCTATATCTTTACTATATTTTTCCTATCAAGTAAATTTTGAATATTTAACAGCCCTTTATATTTATTAATTAACCCTTTAAGCAACTTTCGTGGAAACTGGATGCACATCCGACACGAACATTTTTATCAGAGAAGCACATGCAAGTTGGAAATAGCTATTAATTCAGGATGCTATAAATAAATGTCTGCATTGCCGGTGCATGGATGTAGGGAATAATCCGTATTGATCTAGTTTAAATTTAGCTTAGTATCTTCCGCGAGAAACGTGCTGCGCAGACTCACATGCATTTATGGTAAGTTTTTGTATTTTTACTCTTAACGTCGTAATTTTCGTCGGATTATCTTGGTAAAGCCAAATTTATTTGTACCAACGTATGTATGTATACAACATTGATGAATTATTGCATAATGTAATGTCGATTGTATAATTGAATACATTGTTTTTTCAATCAATATTGTACGGTTTTCAATAAATTTGTATTATTAGTGACACCGGGAAGGCTACAGTTCATATCTAATGCGCACTTTAGATTTTATGAAACGATGTATTTGAAATTTAATATAAAGATTCACAGGAAGAAAACATCTCAAGATAATCTAAAAACTGCTGATTGTCCTTATAAATGTGTAAAGTTTTAATTTACTAAAGTCGTGGATTTAAAACCTTAATCTAAACACCAGTTATTCTGAGAAATAACTCAAACTCAACGTGTGCTAGTTATAGTTTGTAATGACGGTACCTAATGATTAGTTTGAGGCTCGAGTAGAGTGAGTGAATGTTATCATAAAGTAATCGTTCAAAACTGCTTACCTTGCAAAATACTTCTTTTTGTAAAATTTACAGTATATTTAATACAGGGACACGTTTTAAACCTTCCCGTCGTGCTTCTTCTTTCCGAGGCATGTTAGATGCGTAATCTTTTACGACGCTATTAAGGATACGTTAATATTGTAAAATATCATCGATTTCGTTTCATCCTGTACCTGTCTCCGCAATAAAATAAAATGTGTGTATTACAGTTAAATATTATCCTAATTTATTTTTTGCAAAATTAATGAGTTACATTTTAGATAACCTTCTTTACTTATGAATTAATATAGATTAATCTGAAATTTAATTATATATATATAATACTTATGAATTTATATATATATTAAGTGAGACTTTTATATTAGATAAGCTTCTGGTGCAGGGTTGGTTATTCTACCTAGCGAAAGAATGTAAAAATTATGATGTGTATATTATTATCTTCTGAATCGATTGCGCTGTAATTCGTTGTATTACAAATGTTGCTTCAATAAGAACTTTGAATGAGCTATATTTCAAACTTATTGCTATGAATTTTTTAAACTCAGAAATGAACGAAGTCCTTGACTTATAAAAAAGCTCCTCAAATATCCGCCGCTCCTTGTCAAAGGAACACAGGTGTCCCTTGACTAGATGGATAAAACTAGCCTCCATAGGGTAATTGATGTATAGATTACCCTTCGTCTTTCTCTACCTTTAAAGTCCTATCAATTTAAATCCTGCCGGGCATGTACTTGTATATGAAACAATATAAATCCGTCATTCACTCATCAGAAATATATACGTCCGGCCATTCATTGCCGAATTGTTTCACCGAAAATTTCTTTTAAATCCTTTGAAGTTTACGTCATTTTTGAGATTTAAACGAAAACTTAAGACGGAGAACATTTACAATAATTTATTACAAGATAATTTCTGCTACGTAAAAAGTACCAAAAAATATGGTCACACCATGACTCCGAGTAAATCGGTATTTTTGACTTCCTTTTTAAAATCGAGTCGCGAAACCTAAAGCAGTAGAATTCCACCAGATCGAAAGACATGTCAGGTGTTTTGCAAGTCTTGGGTTCAGATTGTACAAACCTTCGGTTTTTCTTTGGTGTGTATATACCTATTAGGAATTATTTAATAATTTATCGTTTGTTTCAATTAAAAAAAAACATCAACAAAAAAAGAACTTGTGTATATCTGAGAGTTTTCATGTTTTCATAGGCGTGTGAAGCGTAGGTAGGCTTTGGATTTAAATTTTTAATCTTAAGGGTAAACCTCAGCTCACTAATAGAATATTTATGGGTTGTTATAAACAATCGTGTCAAACTGCAGTTGCAGATTTAAAATATAACTGGTTTGGGTCTTCTTGTAGCCTTGAGTCCGGGGGGTTTAATCCCGAACAGGGAAGAGTTGTGAGTGATCTATGGTCGGGGCATGATACGAGCAATCAAAGTACGGAGTTAAGATCGTATGACCGTTTTCTTTTTTTTAACCTACTTCCACTACTTGAAGCACCATCACTATGATAATATTAAGAAAATAACTCGATCCCATAACATGGTCCTCAAAACATAAGATGCGGGTGAAATGACAAATTGACAGTATGACGAGTCTTTTTAATACTGGCACTGAGTAATAGAGCTGTGATGAGAAAGCAGAATGCTTAACCGAATTATGTATGTAGGTACTCTTTGAATGACTAAGGTGTATTTAAATTGACATCATAGGAATAGATGTACTGTTCGTTCTGTTGTATTCCGTCTCATCGAGTTACTTTAAACGTGTTACGTTTTATTTCCTATGTACGATATTCCCGGTGGTAAATTTCTGAAATATTAATAATATTCAAATAAAGCTAACTCCTTACTTTGTAGACATAAATCAAAGGACCAAAAGCCAGGTACAAATATTGATTTGACACATACGTTAGGCATTCGCTCCGAGAATCACACTCAAAATCAAAACACACCTAAACAGAGTGGCAGTAGGTAGGTACAGTTATTATTAATTAATTGTCAACAGTAAAACTTGTTATTCACAACCAACAAAATTTACAAGTAACATTCCTGACATAAATTATTTTGAAACTACCTTCCATCTTAGACTTCAAATTTAATTAATTAGTGTATAATTAATCAGAAACGGCCTTGACAATAATTAATATTATTAATTTAATGAAATGTAACATGATCATGAACTATAACATCCAATTACATTAAAAGAACAATGTATACGAACTTTTAAATTATAACAATCTGAAACTGTGATAATTTCGATCACTGTCCTGCACGGTGTACCTGACGTAGAATCGTGCACACCCGTCTAATTTCTCCGCAGGTATATGCATATTACAAGGTAACCGTTTGCTTCGGTGAAGCAAACCATTGTGAGTTAGCCTGCATACATGACAGTACTTCGTAAAATTTTCAAAGCTGTGTAACATCGAGAAACGACTAGACGGCCCAGCTATGATATGTAGTAACAACCTTCATTAGATATTTGTAACATAAAAGACATCACTGAGACGTTGCCGGTAAAAATTAAAACAGGCCGCTATAACTATCTATCTCCTCTGTCTATTAAGAAGAAGACAATTTATGATTAAACTTGACGGTATATAGACCAGTGAAACATACCATGAAAGATATCGCGCCTTGCACGTTGTTCGACAGGATGGAACATGAGCAGGGTGAGATTGAGCCTCTTACACTACAGACCATAGTGGACCATTAGTCTCCATCTGAGATGAGACCCAAAATGGTCAGCAGACAACTTAACAGTTATCACAATGATGAATTATTATCCATTCTTTAGAATGCGCTAAAGCAATTACTTACTTAAGCTCTTGAAGTTAATGAGTTGAACCAGTATGATTGTAGTTAGATCGTAAAGTATTTCACTAATTGGCATGATTGCAACTCGCATCTGGCACACGAACGACGGTTCAAATAACCCGAATTTCCGGGAAATATAGTTTACAACTTGGTGGAGAGAAAGACGTCTCGATCGGACTCAATGAAAGTAGTTCAACTTTAAAGTATCCAATTTATTAATGACAATGTAAGAAGAGAGATATATTGAATAACAACCAACCGGCCCAATTGTCAACCCCACCTGCACGTGTCCTTGGACAACGACGGCAATTGTCATCGTGGTGCGCCCTGCTAGACAACAGACGGCTATGGCGACCGAACAGATGGCGGTATAACCATTCCTTACCTAGTCGAGTAACCGATTGGTAGAGGTTGCAGCGCCCTTGAAGTCTAAATAACTTCTTAAATGACTGGTGTAGAAGGAATTTGTGGCTCCACTACACTAAGATTGCCCTTAGTCATCATTATGTCATGTCGAAATATAAAAGAATTTTATGAGGTGAATACCGGTAAAATATAATCAAATAACCTTTAAAACACTTTTTTCGAATGTTGAAAGCTTGTCAAACTACAATCAACATTGACTTTTCAGGTTAAAGTACTATAATTTGAAGCCTAAATTAAAATAAATTACAACGTATACTTTAGAGACGAGCATAAACTATAGTTATGTTTCATAATTTTTTCTTTGGCAGCAATAAACTGAATTTACAGATTGCACGAGCGTGGCTGCAATTATTACTAATAAGTTTCGCGAAGGGATCAATAGCTAATTAATAGAAAGAGCACTATGGCCTTACATTAAACACTACGTACTGTCAATAGTTAATCTGATAAGTATCTAATAATAGTCTTATTATGACCCATAATAAACTTTAAAGGGGCTTTGAGTGTTTTTCACCAAAGTCCACTACGCATTAGCAAACATTATACACCTTTAAGAATATTATGAAGAAATTTCAGTTATGCAGGTCTTCTAACAAATTTTTATTTCCCGAAGCAAGCGATAATTACTCGTAATTTTAAATATGCCCATAATGTTTACGCGTTGCGCGCAAGTAAGCAAAGGGGCAAAAACTAAATATTCTAATGTATGTTATTAATGTACTTGGAAAAACAATAGAGGATAGAATTGTCTACACAAATTATAACAGTCTGTATTCGATTGAAAAATAATGTTCTCTGTCGATTTCTATGTATCTTTTACATAGCACTTTAATTATTCTGCCTTCAGCCCATTTGTAATTGTTGTACTATGCACCTTGCAATTTGATTCCACATACATCTAAACTCAGTCCAATTACAATCAATTTTGTAACTCAACTGAGCATACATCTATGTTCAGTGCAATTACAATACACTTCATAACTCGACATCAACGCTCAGTCTTATTACAAAGGGCTTTGTTACTCGACTGAACATACACCTATGCTTAAAGCAAACCTTATTTTTTTCATATCAGTTCAAGTTTTATTTTGCTGGGTAAAGGTTTCAAACTATCTACCTATCAAAATTTATTATTCTAAGCATTAAAAATGTAACAAGATTGACCACGTCTATAATTATAATTTACTAAAATTTATCTATAATTATAATTTCTTATTACTTATAAACATCTAAGATTGAAAATGCGTAATTTATTTTAATCACTTTTGATAACTGATTGTGGTTTATGATCAATCGCTTCTATTCAACTTCGCCATTTTTACGTCATTATTTTTCAATTCTGCATTTCCAATCTTTTTCCTTCTAAATCTATACCTTTACCACATATCCGTTTTACTGCTGATTGTACGCTTTTAATACATCGGGGAGCTCTCTTCTCACAATCCGGGAGAACACTATGCAAATTCATACAATCAACGACAGCGCACCTCTTGTAATCTGCGCCTGTGGATAGAGCTTGAGCTCTAAAGCGCCGTATGGAGTATTCAATGCAATCCTCCATGAAAAGAAAATGTGTTATCTTGAAACGGGTTAATTTACATTGAATTTTGGACATTCACGTATACTGACATAGATTATTTCGGATGGAATTCTAAAATAGGTTTTATTAATAGAGTAAATAGTCTTAATTAATAGAATTTAAACTGATCGCTTTCTGTACATGAAGGATATATAAGAAACAACTATTATTAAAGGCTTTTGTTAACGCAACAGAACCCAAAACAATAGTTGTTAGAATTTGTGTCTGTTTGTCTGTGCGTTTGTGTGCGCTAATCTCAGAAATGGCATAACCGATTCTGTTATGGTTTTCGATAATGTATTGCGGTAAGCATTACTTAATATTTAAAGTTCGTTTCATTTCAAAATTCAAAAAGTTATATATTAATATATTTTTAAGTCACAGAACGAGAAAAACCTAGCAGGTGCTATTTCTAAGCGTAAGGCGTAGTTTTTTTAAGGGAATCGATTTATTACTTATCTATATTAGTACAAAAATTTACAATGTTTCCTTGGCCACAAATCCCACTTAGCCGTTTCGAAGCAGCGTGTTGAAGTATGCTCGAGACATCCTTAAT
Source organism: Megathymus violae (assembly GCA_003671415.1). Classification (NCBI taxonomy): domain Eukaryota; kingdom Metazoa; phylum Arthropoda; class Insecta; order Lepidoptera; family Hesperiidae; genus Megathymus; species Megathymus violae. The sequence continues at coordinate 51,626 of PDGT01000089.1, forward strand.
CATAAAGAAGCATAACAAGCCAATCAACCAGCCATTCATCCTGTAGGTAGTGACACTGTTTTCTTATCTAAGTTGAGCTTCTCAGGTTTGATTCCCGGTCGAGTCAGTCGCTTAAATGACAATTAAAATGACGTCAACGCGACACAATCGGTTACTTAAATGTGAAAAGGATTCAATTGTTACTTGAATGTTTTCTGCCAAAGTATGTAAATTAAAGAAAAAAATATATACATTATAGTCGTGAAATATCAAATAACAATTTAAACATAGTTTATTGTATGGGAAGGGTTATTTGTAATTGGCCAAGCAAGTAAAGAACCTTATTCACTATAACCTGGGTGTTACAGATCCTAACAACCTGAAACAGAACGAAGCGGTATTGCCTCGTTCGTTGTTCACAAGGGTACACCACAAAGGAGGTACCATTCACTCAAAAGTGGATGAAGACCCTTAAATCCATAGGCAGTCACCAAAAGAAAAATTCAATAGAATTTCATGTTAACTAACATATGCAGTTGTTGTAAAGTTTCTAAATGTTTGGTTTGTATCAATTTTACGATATGGCTTTATAGAGTAAACCCTCTGCTCGTTGGCCATTTGCTCGGTTGTTTACGAGATAGCTTGGAATTGGTCCAAAGTTTTCCTACCTACCTCATTAACGTAGTAGTGTTAATGCCGAATGCCCGTGAAATCTTTTAGAGGGCACTTCGACAACATTTTATTTGTCCGTCTCCTCGCTTCGTTAAGCTAAGAGGTTATTTGGCTGGAAGCAAACGCAACATTTAAAAATGGCATACCATTCAAATAAATTGTAAATTGTATAGGCGATTCTAATTTATTCTTCACTACGTTAAAGCAACTCTCATATTAAAATATGCTAATTTTATTAAGTATTTTAGTGCTATTTTCTTTTTCTTAACATAATTTTGCATTATGAAAATAAATGTGACGGCATTTCCAAAAAAAATTGCACAATAATCTCAAGATCTTATTTAGTCACTCATTTATTTGGTAATAAATTCGTTTAATGTCTAAGTTATATTATGTTAATGTCTTAGTAATATTTTTGTTTAGTTGGTTGCTTATCAAAATAGAAGGGATTAATCTATTTGCCATTATGTATTTCCTGTTTTTTATCGAATTTTTTACTTTTGTGTTTAAATATATGATGAATAAAGAATACATATTCATATATAAATGAAGACAATTTATTAATATTGGTGGGACGGTGATACATATACCTATATATACATACAGATATTGATACATGGAATGGTAAAATTGTTCTCCAGTTGTCCCAAAAATTATCGATTAATTAATAAATTAATATTAATCTTAATAAATAGGTAAATTATTAATGTAGATATACTTATCCTCATTCAAGGATGCATCTACACTCAACGGTAACAATTGCAGATAGACGCTTCGAATTTTAAATGCAAGTAATGTTATTACGTAGAAATTTAATAAAGAAGAAAATTAGGAAATTCCATCCATAACGCTAATAAATAGGGATGTGAGTTTGTATGAAATTCCGTAACCACTGGAGTTAGTTCATAAAGATTGGTATATTCGCTCGTAGTTAAAACTACTTAGTTTTAAAGTATTCTAATGTTAAATACAGGATATTATAACTTAATGAATCATTTTTAAACAGGCACTTTTTATGTCAAAATCATTTTGTGAATGATAATAGTATATTTCGATTGTAGAATACAGTAAAAATAGGTTTCATTATAATCTTCATCGATCTGTCTCATCAATTCAACCCAAAACCAAACTCCCTAATATTGTCAACACGTACTATGTACAATGACGTTTGAAGCCTCAGTTTGAGATTACCTTGAACGATGACACTAATTTTATTAATGATTTCCTATTCATAAAAAGTAATAAAAACATAAATTCTGTACACCATTATAACCCTTACTATTTTGACAGAAGGAAGGTATCAGCATGACTGGCTCTGCATGAAATAACTTTCGGCATTCACGCGGTAAACATTGTTATAGGCGAAGTCATGCCTCAATGTGGTTCGACAGACATCCTCTATAAAATGTTCAGCTGCTTCCAACAAAAGGGTATTTCTGATGGTCAAGTTATTGTAACAGACAACATCAATAGACGACATCAATGATCGACCGTCCTTTGGTAACAATATTTCGGTTTTGTTTAGCGTTATAACCGATCACGACTGCATAGATATGGGCAATAAAATAGTTTAAACATAGTATGAGACGTTGAAACGAACGTTATTTGAAAAGTTTTTATGGACGAAAGTGGCAAAATGCGACACAGTCACGGTGTTTATACAAATTTAAACTGAATTTTTGATATACGGGCAACATGTTGACTATTATAATATTTATAACGAGTAACATACCCTCGATTTCCTTCGGAAAATTTAACTTTTACGTTAAAAAATAGTCATCGAACTCCCCATTTTTATCAGGTATTTTATATATTTTTCCTAATATCATACATCTAAACCGTTCTCGTGTTCAGCCTATCTGTTGGTAAAAACCGTGTTGTAGCTTTTGAAATTATCACATTCAATCAGATAGACGGATAATTCGTTTTATACTACATCGCCCATTCCCATCCGAAATAATGTACCTTTTAAATGGTAAAAGAACTTTTCAGATAAGTTTCATGGTTCCGATGATTAAATTAAAATTTGCACAATCTCTTTATAATATTGATATAGATTGTGAACTAATATTTATATCTTAATGAATAATTATCGTTAAAAAATCTATAGAATATTGGTCGTATTTAACCACGTCATCGCGGCATCAGCGTGGTATTACTTTACCCCGTAAGTGTTATTAGACTAAAAAAGAAAAAAAGTTAGTGGGACATATATTACAAGTTAAAGATTAAAAAATTATTATGTTAACTACACAGTATTTTACTTCTCAACAATTTATGGGTGGTGTTAAATTTTTTAGTCACCTTTGTCACGTTTCGATTGTAGTGAAGCTTCGGAGCGACATTTTAAGCTACACGTAGTTGAATACGACATCCCATGCACGAGTGTAGGCCGTTTTATTTTGACAAACGATCCAGAATTCTCTTTGTTGTCTTTAACACAATATATCAGCGGATGACATGTGATTTTGGAACCGAATCGAAAAAAAAAGTATCTCTGAATGAAGCTTTTTCAACCGTAGTAAAACGTAAGCTCACAATAGCCGATGCTTCCATTATTGTCGTATTTTTTCAACGTCTACTACCGAATATTTCAAAACTACAGGTCATGGATACACGTAAGAAATCTATATATAAATGTTAAATTTTTTAATCGAAGCAATTACAAAAATCGTTTCTGGCAATAACCCGAACGCTGGAAGATTTATCTTGTCATCAATAGAATTTAAATGTGTACGACCACCCGCCGACTTACTAACGATGTCGTTCTAGACAATACTAGTAGCACAATGCAAGAATAATGACCTTCGGAGACAGTGCACCATTGATACTGGTGTTAGCTAAACAGCCAAAAACAAAAGACGAATATAAATCACTAACAGAGTATCCCTGCCTCACGCATCCAAACTAAGTGCTTTATTCATTTAAATACAAACCATAACGCATTGATATAAGATCTCAATTTTGTTAAGCATCAATTGTAAGGCAACAGTAACTACTTCCGACTAAACAATAGCCGTTTTTGGACAATGTTCAAAGTTTATTACTTTAGAACCGCTATAACATAATCATTGCCCCATTGTTGGGTGGACGATTCTCAAAAGAGCATTATGGGTGTTGAGCTGTCCAGCTATGCGAGAGGTAAATGTACTTTGTGGAATAAACGCCAAAATATTTTTACCGCAGTGCGTGTCTAATCGATTATTCAAAGAACGCTGCAGGTTTCGTTTATTGAAAATACTTTTTGCAATCATGATTTATTCTGTCATTAAAGACTTCGGTGCAATTAACATGGTAGATAGTTGATTATTGTCCCTATTAGTTACGAAAAAAATAAGTTTCTTTCAATGTTACGTACAAGCTAGTTTATGGGAAGTTTTGTATTGTTGTACTTATTCCAGGAAATTTATGTCTTGGAGTATAAAAATAAATATATATTAATGACAAGGATGGCTGGAAATAATACTGCCAAAACCAGTTTCGCACAGGATTAAACTTACTTTGTAATTAATGTAAACGTTAAGAAGTTTCTTTCGCCGTTTCTTCTCCTCCCACACACACAAATAAATTATCAAAAATATTCCGGACCAGAGTAAACACATATATCCGTCACATATATGTCTTTTCCTGCCTGGAATCAAACCTGGAACCCGACCTGCAGGCCGATGCACGACCATCTACGATACCCGATTATCAGATGGTATTGCATTTTTCAATACATGGAAAGGAAGTACCGACGAATTTTAACATCAAAAGTACTCCTATAACAAAGTAGTTATTCAAACATATTTTTGATCTACAATTGATTAATAGTGATATTAATTGATCTATTATTTTCTGAAATTATAAAACAAAAAAAGAACTAAATACTATAAATTGTATAGTATAAATATATAAGTGGTAAGTGGTGTAAGAAGTATATATTATATATGTATAAGTAAGTATATTATATAAGTCTTGTCCATAAAGTATATAAAAATGTTGCATACTTTAAATGTACTACAATTGGCGAAGCAAATTAGCCGAAAGGCAAACAGTCTTAAACAAAAAGGGTTCTGTGAATCACAATTTACATAGTAAACTAGAACAATTAACCCCAACATCCCAATTTAGCCGGACAATTCGTCACGCTCGCGTCTAAATAGTAGGCTTTGGGAAAAGTTAAAAGTGTAACCAAGAGATTATATTACAAATCAGGATAAAAATTAAATCTTTGCATTGCATAATACGAGAAGAAAGTTTTTATTATCGATAACAAAGTATCAAACGCATAATCACTTCTGTCTATTAATTTTATCCAATGTTAATCTTTTTTTTTATAATTATTTATTGTTTAAATGTCATTAAAATATTAATTGTTCTTTAAATAACCTCAAACAAAACTGGAGCCTTGTCTTATGATGTATAATTGGCTTTAACGCCTTACTTTTCATTCATTTCTCTTCCTTCTTTAGTCCGTGATAATGCTAGTGATAGTACCAGCTGACAGGAGAACGAAGCAAGGTCACCAGGTCACTCTAGGTGGAAGTCACCGAGCTTTGAATCCCTTTTTTAGTCTTCACGATCATCTTGCCGGTTGCCCTTTGCCACCCTTCTTCTAAGTTTAATTGTGCAAAGTTATATATTTCAATTGCAATGTTAGAAATAAACGTGTGATGTCACATATATGTGATATACAACTTTTTGTATCTTATAAAAACACGACCCGTTTTGATATAACAGGAATGTATGGCAGGCCTACTCACGCTACGAGTAGATAGCCCTTGGACAAATTACAGGCGTAGAGCGTTCCCGCTAATCTAATTGCCGCTTTCACGAATCGTTGGTGTTGCCTTGACCTTTCGTAAATGCATTTTGTGTGTTTCCAATTATCGCCCGTAGCTGTAAAACATAGGTGATAATAACATTTAAACACGACAGCTATGTTTGAAGTTGATACTGTTAGATTATCGCTTCCGTTTCTGTCGGCGCTTTTGAAGATTACAGACGTGTATGTGAACACCTATGTGTACACAGTCATGGCCCATATTTTGTTTTTAGAAAATACTCCATTTAATTTTACATTTCCTGTGTTATTGAAGGCATATTATTACAATCAGACAACTCTGTTTATAGAATTTTACTAGCAAAATTAGGTATAACAATGACCTTGCAGCGAGTTAAAAGAGTTAACAGCAAGCTATAAGAGTTCGTGGTTCGCCGGTTGGCTCATTAGGAAAATATTTTGTATTTCAGATATTATGAAGTCTACAACCGAAGAGTTCACTACTACTCGTGTACCTAATTAATGCAAAAGTATGGTATCTATTAGGTACTATTCTATCTATTCAGTTTTTGCGAGTTCCAAGTTCCCTTGAGTGACTGAAACTCGCCAATTACCATCGTGCCTCGTCTTCTCCAAAGCTCGAAACTGAATATAAATTTTTGATATAAGCAATCATGAAGATAAATCCTTCCGACATCCAAAATTAAACTGGATCGATTAACTATGACACAAGCAAGTCTGACAACGTATCAAAATTAAATATGTTATGATTTAATATTCTGTGAGTGAATTGTAAATTATAAAGGAATAGTTACAGTACATATACAATACAATACAATACAATAATCTGTGAATTAATTATAAATGATAAAGGTAAAGTTTTTAATAATCTGTGACGTAATTAAAGAAACTATTTTAGTGGGTGTGTGATTCCACAAAACGACAAATGAACTCGTCATGTCGTATGGTGCGAATATTCCCTTCGCAGTGACCCTCCTGCTCCCAAACTGTTTGTTCCCATCGCATGACAGACTAAATTAACACATCATCCAGTTGTACCACCCTAATATTCACGTATATATTTTTCGTTACGGTAATAAACATGATGTTACGTTAATTAATTTTAGTTTGTACTTTTAGTTAAGTATTTCAATAGAAAACATTAAATAAAGTGTTTAGCTTTTATAACCATACCCCCCCTTATTAGGGTTCATCGTTACAACCAAAAATACAGCTGGACTCAATTTTCATCGTAAAATGAGACAATAGAGGTTAAGGCAATAGTAGAGACAGCCCTACCTATGTATTTATTTTCATAACATACAACTATATGTAATGGTATCATATGGGGTAAAACAGGTGATATTAATTCAATATTTGTTTGGTAGAAAAGAGATATTAGAACTACATACGTTTTAAAGTCTGCTGAAAAAAATTAAAGAAATACGTGTAGTCATCGTAGATGATCAAATGATTTTGAATTTGAATTTCATTCACCGCGGTGTTCATGTGTTGATATGCAAAACTACTTAACCTTTAAGAACATTATAAAGAATTTTCGGGAATGCTAGGATGTTTTTCTTTATAGCAAGTGACAATAAGTGTGTAATACGCACATAATTTAACAAAAGTAGAGGTATATGAAGGATTTGAATTCGATTCTTACGTGGGAACTCAAACCAGACTATCGCTGGATATTTAGCACGGCTACAAGTATTTATATTAGGTTTATAAGGAAATAAAATCAGGTACGTGAATCTGAACTTTAAGTGATTTTAAGTAGCTACTATCTAATAACTGAATACTATGAATTTTCTTGTCTAGTATAGAAGAATTATTTTGGATAGTAGGTAGAGTAGTTTCTTGGAACTAAAACATAAATATGTACATTTTAGATACAAGGATATCAAATAAACTTTTATATTATTACACGCTATGTTAATATGAACATACCTTTAAATATATTCAAATATTTACATATTTTAACTGTAGCGGGTACTCACGATTTTTCTGTTATAATATTACGGTTCAATTACATGGATAATGGTCACGGCAAGACTGCGGTGGCGGGGATAAACTCTTGACAGTTTACACTTGAAAGATACTAATGCCAGATGAGCCTGTCAACTTTACGACTACTTCATTTTGCGTTTTTTGGGAGAAACTACATCACGACACACAACACTAGCGATATCTCCACGCACTGAACTTGACACTGTTGAGCTAATTTATTGATTATTAATTGAAATTATTATTGTATATTAATAATTAAAAATTTATGTGATAGTTATATTATATCATAGTTTACTTCCGAACTACAAAATTAACTTAACTTTGTCTAAATTAATCAAATCGATATATTTATATAATAACAAATAACTTGTAACCGTTTTGTAGTCCAGTTTTCAATTCGTAATGTCTTGACTCGTATTCATTTACACTTCGTCCTCTCCACGTCTTTCAGAACAATGATAGGATATCGTGCGAAAACACCCGAGTAATATAACAGTTTAGGCGTAATCTGCGGAGTGTATTAGGAAATTTTGGTATCGCGTGCAATCGTGGGGCGAGCAGACATGGCTCACACGCGAGCTCTCTTACTTGGGGAAAGAGGAACTGATAATTTACCGACACGCTTCTCCGTGGAAATTTTTGAAAATAACTCCCATGTGTTTATTCGATTTCGATATCTATAAATTGTGCTATTATTATCCGAACAACAAATCTTCATCATCATAATTCCAACAAGAAAGTCCCATCAAAAAATAAATCATAAAATGTATATTCACATTATTCAAAATCAATTGGAATATTAAAAAAGAGTTTGATATTTAAAAATAATTTATATTGGAAACAAAAAGCAAAGATAAAAATTAATAAGAAATTGACTAAAGAGGTTAAAATAGAGAAGGGAGTAAGTCAAGGTTGTATCCTTTCCCCCTGTCTGTTTAACGTATGCTCGGAAGCTATTTTCAAAAAAGCTTTCGAAGATCTTAATCTGGGCATTCGGGTAAATAGTAAACTGATACAGTACATTCGTTATGTAAATGATACCGTCCTTTTGGCAGAAAGCCTAAATGACTTTCAAATTAAGCTTCAAAAATTGAATTTGGTACTATTGGAATATGGACTCAAAATTAACACAACTAAATTCATGATTGTTGGTAAACATTTAAATTTGTCAGCAATTTTTCGATTGGAAAATGATTCTATAGAAAGAGTTAACAAATACAAATATCTCGGCTGTTGGTTAAATGAGGACTGGGAACCGGATCAAGAAATTAGAATAAGAATTGATTGCCAAAAACACCTTTCAGAATATGAGGAAACTATTAAATAACAGAAAAGTTAACTTATAACTGTGGTGGAGACTAGTTAAATGTTATATACCTCCAATTCTTATCTATAGTTCCGAAAGTTGGACGCTGAAAAAAAAGTCAATTGATAAACTAAGGGCTAGAATATCGAATGTCAAAGTTTTACAAATAATGAATAAAGATTTGGGAATTGTGAAAACCGTTAAGAAAAGAAAAACAGCCTATTTTGTATATTGTATTTTGAAAACAATTAAAAAACATATTTTAGCTTTTACATAACATAGCCCACATAGAGTCAAATTTTCATTAAATAATATTTAATGTTGGCTCCGTCACGGTTAAATAATTAGTTTACATATTATTCTAAGAATGCTTAACCGTTGACAACCTTACATGCGGTCTTCGGTATCGTAAGGCCATTAATGGACTTTATAGCATATTAATATATTTATGGTGTCTTCGTTTCCCCAATTCACTATCTATTTACTACATGTAACATCAATTTACTAAAAGACTTGCTTTCTTTATAGCATCCGTTCTATTATGTTTCCCGTTATACGTTAATAATGTTTATTTTACTTTATCAAAATATGAGCATTTAAGGATTATGAACCCTTGACATCAGAGATAGAGTTGTTTCTTGCAGCAAAGGCCCGGCATTTTCAGTATCGTTTCAGCTTGAGTACGTCCATTTCTTTTGCCGCCCATAATAATGTTTGACGATTTATGAAATCGCAATTTCGTAATAAATACGCCTGCTTGGTGTGACATCAGATAAAAGTATATAAATCGTTACAATATTTTGTGAATTGAAATGAAAACAATGGTTTAATTTTAAACATTTGATGTTAACGTGATTAAAAATTTCAAAAATATACATTTGCTTAGTTTTTAATAATATTCGAATACAGAATTTAATTAACTCGTTAATATTAATAATTACAATATACAATAAATCAACAAAAAACGAATATCTCTAAGCGTTATGTTGACAACGCTACTCGCTAATTTGCTTCTATATCTACAACAGTCACCATCACAGGGATTGTAATTATGTTAAGTAAACAACAATTACCTGTAATGATATCATTATGACAACGATGTTGTACTTGAGTTCAGAATGTTAAGGCCATGATCTATAGCGCTAAGTGTGGATTGGTCGACTTCACATTAAGGATTTTATGGAGTGCACGTTTACCTGTGATACTTTATTTTACAATACAGAGGCAGAAGGGATTATTGGGATTTCTCAAAACGTTAAAGTCATCTCCATTACTATCTTTTATGACCACCATTATATTGCAAGTGAAGTAGAGTGTTGGCAAGAATTGGACCAAATCAACGCATTGGTTGTTTAAACATAACATGACCAGCAATACTGCAAGGAAAAAGTATCACTTTACAAGCAAGTAAAGAAAGAAATTGTGATGATAAAATATTTTGTCTATGAATTAGTCGCTTACTAGTTTATCTACATCAAAAGTTTTATGAACGATTAATATTGTAATTTCACCAGAGCTACTTAAGATAAGCAGTGAATAAATCCCCAATAGGATTACTTAACAGTTTTTTATAGCGTATAGTGGAGAAGCGATTAACAGAATTAGGTCTTGTACAAATAAAATAAGCAAGGCTAGGTGGATAAGCGAGCTACTACTAGTAATGAAAACTAAGGTGGAGCTTTCAATCCCTCACATCTTCATGCAGCGTTGGTATAAATAATCACACTATTTCCTAGTTCCATTATAAATCCTCAGACCAGTTCGTACATAACTGATAATAATATTCATTTACACTTATTAGCAGATTTTCTTTTTTAGCTGATAAGAATTAAGAATGTGATCCTTTCGTAGTGTTGCTTAATAACATTTTTTAATAAAGTACTTGGTATATTATTACACAAAAATAAAATATAAAATTAAAACTGACTTAAGAGGAATAACTAGAAAATGGTACTAAAAAGCAAATAAATATATATATATATATATATATATTATACTGACATGATTGAAGTCAGTACCTGGCGTGAAACACAACAATACGTAGCGATTTAAACACCTTTATTAATAAGAAATAGTGCTAATACTGCATATTAGCCTAGTGGTTTGAACATAGGTCAAGCGGACAGGAGACGCGTTTTCGAATACTTAACGCACCTCTAATTTTTTTTATTATGTGCGTATTACAAATTAAGTGTCACTTGATCCAGTGAAGGAAAATATCGTGAAGAAACCAACATACCTGTGAGATCTCTATAACATTATCGAAGCTATGTGAATTATGCCAACCCGCACTTGAGTAGGTTGTCAGACTATTGCCTTAACCTCTCTCATTGTGAGAGAAAACCCGAGCCCAGCCGTGGGATAATACAAGCTGTAACGATGAATATTGAGTTTTTTAGCGGGATTGAACCTAGCAAATCGACGAACTATCTATTTGACATGTCACCGTCATGAAACATTTCAGTATATAGCGCATATTATAATAATATATTCCATAATTTAATTTCTTGATGGGGACTTGTATAGACTAAAAAATAAATTTGGTTAAACTCTTGAATATGTGCCATTGTTAACACCAGCAAGCTATTAGCAGCAGCCCATTAGAGTCTATGACCAAGAAACTAAATCTAAAGAAGTTGCTGTAATATGCAGTAAATCGCACAAAAAAACGCTGCTTCAACATAAATTGTAAACAATTTACCCATTAATTTTCCCAATAATTACATAAAATTTTGTTCAAATACCAATAATAACTTGAACAATGCCATTTAAGTAATCATTAAAATATTATATCGACGCCACTCATGGCATTGGCATAGGCAATCACTTGGCACTTCTCTCTAAGTGATAGTATCGGTGTACGAGGTAAGTTGCCAAGATTATTGAGTATTTTAAGCAAACTGGAAGTAAAAGTTATCTCAGTAGTAGTTTCTCTCAGTAGTAGCTGAATTTATAAATGAAGACCCATTTATGATTTATATTTATTTACAAAACAGCGATGATTTTTAAGTTGTAACATCGGAAACAATTTCTCATATCTGTCTGGTGCCTTATAAATTTTACGTATCGATCACATACTTATAAGTGAAACACGTGCGAAAATCTTTGAAATTACCATGTTCAGGCAGTGTGTCTTACCTAGTAGAGGATGCACATATTTTTGTATTATTTTGCTAACCAAACAGGGTGGTTGTTTTGTTTCAGGTTGATCCGTTTAGATCAGATCCTTAAAACCTTTATAGACCTAACACTGTAACTGTAACGTTACATCACTATTACAAAGACTGTGTGTGTATGATTTAAATTATTAAGAACTGTTAAAATAATTTCATATCCCGTAAAACCCATATTTGTCTTTTTCTTAATCTCGTACCTAATTCTTTGTTGTATAACATACAAAAATCCAACTTTCAAGTAATCACGTACATACATGGAATAGCACGTTCCATTTAAACTTTTCACTTCCTTAAGGGATGGATTGCCAGAAATCTTTTATAAGTGCCTAAAACTTTTTTAAAGAAACTGTTAGAAATTTGAAATTTCTACGATTAGTGGTTGAAGATTTGTGTTAGTATATAAATAAGTAGTTAGCTGTCTTATATATATATATAGAAGAAAATATTTACGATGTCAAATTAATTATTCGATATGCGCGAGGAGACATGGCTATTTGATTTAGAACAATAGACAGTAAGTTGATCGTAATATGACAATAACTATGTATATACAATCTATATTTCCTAACATAATACGGTAGCTTAATATTGTAATAATACACTATACTTTTGTTATCGACTTTTGTAGTATTTGCTACATGTTGTCTGTTTTATCATTCTATGTTTGTGATACTTAACAAATCTTATTTCACCAAACAAACACGATTCAAATCTTGAGATTCCTTCTGCCGACAAACATAGGTCTTATTTTTCTCTGGCAACATTTTTTTTCACGCAATATTACACAATAGTAAGTTGGTTTGGTCAACAATGTAGACCCGAACATGACAATGGATTTAAATTACTTTATTTCTAACATCTCTGTCGGACACGTCTTAGTAATTTATGTTATTTTTTATCTTCATGTTTGTCAATACAAGTGTAATCAAAAGCCGGCTTAAGAACATTGTTTCTAAACATTTATTTATTTTTGTTATCTTCATATAATATGTTGTTATATAAATAGTAATTAAAGTTATGTTTTACTAGGAAGCAAATTCATTTTGAAGCACAATAATAAAGTGGTTAGTGCTGTGTGGATTTTAGTCCTATATAATTGAATTAAAATTTATTAATTCATTGATAGTTTAGTTGCAAACAATATAGTTGTTTAGAAATACTTTTATATAAAACCAAATTAATATATATACAAATATGAAATAGTTATCTAATACCTAAAAAAATATGAAAGATAAATCTGTACGATTGACATTACAGTGTATTACTATTATTATTATCGTATTACTACTATATAAAATAACTTACCTCAAAAATCCATTGCACACACAAAAGTCATACCACATTAAGTCATTACACACCACAGGAAAACACTGAAAACTCTCGAAGGCAAATAGTCCGATTACGCCGTGGGCGGAAAGTGGTAAGACTTCCCGAACGCGTGCACCCTCCTAGGCACTCGCAACTTTACTGAGGGGAGGGTCAAAGCCTTCGGAGGCTTCCAGATAACAGACGCGCGCATCTCATACCTTAAGCACTCTATACATGCGTAAGTACCGGGTCTCGGCAGCATATGATGCCGTGCAATATGCGTAGAGGTAGAAACATCGCATCTTTTATACAGGCAACTGGTATTTCCATAGGGTATTGTTTACATACGACGTCTACTTCTAGTTTCAGTAACACTACATTGAGATTAGACCATAAACATTTATGATATTTTAATGTTTAAACTGATAAATCTATTAACTCCAATATGAAGAATGTTAGGAAAATCTTTAAATGAGATAATTAATGGTAAAATGAAATATTAAAATTGAGTATTCTGTGGGTTGTTTGACGTGATTATGATTTTGTTTTTACTTCCTTATAAGTAACAGTCTCAACAACGTCCTAACTGACCGTGAGTGGTAGCGTAGCTTTGGATGGTAAAATTTATAATTTAGTAAAAGTAATATTCGATTTTGACTTACAACACACAAAGTGTTCCAACACAAGGGTTGAGTACTACATTTGCTATCTCAAAATCTTGGGAATAATCTAAGCAGATTCTATCATGGCATTAGTCTTGGCATGACTATGGTCAATGAAGTTGCGTTGATACATTAATACAAATGATAATAATCATGATTACCTGGGACAGTTGAAATTGATTGGAACATATTATCAGTATAATTATTAAGTCTACAATTAAGTCATTAATATTATTACCGGTATTATACTATATTGTAATTAAGTATAAGTATTATAATTAAGTCATTAATATTATTACTGGTATTATTATCTTTCTGTGAAGCCTGCCTGGCTCGCTACCACCCTCCTGGTTTAGTCAGTCGCCAAACGAATCGTCGTGTTACGTCCGGGGGCTTAAGAGCCAGTTCTTTCTTTCTTACCTTCTTCTCATTTCCTGGCCGACAATGCATCAGTGATACCTTTGGTCTTCTAATTTCCATGGGCGACGGTGACCACTTACCATCAGGTAGCTCATCTGCTCTTTTGTCGTCTATTAATATAAAAAAAAAATGTCTGCTGACCCAAATTTGGGCAGCGTGACAAACTATGGTCTTAACCCCTCTTATTGTTAGAGGAGACCGGAGTCCAGCATTGAGACAATTAATGGGTTGTAATAATGATGATATCAACTGTTTAATGTTAGTAACTTAACCTTGGATTGCAATGACTAAACTTCGTGCCATTTTGCTATTGTCTTAAAATTTATATAATGTTCTAGCCAAGGTAAGTATTTCGCATGATAAAAGAGCAAAAGAGAAGAAGAATCAATTCTAAGTAGCATTTCTACTATCCACTGAAAGATAAATGTCACAGCGCTTCGTGTCGCCTTAGGTATCTAATACATTTCGGAGCCAAAGAAAAATTACGCACAATAAAAAAATTGAGGTTCCTGCGAAATTAACGATGTATGAGTTGACAGCATTGTCAAGGCTTATCTTCGTGTTTTAATGGGCACGAAAGGTAGAACGTTTTCCCTTTTTGCAGAGCATTAACTGTGTTTTCTTTTCGTAATAAAATATTTTTCCGCTTGTTTTTATGGAACAGAAGTGTTTGTGTTTTGTTTTTAGCAACAATGTTTATATCCGCTTTTGAAATTGAATGTTATGATTTTTCGTAAGCTCTAAATGAAAGTAGAGGGTTGCGTATTACTAGGATTGTTCTTAGTATACTTGGGTTAAGTTTGTTAACAACTACTAACGCTTCGCTTCGCTTGGGATAATGGATTGTATCGTGGTATCTGTGCAGCATTAGAATTGTGTTTATTCATTTTAAACCATAAGGACCAGTATTTGCCTCACGAATTCAGCTGCTACAATAACCGACATTTTTCCAAACATGCACTCCCTATTCCCACATAAATTTTAAATTAATGCCAACATTATAAAAGGTTTCTCTAATCAAAGTTAGAAGCTTCTAAATTCGACCGTTACAGCTGAGAGTAGATTAATCAGTCAATCAAAAATTTTACACATTAATATTGAGGGGTTTTAATATGTTTACGTTTTAAATTCCAAATTCTGTCATAATAAAATAGCTGTAAACTCATTCTGTTGACACCTGTTGAATCTGTTTGATTAAAATCAATTGTAACAAAACATACAACCAGAAACCATAAAAAAAGGCTATTTAGGTCAGTGAAGGTATGCGTTTGCGAACCATCTGCAATTATAATATGTATAGCAGCACACATTTACTTACGAGTAGTATTTGGATAGATTCTCTTTCTTATGCTCGTTCTAGGAGGCACTACGAGTAACCGTGCTGTCACTCTGGCAGTTATATATCAGTGATATATAATACAGCATATACTACAACCCAGGAAATTTATTACGAGACACGGATGGAATCGGAAAAGTTAATAGTTTAAGCCTTAAACCCTAATCATAATTAAAGGTGCTAATACTTTTAATTGGTCTAACATAACTCAAAGTAAATTCTGAGTACGTTATGTGTTATCTTTTTTTTATACACACGCTTTAAAAAGAGTATTAGTCCAAACTAAAGCGACCTGTAATTCTCTAAAAGGCTTTAGTAGAATTTGTACTTCATATGCATAAAAGAGATCATTTTAGATTGGACAAGCGCAAAAGGGAGATACAAGTCCTATGTTCGACTATTAATCATTGTCCCCTAAAAGCCTTCGCATTCAACAAAAAATTAACACCATAGCATTCCGGGAGCGGAAACCTTGTTAGGGTAAGAGTTTTATCTGCCTAGATACTATATGGAAATTGTTCCCTGCAACCAGGTTAAAATGTATTAAGCAGTATTTTTGCTTCATTTTTTATGTTATCAGAAAATTAATGACACACTCATGCACCCGCACAGGTTCTCTGTGTCGCATGTGGCAATCTGTCTACGAGTATCTATCTATCAGCCTTTTACAGTCCACTGCTGGACATAGGCCTTCCCTAGTTGGCACCATTCCGACCGATCCTGGACCCTCTGAATCTAACGGCTTCCATCCGTTTTCTTCAAATCGTCACTTCACCTGGTCGGGCGGCGTCCTGTACTCCTTTTACTAAGGTGTAAACGCCATTCCAGAACCTTTCCTCCCCATCAGTTGTCAATCCTTCGAACGACGTGCCCTGCCCATTGCCACTTCTGCCAGGTAATTCTGCGAGCATCTGGCAAAGACACGCACAATTCAAACATTATATCTGACATCTCAGAAGAAATACCTACTTATTAGTCACAAATTTCACTTAATAGAAGGCAAAAGGCTCAAAAACTTTTAGGAGTAGACGTATCACTTGACTTGTACAAGTTACAAGTTTTGTTCGTGTAATTGACGTAATCGTATCGATATTATAGGAGATTCAATTTCAATAATTTTATATAGTAATTGTTCCAATCTCGCGCACACACTCAATTTTTTGATCGTTTTTAACGCTATCCGACGATATTGCTCTGAGTAAAATGGGAACAATATCTATCTTGTCCCATCCGGAGAGCGACTTCTCATAGCCGTTCTTGTAGCGACATCCAATCCATTTGTCGACGTGACCTGTTTATTCGATTCCTTCATAGAACTTTGTCAGTACTCGACAAAATAACTAAACACTTATTTCTAAGCACCATAACTGTTATTTCATCATCGTCAATTATTTAGAAATATGTATACGTGGTTTGAAAAAAACCTGAGAAAATGCCCTTCTCAAAGGCGAACAGAGTCTACTAATTCACACGTGGTCAGCTTGGTAGACTACAAAACCTTTTTTAAACTTAGAAGGTGTCGGATCCTAGGAGTGAGAGCTGGCATTGAAGAAGTATTTAGTAGGATTTGATAATGAAATAAACAAAGAACCCCAAATTACTACCCGTAGCGGTGACACTGCTTCCCGATCGAAAACGGAAAACGAAATGAAAGTGTCCTAGTTTGAGTCCCGGTGACGTAGCGGTTCTGGTTGTTAATGTCCACGAAGGTGATGTTGGATTTCCTATGTGTTTGTGTAACCATGCAAGCTCTGAAAACTAAAAAAGAAGTTTTTCCTTTTCATTAAATTATTATTTTATTTGCCTTCACAAAACATGCCTATACATGATATACACAATACAATTTATATGGATACAATTAACTTATTCTCAGCAAAAATAAATGGCGTAACTTAGTCATGGAAATAGAATAATACGTTTTAGACGCAACAATAACAGTTTACTAATATTTGTTTGATAACAACAAATTACATCAAAGAGTTTATTTACAATATTCTATCAAAATCAAGATTACTCATATGTGTATATTGTGGCACTCAATAAGCAGCATCTACCTAACTATCTATAGGTTTTGTAAATAAACGTTTACGAAAACTCGAATATTACTAGTATCATAGGATCAACCAGTCTTCACCCCTTTCCTTTTCCCCGAAATATTGGTACATGAAAAGCATCGCAATAAATATTTAATGTGAAAACCTCAACTTTTATTCTTCGATGTTGAGCAGTTCACAGAAAGGGAATTTTAAGTTCGTTTTGGGATTACGCTTTAAATCCGGGAAATTAATTAATTAATAAGCTATTCACCTAAAGGGTTCTTAAAAAGCTTAAGAGCGAAGTTTGAATTTTAATTCTTTAATGATGTAGAAGTTGAAGTATATTAATTTTTTTTGTAATCATTATGATCATAATCCGTTATGTCTATGCTAGAGAGATATGTACATATATTATTGTATGTATTGTATATTACTGCCTGCGGGTGAATGTTAAATAATTCTATATATAACTTTTGGAGCAAAGATGAACTTTCCTATCAGTTTACGAGAAACCTAGAATTTTTTCTAATTATATTTCCATTATTTTATCAATTGTATTCCATTACATATTTTAGAATTAAATAAATATTAGTATCACCTACCACGTTCCATATGGTAAGTACAAACCCGAAACTAAAGTCTTCCAATGAAGGTATTTTAATCAAAAATCAAGGGTGCCAGGTTGTTCTTGATCCGTTATATCCTCAGGCGATATCGAAAATAGACCGACAGACAGACAAATAAACAAACAGAGAGACGGGTAAAATGTATAAAAAGTTTTGGATACTGCATAAATAACAAAGTCTACAATAAATTTTTCAAAAATAATTTGATGATAAAATTAATTTCGGTTACCGATGTATTATCAGTAATTATTGTATTGCTGGTAGCACACTTCTCAAATGACCCAGCATGAGCCTGGTGCCGCATAACTTACGCTCACAAGTTTATCGAAAAGGATGTTGTTCATTTTCTCATTTGCAATTAAAATTTACAAACCCCTTGCAAGTCTCAAGTACCCATGGAAAATGACGGAAGGTGAAAATTCGGAATAAATTGCGTTACAATGTAATAGAGAGTCGGTTCCTGGGGAAAGTTTATATCGGATTACGACGCAAATTCGATATTTAAGATTGATTTGGGCAGACGCTTGAAGGGTATTCGAAGTTATACAAATATATACGATGTAGGTCGATAGTTATTGATGAAGGCATAACTTCAAACAGAAAATATTTTCGATTTACTTACCATCTGATTTTTTAAACATGTGAATTATTCCATAGAAATTCTGAAAAATTAAACTCATAGAATCATGAGTTCACACATACATTTTTTGCACACTGAGTTTGGCGAATCAGAAATGAATTCATATCATAAATAAACAAATTCTGATTTTGTGTGCAATTAGAAATAGGAAAGAAATCTTTTATGAAGTGCATCACGTAACATATTAAATAGAAATTGAAGTTATGATGGACACATATCTATAACTGCAGCTGCTATTTTAAGAAATAATTTAAGTTAATTCAAATTTAAAATCATTTAATCATATAGGTATTCAGTAAATACACTTATGAACGTCATTTTTTACTTCTACCACCGTTTCGAAAAGGTGCTTTAACAATGAGGATAAGAAACGGCGAAAGAAACTCCTCAGCACATCTTTTAAAGAACATATGATAATTACAAAAGTTTAGTTAAATCTGTGCGGAACTGGTTTCGACACTAATTTTGTCCAGGCATCCTTGTCATTCATGTTCGTTCGTCTTATTGAATTTAATCGTTTGTATTATTGAATTTAATCGTTTTTATTACAGTCAATTGATAACGGATTATTTTGGAGCTACTAATTTGGATGTGGCTGCATATGTCGCCATCTTGACGTACCAACTGTCAGTTTGGTTTTGGCTGACGGTTGACGGGTCGGTGCGTGCTTGTAAATCCATCAGCTCCGATTCCAATTAAATATTGTCAGTCATGCATAATTTAATTATTTTGTAAGTGTGAATCTATCTTAAGTGTAGTAAATTTACCTAGTGTATCTATTTTGGAAATTCTAAAATTACCTACGCCCACTATCGAGGGACACGATCATGACATACAAGGTCATACGAAGAACGATAAATACGAGAACCCTTGGTGTATATATGTATTTTAATTAAATTTTGTAAAGCATATTCTGAAAATCTACGAAATATGATCATATCCCCAATATTCCCCCGGTTCTCTGTATTAACCTATAAAATTAAACTAAACTAACCTTACACATAAATATACTTACGACTACTAGACAGTCAATCAGGGCTGCAACGTTTGAGAAAACGTTTTTTGTAAGCTGCTGTCTACAAGTACGTGATATAAAAAAAACTGTTTTTTTATATATGAGGTGAAACAAGTTGTTACGAAGTGTAAGAAGCGCAATTCAAACATGAGTCCTAGCTAACCTTACTTGCGCGTTTTGCCTACTGACTGAGTTTTATACCATCAGAAGAGACACCGATACATTCCCGTGATGGCTGCCGAGGCGATTTCAGTGGTTAGGAGTCACACATGATTCGGAACTTTTACCCAAAAGCTAGACAATTTTAATAAATTAATTCTTGATAACGAAAACAAAAAATAAAGAAAATGCCCTGCATCGATTCGAATCCTGACGGTGTTTGTGCATGATAATGATTTTTGCTTACGATGTAAGGCTAAAATTAAGCGTAACTTGTTCTAACATTATTTCTTGCAATTCACCAAGTACCACACGGATTCACCTTTTTGGTGTTGTGACGTACCAGTGAACCCCTGGCGAGTGTGACGAATGTACGAGGTGACTAAATACTACGACACGCTATGAGTTTATATAACATGCTACGACAATGCATGACATAATACGACGTTATAGAATATCCTACAGCGATATATACGACATGCTACGACGATATACGACATACAAAGTACATTATATACCTACTTAGAGTAAGCTTGCCATGAAAGCAATTCAGAACCTTCCCCAGAGCTGCGCGTATTCGTGTTTGGAGATTCCCTTTATTCTTATATACGTCTTATTAATTAAAAATATCAAATATGTATAAAGCGTGATAAGCATTTGCGCCTTTAATAATATTTAAATCGAATCCAATGTGAAAGTATTTCACAACACAAACCAAACCCCAAAATAAAGGAAAGGAAAAATAAAACGCGGTTCATACTTAAATTCGAGGAAATTTGCATTATATTACATCTCATCCGCTTCTGCCGAAATTCTGTACACAGCAGTAAACGACCCTACAGACAATAATTTTCTTTTACGGTATTATCATTCGCATTGCTAATTAGCTAGCTAAATGACAATGGGAGAGATAAACTTTGTTATAAAGCACCGACGAAAATTTTATTTCAATATATTGTAGGTATGAACCACGCAACAGTCATGCCTTATTTGCAATCGTTTCCCCTTGCAAATGAAGCGTGTAATCATTGCACATATGTACATACAGAATATATACAACGTCCACTTCCCCGTTCTTTTAGTCACTAAACGGCCTGAGGCATCCAATTTACAGAAAAAGAATCCCACAACAGAGTGTTACCCGCTCGAGATCACACCGTGCACTATTCGAATTTTCTCCTGAGGGAGGGTGGAATCAATTTAAATTTTAACTCACACTTAATACACCCTTGTTTGGTGTCTAAGTGGTGTGTTTGAGGCACCCTCTGTTTAGAGTGAATAATAAGTTGTGAAGACAACATGGCCGACGATTTGGTTTAAATTTGCTCTTTCGTTTCATATCAATTTTTTCGTATTACATTTTATGTATGCAAATTTATATTAGAAATATGTTAATCTATAGAAGATATAGAAGATATATATTGCATATGAGGTTATGGTACTTGTAGGCACAAACTACAATAGAATAATTAATAATTAGTGTTTATTTAACAGCAAATTAAGTTGAAGTTTCAAATTAGATCAGGTAAGACAATCAATTTATTTATTACTTTATTAATAAAAATATTTCAATTTAGTATTTATTTTGTGGTCAATGCTATATGTATGAAAAACAAGTCAATGATTGTGGTGGACCACAAACGCACGGCAGACCACGTTCACAGCGTAAAGGTTTTTAAATACATGAGGTATTTGATTCAGTTTTTGAGAGAATCACATCCATGATCGAATGTAGTGTAGAATTGGGTTCTAGTGATGCTTGTACATATATTTTCCAGTGAAGTTCGCAGTATTTAATATGTATACGTATGTTTGAAAACATACTTGTATTATAAACATTAATTGTCAATGACTTAACAAAAAACTTACATGAAAAATATACTGCTTACTGTTTTCAATGTTCGGATAGTCGTAAAGATTTTTTCCTTTTTAATAGTGTTTCACAATTAGTAAATAGACAAACTTGAAATCAAATTGTAAAATTGTAAGTATTTACGCATGGGCCGAGAGATCTTCAATGTCAAGGCTGCCAATGAGGTGTTGTCCATTGAAAAAAAGAAGCAATAAAACCTACTCTACAGGAGGTATAGACGCTATTCAATGACAATCATAGTGTAACGAGGTGGTTCGTACGATATTGTCTGCTATTGCTTGAGTCAGCCGCCAAACGACTCGTCGTGTTCGAACTGGGGGCTTTAGCGCCAGTAATTTCTTTCTTACCTTCTCATTTCCCGGCCGACAACTCATTAGTGACGCCTTTGGTGTTACTCGTGTCTATGGGCGACGGGGATCACTTACCATCAGGTAGCTCGTCTGCTCATTTTTCGGCTTATAACATAAAAAATATATTCTAAATCAATATTTGACTAGACTCCGATCCGATTATAAGTGTTGAGTAGCCTTAGATTAATGGTTGTCGGGTTTGATTCCCAGTGAAGATAAACATGTTTTACATATAACTATTTTCAAGTCTTGGCTATTTGTCATGTCTCAGCTGTGTACTTCCACGTCATCCACAGGATACCATCAAACTAAAACACTACTCTTGGTATTAATAACTCTAATTGTACCACGAAATATTATATAGTTAAATATAAACGCATAGACCATCTTGTGTATTTTTCATAAGAATTGCAAATTCAGCAGAACGCTTTGCTTAGCTTCCGCCCATTCTCATTTTGTTAGATGACGGTTGTGTAAATATTTCCAGTGTAGTCGTAATGAAAATGGTATTTCTGTAAGGATACATAAGTTGGTACGTTAAATTGGGTTAGTGGGCAAATTAGAACCGTAAGCATTTAGAGATTGACATGGCTTATTTATGACATATGTGTGTCAGGTCAATTTTTCATTAGGCCATAGCACTCTGTACAACTCATTATAATTCTGATGGCACTTTTGAATAGTTGTAAAATTACGAATAAAAATTAATAAACTTATTTTTAAATTAATTATTATTTACCTGCTAGGTTAGCTTAAAGCCTCTATAAAGTCACTTGGTAGTTGTTTTTGACATGTTTCTATATTAATATTCGATGTGGTGAAGACTCAGTTGATATGCAGGTTTTCCACTTCACTTCTATCTTGGCCAGTAGTTTCGTCAACATTATTTTTATTGACATAGACGAAGGTATTTTCATTTACCGACTGTTGTGCTAAAATATTTGTACAAGTTTTGCCAAGATATTTATATGGAATATTGGTATATCGCTTAGATTTTACACTTTTAATATCATTATTTTACTATGAATAATCATAGAATTGACTGCAAGTTACCATTGGTATAAAAGTAGGTGGCGGTGTTCGATTGCGAGGTAAAAATGTTGTTAACAAACTGAACTTCAATACTCTGTCCTTTCTAGAAGTGATCCATGAAAACCTTCTATGGGTTGTAACCCTTAATTATATAATAACGATTCTTTCCAGTCTTACACCAAAATATTACATTTGGATTGGTTGCAGGTGCCTTGAAAAATATAAAAAAAAAATGTACGAAATGATTAAAATTGTAGCAACAACAAATGTTTTAAATTCTTTAGGACCATTTCATAAAACTCTTTAACTGACGAACAATGCAATGTCCGACTAAGTCAGCGGTCTAAAATCAATAAAAATTTTCATTAGAATTTCGTATTTAACGCAGGTGAGCACATAAAAATTGAATTTGGGAATAGTGAGCTGTTTTCTGAAGATAGAAAATCTTTTAGAGAAAATGTATAGTTTTCACGTATATTTTATTGTATTAATTATAGTAGAATATTAACAAACAAAAACCTTCAAACTAGTTAACGTATATGATTTCTGAGTGCAAAGTGTTTAGTTATTATATCAATAAGTTTTGGTTTCATTTTGGGTAGGAGAGACAATTTTAAATCCTTATTATTAACTGCACCCAACGTGCATAGTTATTATCATGATCTCTGATCATCTCTAAAGGATTTTTTTATTACATATGTTCTTCAGTAACAGTTTAAAATAATTAAGGATATTTTATCTTACTTGTAAATTCAAAGTAACTAAAATGACATGATTCAGAACAAGAACCATTGATTATAACAATTCCTAATATGAAGATGAAATCTCCGTAATGAATATTGGTTGTTACGGGAAACAGGTTTATCAAATTGTTAGCCGGAATATGAAATTTATTACAATTTAGGTAATCCTCGTTCCATTCCTTCCTTGAATGAATCAATTTCATTTTTGGACTTATTTACATTCTACTTTCATTACACCGAACACAGTAGACCATTATTATTATTATGGAACATTTAGTTATTTTAGTTTTAGTTTTAACGGATGATATACCTCGTGCTCGTTTACCTTCTACATGACACTGGAGTACAAGCCGCACGATTGAGCTTTCATCGCGGATTTTGTAACGTCCCCGTAAATTAGTTTTCATCCTTTAACTATGCATTCCTAGGTTTGCTGGAAGCTATTTCTTATAGAAATAAATAGTGCTAATGTACAAAATCTCTTCTTTACTTTTGTTAAGTACGATCCTAAAGTACATAAATTGTTATATGTATCAACATACTACACATATATATATATATATATATATATACACACATATATACGTTATTTATATACTTTAACAATATTTTA
The DNA here is from genome assembly GCA_003671415.1 of Megathymus violae. Lineage (NCBI taxonomy): Eukaryota > Metazoa > Arthropoda > Insecta > Lepidoptera > Hesperiidae > Megathymus > Megathymus violae. The sequence goes on from PDGT01000089.1 coordinate 76,350, forward strand.
ATCGCTAATCGCTTTATGCGTATTTTTAAAGTTATAATAACATGGAACGATAATTCTGGAAAACTAGTTATAAATTATTTCTTTATTTCTAATTCTATTATTTCTAATAAAACACTTTATCGATACAAAATTATTAATATCGACATGTTTTCTGTGTTCCATATGTTTATTATTTATGATAATGAAACATTTTACTTTTAATACCTAATCTATTTTGTATAAAAGCTAAGCTAAATTTCAGTTGAGAAGGATACAATGAACAATGAATCTCTTACGACCGTTTTCTAATAGCATAAATCGTTAGTCGATCCGGTGAAACTCAAACAAATCAACCGTAGCACTTAGCACTCTGAGCTTTCTAGAATAGCTAGCTAACGTTAAATATATTAAGTTTTTAAGATTTGAAAATATTGTAACAACCCTCAGCATCATTTAAAATCAGTTGGTCCTTTACTAGAAGTCTTTTAGTTTAAAACTGCACGCCTCAACAATATCCAATTACGTGAGGTTATAAACAACACATACCCAAATCGTCTTGGTATTAAAGTGTCACAGATATTTTTTTAGGTTTTTGTTTAATCTTAAAATGAACAATGGTTATTTTAATTGAAGAATGACTTTACATATTTATACTTTTACTTTTGTGGACATACATTTATTTTATACCTAGTCGAAAAATTCCCAGACGAGCCACCTAATGATAAGAGATCACCGTCGCCCAGAGATTCAATAACACCAAAAGCATCACTGAAGCGTTATCGATCAATAAGGAAGCGAGGGACTCGCACCATTTCTGGCTCTCCGACACGGCGACAGAAAGACATTTGAAACATTTCATGATCGATTCTAGAAGGTGGGTGATATCCAGCCACTCGGGAAAAATACCCTACCACCGTGCAAGCACCTTCGGGATTAAACTGGATGGTTCACAGCCCAGCGATCTTGTACAGGAGGAACCTGGCCCCTACAACTGCAACACCAAATAAAGTAATTATATAGCCAAGCATTTTTATTAAATAGTTGTTTTTGTAAAGGAACTATCACTGAATATTTTCTTCTTCTTCTACAGAGTTGTGGAATTATAAATAGATTGTGTCTGCATATTATAGCGAACGACGAACCCGTAGCTATTAGGCTACCTACTGAGGTAGTGACACATAACTGTTTGTTCTGTGAGCATAGGCGTTAGTGATATCATATTTGTGTACGTCCATACCACTCGCAACACAGGGAACCCTAATGGAGGTGTTTGAGTGAGTGAACGTTTTAAAAAAAGTCAATAATATTATACATGATTAAAATGCGCCTATGTAAGAATGTCTCCGAGTTTCTTGGAATACGCTACTATATCTCTTTTACCTCTCACTACGTAAAACTTATATACCCACGACGACACGATTTTCACTGTTTTTAACCTAGAAATCAACTTTTCAACGACACACATATGTTTTACGAAATTTGTCAGGATTGACTAATAGAAAATATCTACATGTTACGAGGTGTCTATGATCGTATCAATTTGCTTTGAATTTACATTAAGGGTTAAATAAGAATATAAATTAAGCTCTCAGCACCACAACGTTGACATAATAGAAAAGGAAAACTTGGCAAGCCGCACATACGTTTGTTACTTTATTTCTATATAAATAGAACATGTTCTTGGCTATTTACTGGTTTCTTCCAGCCCAGAGAAGCTGTCTTTTGTGCTTTAATGATATCACTGTATTATGCTAAACATCCCGGGGCAATTGCAATACCCCGCCTGCATTCAGGTCAAAGTGTTTTCACTGCAACGGAAAATTACGTCTTTTGTATAAGAAGCATAAGCGAGGAAATTTACTATTATTATTCGTTACTACGAGCAAATATATTTTATTTATCAAATTTAACCATGAAAATCAAATCTAGCTAACAAATAATTTTCGTTACTAGGAATGAGAGTAAATGAAAATACTTTGTCTGTGTTAGCAATGAATTATTTATGGAACCAGTATCTTTGATAAAATCTTGGTTATAGAAAAAACATATGAAAGAAAAGAATATAAAGTATTCATTTCGGTATGACCTACTTGTAAAAAGAGCAAGAATAGAAAATAAAAAGAACAAAAGAGCCGAGTGGTGGAGACAAAATGGTTCTTTCATTAGTCTCAGCTGGGGTGTTCATATCTTTGGTATTTTAGAGGCTAATCGTAATGAATAATGCTATTGAATTAATTACATGTGTAAACTATAGAGCGTTTTTCCTTATTACCTCGTTATGTAAAATATAATGTTAAAATGTATTTGTGTAATTTCACATGACTAACACTATTATATATGTTATTTTACAAATACTGTTACTCATTGTAGACATTTAATTTGTATTTTAAAAAACAAATTGTTAAGTACTTGCTATTATAATTTCCCCCTTTCTATATCAAGTAAATACTTGTATACTTAGACCGCTTTCCATGAAATTAAATAAAACAAAATGTATTAAATAAATTTATTTTAAAATCACCTAATAAATCGCATGGCGTTTGCGTCGTTTCGTAGGCCAAAATTGGTTTCAATCTAATAGCAATCTATAAGTTTGCTCATACACTCACTCACGTTCACTTTGCGTAATTGCTTTTTTTCTCTCCAGAAGTTTGTATAACTTCGTATGAGCATAAATAAATAATAATAAATAAGTAATCGTTTATTTTAATTAATGTTGGGAAAACCGCCAGGTATTCTGCTGGTGACGTATCAATAAATCTGTGACACTTGTAATTCGATTAATTATAAATAGTAGTCTTCATATTATATTGATAAAATCACATATTCATTTAATGTTTTTTTAAATTAAGTAGGATAGTTCTACCGGCAATAAAAATGTAGGTAGCAATGCACACAAATGATTAACAAACATATTTTTTATTAAAAAAAGCAAGTCATATTACAAAGTCGAAAATCATGGTATTCTTAGTGGTTATTCTCCGCGCGAAATCTGTTTCTACCCGTAAATGACAAAAGTTTTTACAAGTGTTTTGAATTTTGCTAATAAATCACTTTAATCTATTGAGACAAATTTCGGGTTATTTTTAAAACCTGTACTATGCAATCGCCATGTTTAAAATAATGAATGTAATCCCTGATTGTTTTGTGACATGTTTTTCAATTTAACTCTACTTAACGCTGCTTTTTTATTGAAAGTCGAAGAGTATAATTATGCTTGCGAATACAAGAATATAATTAGGACTTGGTTGCAAAATGTTTTGGAAAAAGTGCTTTTCATCATGAAGTGAAAATAATCCATTTTGATTGCCTCAGTTAGATTTTAGAATGTACTCAACTAATATTTCAATAAATTATATACTTAAAGCCTAGATTCATAAATGGAGGACTACATAACTTATAGAACAGTGCTCATTTATTCGCAAATTATATTAATCAGAAACCACAAATAAAATTATAGATACTAAATAAAAAGTACGTTGCGAGTTTAAATGATACAGAAAACTGCTAAGATGTCAAATAATTAGTTTGTTTTATTTAAAGCAGTTTGAAATAATGATATATTGGTTAACAAAAGAAAGATTTAATGTAGAAAAAGCACTCCGCTGATATAACATATATCAGTTTTATTTAACGTTTGCTATTATAAGGTCGGATCATTATAAAATTGTAAATCAAATTGTGGAAGTTTACTCTCGTGGTAACTACAATGAACTACCTGAATTAATTTAAAATTGAACAATTTCATTCAAATTCATTACATCTCTAATTTTCGTTTGATTTTAGAAAATCCATAGTGTCTAGCAGACTTTGACTTTCAAAGACAAAGTTTGATAGACTTTGACTTTCTTTTGTGTATGCCAACGTGTGTTTCACTGCAAATTAACCAAATACAAACCGTACAACCAAAAGAATAGTTTGCTTATGAAAGAAAAAGTGAAAAGAGATTATAGGCCAAATAATGAACAACTTTGGTCGCAATATAGATATTACCACTTCAATAGACTTTCCAGTCAGTCACAAAAAGGAAAACTTCAAAAAGGTTACCTTCAGTGTTAAGAAATAAAATGCAATTAGTCTAATTAATTACTTAATCTTAAAAGGAAGCAAACATACGATGAGAATCTGTAATCCGGACAAATAAATTTGTGGAGAGAAATTTATTTTCAAAATCATTTAATCATTAATGAATTAATTATTTGGGACTGTTGTCAAGTAATACTTTTGTATTGTTAATACAATTACGCATGTTATTTTTTGCTTCTACTACCGTTTTAAAAAGGTGATTTAACATTGAGAAGAAGAAATGGCGCAAGATACTCCACAGCATACATACTAGCATGCTCACATGCTAACGGCCTTATAATATTGCATTTGTATTTTACACATAGACGCTATAACATAACTGTAACATCAAATTTCTTTTCAATTTTTCCTAAAAGAACTGTTGACACACTTTACCAGTAAGCCGTGAAGCTCGGGCGAGTTTAACCGCCCTCGTTTTAATGAAATGAAGACGTTGCCAGTGAACATGCCTTGCTGTTTTAGACGACGCTTTCAGTTAATTTAAGTGGCTATCTTGCGTACTTTTATTTGGCGGTACATAAGAAATAATAGTTTAACCCAATCCAGCGTTTCTCTCAGTAAATTAGTAACAGAACCCGTTTAAAGCATAAATTTGTATCAAGTGTACATGTATAAAAATGGTTGATTTTAAACAAGTTGAAATATCCTATTAGTTAATAATATAAGAAAGCGAGAGTGAGAATTTTGTGACTTTGTATGCAGAGGGTAATCTCTGAAATCACGACATCTACATACATATTTGAAAACTTTTGTTAACGTTCGAAAGGCACGTCGTTCTGGACGGGCATAAGCTATATTATAAAATTATCTGTCTCTCTGTCAGGATGGAATACTCCCGAAAACTTAACTTAAAAAAAACAACGAGGATTTGATTACTGTTTGTGAATGTAAAAATCAAGTTTCGCGAAAAGAAGCAAGATCAGATTACAATTTAACTTATAAAATCACAATTACACCGATACTTTATATTTGTAGTCATATTTCTTATGGCGCGTTATGAAAAATTATCAATGTAGTTTTTAATGGCGAATTGTATTTACCAAATTTTTTTGTCATGAATAGATTCTAACAATTTTGTAATTACTGGCCTCTAGTAATTAATTAAATGGTAGCAGTAGTAATATATTTTAATATATGCCGATATTTATTTCGGTGGAGTTTATGCAACCAAAACTCAAACGACAATGACAGTAATTGAGTGAGAATTTGACCAAAGTGACAGCTGACGTCTATTGTTTATAGTTTGAAATATGATTTTCTTAATAGTTAAGTTTGGAGACCCTGTGAAAATATACTACATACCGATATATAATAAAATAACGAATCCCTACAGTAAACGATGAACAAAATAATTTTATTTTTATTTAATTGTTAAATTATTACAACTAACAATAACATTACAGGAAAAGGAAAATATACATGAAAATATGTCCAATGGCGCTTCTTATCCTCAATCAGAAGTTTGATTAACTAGGCCCAAAAATATAAAAATTCGCCTTATTTGTATTTCATGCAACATTTTTATGGACCTTTATAAAAAATTATCAGAATGTGTTTATTTCTTTTCTTAATGCAACACATATTATTCTTTCTAATATATTATATTAATTAATACTAATTAATAATAATAAATATTATAATTTCTTAATGCAACACAAATGCTTGCGCCGGTGAAACAAATTATATTTATTTTTAATGGCGAAATTATAACAGTTACAACAATTGGATAGAACTGTAAGTCTTATTTCGTTGAAACTTTTTTAAAGTACTTAATTTTAGTAAAAGAGAAGAAAACCTACCTTAGATTGTTACATATTTTAGATTATGTTACAGCAAAATTTTATAGTTATTTTTAAGTTATAGTTAGTTTTTGTTTGATCAGTCAGGATAGTACAATGTTTTAATTATCTATTATAATTTAATCTAAAAAAATATGATAGCAAGAGCAAGATGTAGAGCTATAGATACTCACTCCGGTCCGCTAGTAGTATTTAGTTTCCTTATAGAAAAATATTACACCTCCGTTACTCTAGGCAATTTTGCTCTAGTAAACACTCCGGAGCTTAGGACAACTTCAGGCACGAAATTTTTCTCGACTGCATGCCGCGTAAGATGCTGGTAATTTTATTTTAAAATACCGACTACAGGAAAATTGTACTTGGATGACAAAATTATCAAAAAGTTATTGACATGTTTTAAGATTCATAATCTGTTTCATTCATACATTACCTTATAGGTATTGACGAAATATTAGTTTTTTTTTTATTATGCAACAACTAAGTAATTTGACTTTAATCGTAGCCCTGATAGAATTCTGACTGTCAAGCAAGGACCCTGTGCTCGATTACCGCCGGGGCAAAATAAATAAATAAATAAACGTTTACACACTCACACACCCGCACTACGATTCCCTGTGTTGCGGGAGGCATGGATATACACAAATATGATAATACAAACACCCATGACCCAAGAACAAACATTTATCTGTCACATAAATGATGCCCCGGCCTGGAATCGAACCCGGGATACCTCACTCGGCAGGCAGGATCACTAACAACTTGCCTATGGGGTCGTCAATGTTATAAAACCCGCTTATTACCGACTATTACAGTGTCAGATCACTTAAAAATAATTACTGGTTCATTCTAGACGAGAGATGGTAAAAAGGAGAAGAAAAAATAATGAAACCCACACACAGGAGTAACATCGGATTAAACTAGATGATAAAGCAACCTCTAATAGCGAGGACCGTTCGCCAAAGTTTTGTCTGTTATTCAACAGGGAGAAAGACCAGAGAATGTTGACTTGGATTTAAGGATAGCATTCATAGATACTTAGAGGATATCCTACAACCATATCATTCTTCTTGCATCACTCAGGGGTGACACTAAATATTGCTACTAATGATTGCAGCAGTTGAGGCATTAGAGAACATTTCCTACAGCTTCCAAATCGTATACAAATAGTTGTAAGGAGAAGGTGGAAATACCTGTTATGAATTCGTCAGTTTTGTTGATTTGAACAAGTTGGACATTAATTGTTTATTGTCATTTTAATATTTTTTACCTTAAATAATCAATTTTACACTTAATTCATGCCACTTTCCTTTCTGAAAGGTTCACTTAGTTGAATATTTACACAATAACAATAAGATTACGCTTAATTCTCAAGAAATTGAAAAAATGTAGAAGGAGAGTCGTACAAAACTGTTTTCTACATATAAAAAGATGATAGATATAGTCAAGTTTTTAATAAATTTGACACTCAAAAATTTGTAGAAAACTTTAGCCAAAAAAGTAGTAAGCAAAGCAAGTAAATAATAAAAAAATATTAATAAATAGTTGTCGTCGAGGGATTCTTTCTCGTGAACAAAAAGTATTGAATAACGTGTATTGGCAGATGCCTATCACGGATCCCTATCAGAATATAATACCTACCTTTGTAAAAATTTCTCGCAATAATATTATGCGATGAGTTATTGAAAACTCAAGTTTATGAAAGACACTTCATTAATATTAGAAGACGTGAACTCGAGTTTGTATCTATAGAGGTTGCTTTTTACTACCCGTTCCTCACTCTTATCGAGGACCGCTTTATTAATCTACGCTACGATTAATCATTGTTTGTGATAAATTAAAAAAAATCATTCTAGTGTAGACCATTTTGATAACAATCATTGGAAAGACAGGTAAAAAAAATCTGTCTTTTCATTTCGTATTTGAACTTCAAAGCATCAGTGTTACCGTTACGAACCTCTACAGGTGGTTGTGACCATCTTCAATCAGGTAGAATATTTGATCGGTTTTTGGCTATTTCCAAAAAAATCTTACCATTTTTCCACAAAATTTTTTTGTTAATACAAAATAACTAAATACATGAATGTGAGACACGTAAAACAAAGGAACAGCCTCTGCTCTATTTCATTTAGAGTGAATAAATATCTCTAATCTCGTTTTAAAGGACTTCGCAAACGACCTAAAGATAACCTTTACTCCCTGGACTCCGCTCGGGTGCACTAAATCTGCGCAGATCCTATCGATTGCCAATAATACCGGTAATTACTTTCTCCGCGCCCTCTGCCTCTTAATCTTGGTTAAGCTAACTGAACATCTTGGTTTTATGTAATGGGAATAATATATATACAGAAAATTCTGTCCACTATCGTTTATCGATACCTATTTTTAAAAATGAAGCAATCAATGATGTAGCTCAAAAGTTTATTTTACCTTCATAGCCGTGAAACAAGCAGACAGGGAAATCTGATGATAAGTTGCAATTGTCACCAATCAACATTATCGACAAACATCAAAATAATATCCAGCTAGGAAACGGGGAACCTACTTCTCATTAATAAACTTTTTATACATATTGAAGACAGTCATAAATACAGTTACTAAACGGAACGCGGCACGTGACCCGATTGATGGTGGCACAGTAGCTACGAGTATGACTTAACACTCGGCAAACATCGTACCTGTTTGGCAAATTCATTTACGATTTGAAAGGTATATTATTTCGGGTGGACGCTTGATGGTCGCTAGTAAGTTTATTAATGTAAATATGACACTTTTTATACTGATGCTTTAGCTGCACAAAAAATTTAAGTGTTCTGATACCAGTTCAGAAGTTTTCGCATGATGAAACTGCTTAAAGGCAAAATAAAGACAGCAATATAAAATAACATAGGTTAATTCTATAATATTTAAAAAATATAAGCCACCAAGATTTTTAACCTTAAACAATTATGTCAATACGTAGAGCATATAAAATTACTTTTATTTAAATTAAATTTGGCATTTTGATACCATCATAGTTTTTCTTTTTGGAGTCAGTTTTTAAATATTGAAATATTACGGAGTATCTATAGTAATAATATCTCTGGACATCTCCATATTGACGATTCAATCGAATTAGTATACTATGTTTTCCAAATAATATTAAAGGGTAGCAATATAAATAACACAAAAGCTTATCATTAAATTAACCATCAGTTTTTAAGTATTCTTGAAAACTTTCGGGGAGCTTAACATTTCTCTCAAATGACTCCTTGATTTCATAAATATGGCCTTTATTTGGTTTTACATTTAACGGTACTTTACATGATTTTTCATTATATGTTACATTCCAAAATCTACTCACACCCTAATGATTGCCAATAATGCCGTTCCCCTGCCGTTTGTACCTGTTAATCTTACTTCGGTTTAAGCCCACGCGTGCCGGATTTAGTTAAAAATTATTGGTGTAGGGATGCGGGCAATTACAACATTTTAGGGGCTTTTGATGGAGACGATGATCTTGTGCTTATACTGTAATTCTTCTGGAAGATACTACATTATCGGATATTTACCACATATTACTGGTACTCTTTATGTACTCATGTATAAATAATTGTTGGTCCAATTGTTATGGATCACACAATTACGTTCCTGAAATCCCAACAGCTTGACCTATTCATACAATAAATTTGTTTTGTCAAGCCGATAGTTCGTAGATGTACAAATTTTCTATATATATAATACTTGTACGCATATAAAAATCCATTCATATTTTAATATGTTATAGAACACCGTAGCCAAAGCTATTAGATTTTTAAACATATGAGTTTACAAGAATGTTAAAATCTTAAATACAATAGATTTTAAATTACAACAGTTCATTGTTTGCACTCAAATATTAAAACTTTATTCAAATAATGATCAGAATTTTAGCTATCAGTTTATGGAATTAAACCTAATTACTGTAATTATGTTGGGTTTGTTAATTAGGAGCACGAAATCGTTCAAAGTTTGAATGATAACTAAACAAAATAAGTCAAATAAAAATTAAATAAAGTAAGAAAGAAGCCGACGGTTTCAATTATAACAGGTACTTGGAGGAGTTATTGCTGTGTAAATTAATAAAGTTATGCATTTTATGAAACTGTTGAGTAAGGCAAAAAGCGTTTGGAATCGCTTAAATAAATGTAATAATAAGATATGCCCTAATTTAACTGTCAGGAATAACATCACATATGTAATTTAATGACTCTTTATTTTTATATAATTCTATGCTGAGTAATTTCATAAATTATGTGCCAAATTTAAATTTAGTTACAAAGAGCATATTTACTTGAAATTACTAACATAACATAATTGTTTATAAGGACAAGGGCTGTGAGGTTAAAATTAAAATTCAGTACTTATCCCAGTCAAGTCATGGGAGACACATCAATCACGTCGCACGTAGGCGGCGTATTAATGACATTATTTCCCAATACTGAAGGTTAATTTCCCGAAGTGTTGCTGGTTTGGTCCAGTACGAATAGCTGTACGATAAGCGAAAGGGATGTTTTAAGTTATTAATTCAACATACTTTCGATATGGGCATAGTATTTTTATACGAGTTTTTAAAATTTTTTTTTACATGCACGAGGCATGAAGAAACTTGTGGAAAAATTACTGTAGTGCAAAGTAAAGCTACAGTACTTTACGCTTCATTCCAATATGTATTGGTAAAGTTTAGTAGTCTATACGAGTACGGAGACCCTGGACTTTCGAAGATCTTCGACCTTTAGCGTGCCAAGAAGAAATCCAATGACCAATGCGATCGCATCTCGCAAGTTCTTACTATTCCAACGCCAAGAAATTCTTTCAAGAATTATAGAAGAATATCTCGAATAAACGTAATCTTTATTTAGGGTGAATTCTTTTTTAATTCCGTTCCTAAAAAAATGTAATTTCATGGAAATAAAACATACATTTTGGTACCTTTTCAGTTTTAAAGTCCAATAGTCATCGAATCACTAACGCGTCAGTTATCTTTTGAAAATGCCTTTAGAACCTAAATTTTCTGGGGATTTAAAATCCAGTAGAACACTGAAAGTACACTGAAATACTTTCCTGAATTCTCGGGAGGGACATTATAAGGAGCTAAGCTGCGTAACGGAGACCTAAAGGATAAAAATAAAATCCAGTTCGGAAACAACTTGGTGCGCTATTTCCGGTTGTAATATGGCAAAGATATAAATGTCCCAAACGTCTTGAAACTAACATTAGAATACTTTATACATTCCAGATACGAAATTCAACGTATTTACAATTCTATGCTGTCGGTCATACAGATTTGGAGCCCTATTGTGAATAAGTACTGACTAAATTCAAAGTTCAGTTCACTCTAACAAAAAAATTCTGTTGTTTGAAAAACTGGTCAAGAGATGAATTTATTAGCAATACATTTCAGCGTTAATGAATTTAATCAAAAAAGGAGATCAATAAAATAGTGACACTTCATTGGGAATTTTGAATTTCATAATCTTAATTATATCATAATAAATACATAAATTTTAAAATTATACCAACGAATAACATATTTAGTCTAAATATAATAATCCTGCGCTGGTTCGAAATTTCTTCTTTCCAAGCAGGTATGGGCAAAAAACGCGAAAGTCGAAAGAGAAGATGTCACCGAGCTGCATACAATTCCCTAAAAACACATTGCATATGGAATATCTGTAGGAAAAACAATAAGTAGACAACAATAAGTCAAATAAGCTCCAAATTTTAAAGAAAGTTTACATACTCGTAACAGCACAGGTGAACAGCACCTAGATTAATGAATATATGTAGCAACTTAGCCTCATCAACGATAATAATAAATTGCTTGTGATTGATCATCAACAATCAGACAATCAATCAGCTTAAAATGTGAACGCAAAAATAATGTATAATTCAATATTCAACGTAACAGCAACCACTATGTAAAGAATTTGACCGACCAACGAAGTGGGTATGGTCAGCTAGTATGACAATAAAGATAAATGTGCAGGTAGAACCTACAGATCCTATTACCTGCTATCAGCTACCTATCGGTCTTTACGTTTTTGCGTTCTAGAAGGACTAGAAGAAAATGTGAGAAAAAAAAAAATTTAATCCTCTAATGAAAATTAGTTAACAATAATGATGTTTACTGTGTTTTATAATTACTATTTATTGGGGTACAAATAAAACTTATGAAACGTTTGATAAAAATATGTAACAATTGTTTTGGATGCGAACACTATGTACACAAAGCAAGTGTAATAATATTCTCCATAAAAATAAAGAAAAATATTTTACTGTTTTACTTCACAGTAATTTCCTCCTAGAAAATTATACGTCATGGGCATCAAACTTTCATATGCGTCGCTCCCCGTGCCTATTATGTCTATTACAGTAAATATTGGCATTTGGTCCCTAATAGATACACGACACCTTGCAACTTGGCAGCGCCCTTCGTAGAGAAACAATGCAAGGTTAAATTCCACTTGGTTATGAATTACAACCAAGCAAGTTAACTATGACAAATTTAAATTTTAAAAAGAAATATTTATTTAGTTCATAATCTATCGGAAATATGGCTAACTAAATTAACTGGTCAGGCCCGAAACCGATTAGTGTGCTATGGTTCCACAGTGTAAATTAAATCAGAAGATTTTCCGGCTCCTGTTAAAAATTTTCATTTCTTACCTTTAATTTTTATCTTAGGACTGTATTTTGTTTCAGATAGAAACAGCATAGTAAATTTTCGTGCATTTTCTCAAATATCTTTTAATTGTTCATTTTAAAATTATATAAATACATATATATTTATAAACTTGATATATCATATCATTCATATTAAAATTTATTGTTTATATATTTGGAATTTTTTCCCTAAAACAAAATTATTAATATGTACATTGGGAACACAAACTTCATTTATATACCATTTTTACTATTCCGTATAGTTGATTATAAAAATTTGAATGTGATTGACATTTGACAGACACTTAATTGATCTAATAAACCATAGTACATTGGGTGTACTAAAATCTGATAGGAATACCACACAATAAATAACCCCGTGACTTTTGTAGATTGAAGTAACAGAAGTAAATTATTTGAAAGTTATATTATCGCGACGATGTATGTTACTTAGTTAATTTTTTCTATGTAGCTATCGATTTCAGCAAAGATCGAACGTCAAATAATTTTTACATTCATGTAAAAATTTAATTATCAATCTCTTATGAAACATTTATAATAATTCATACTAATCATTAAAAAAAACCAGAAAAAGTCCCACACAAAAAACAAAAACATACTTTTAAAGTTTTTTTTCTTTACAAAGCAAACGTTCGAATGTGTCCTAAAGATTAACTGTCTGTACAAAAGTTAGGCAGATGTCAATTGCGTTTCGGTGTATAAAATCGACGTAAAAATCACCACAGACGTGTAGAAATCAAATAAATGCATTATATCATGTCGTACACTGTCAATAAACGTGCACTCTCCCTTCATCTGTTAAATTAAGAAGGGTCAATTTGGGGATGTCGCGTCTTACGAGGATGTTCATAATTTAGCTTGTTGTTTGATGTTACATATTTAATGTCTACCTGGATCGCTTGAGATATCGCTGATAGTGATAAGTAGAAGATTATCAGAAATATTTTGAGCCGATTTACTTTATAATCAGGTCTGTAATTCGATATTCTTAATTAATCTAAATCGCAGTAACATCTGATTTTGATGGCACTTTACTTTGTTACCCCAGCGTACCCTGCAATGTACTCATTTCATAATTTTAAAATTCCAAATTAATTTTAATATCAAATTTAGTAAACCAAGCAAACCAACAGTGTAATCTTGGAGGAGTGACTCAGTCCACGTTTTGAACGATACTGCGCGCTCCGTGAACACAACTATTCATAATGAGTTTGTTCACGTGACGACATTACAAAAGCCAATGACGCCTTGGCCTTTATCCCTTCACTTATATTAATAATTCGAAAGTGAATTGTAGACTTTCCATATAATTTTTTTAGCACTTCCTTGCACTTCACGTTTGACTCGACGGTTGGTTCTTATCATTGTATAGAATTTTCAGTTAAGTCTATAATCCCAGTTTTTAACGTTAAAGCAGCCGTAAAGCTATATAGCGGGCTAAAATGTTTCAACTCTTCACCACTAACGAATCTGTCAGTCTGAACTTATTAACAGTAAAGTACTTACACTCAAGGCACCTTAATTATAAGGTGAAGTTGAAGAGTTGAAGTCAATGATAAAATCTTTCTTTTCCGGTAAACTTACTACGACAATATTAACATGAAATATTATTACGCCGTAATATAAGAAAATACTTAGAATAATAATACGTAAGAATCAAGTAATTCTTACAGTAAGTTTAATACTAACGAAATTATAAACAAAATTAAAAGCTGAAGCATACGAGCACCAGAACTGACCAGTTTTTACATGATCAAATAGAAAGAAAACTTTTAGTAAAATGAGAGCAACGTGGCTGAAGAAACAGTAACAGTAACAGAAGTAGTAAGAAAAGTAAACAGTCTTTCAATAGTCAAACCGCGTTATAAACCGCATGTATGCGTTGCACCACAACACAAATAGAGCTATGGGGACCTGACGTCCGACATCAAAGAGTTTCACTGCTTCGTGGGGTGATGGATTAAGCATCGGCGTGCCGCCACGTGCCATGAGAGATAACAGCACGAGATATCTGTAATACTAAAACGATCGTGTAGCCCGAGGGACTGATTTTACATTCTTTACTGCCCCGATACCACCGTGATTGTGACTGAGATATGAACTAATTTGACGTATTAAACGATTCGGTTTGCTAAAAGGAGCGATTTATTGAACGAGAAGCTATTATTAAAAAAAATTATATGATACTGGCGGGTCGCTTCCGACTTCGTTTGGGATCAATAATTCATTGTTATACTTATACATTTGATGTAGCCTATGTCCATCCGCAAATATACCTTTCAAACGTTAAAAGAATTTTTCAAACAGGTGCCGTGGTTCCATAGATTAGTTTCGCCATTCTCTCTTTATAATATGAATATAGATAAGGAATCGAATCCAAAGTATATAAAAATATGTTTTGATCAATTGATATCTATTTATTCACTAGAAAGATTTAAGGCCGTTTGGTAAATATATATTTTTTTAATACCTGATAAAATAAAATCAAGTTTTTTTTTTGAGATAACTGTTATTAATTGTGAACATATAAGACAGCTGTTATATTAATTAAGTAATTTTAAACTTGATAAATACTTTCATATGTTATGATATCTTCTATTTTATATAATAAAGGATTAATAAATAAGTAAATATGAATTTTGTTTCCCAAGGCAAAGCAAGTTAGATATTACGTAGTCGTCTAAACGAAATCAATTACTATATTTATTTACGAGAATATTTTGAGATACAATAAAATTATAGTAAAGCTCGCGATCTGTAGGTCATTAATATTGATGCGTCTATCGATTGTTTGGTAGAAATTAATTCAATTTTTGGGGGAAATTGCAGAGCTTGCGAGGGGAACGTTTATCGTATTACCGATTGCGCCTTACTGAACCCTTGGCGTATTAATATCATGCTGAGCAACTTTACCGAATTATAAAATAATATTATCGAAGATGAGATCGTTCCTACGCGTAATTAATGAGAAACCCGTTTTATTTATGGATATGACAATTTGAACTTAATACACCTTAGTAGTTACTCTTTGTGTGCGCTGTTATCGTTAGCTCTAGACTTTAATCAAATATAAATTATATTTTAATTTTTCAACTTTTTAGTATCACCGACCGACACCAATATATTCTAACTGTCACGTCAGGTATCGTTTATTTATAAGCCCTGAGCTTATTGCTAAATAAAAAAAAAACTACAATAGCGTACAAATACACTAGTGAGTCCTATTAGTGAGTGAAGGGTATTTCTACGTTTTTAAACGCGTTATTCAGCTAATAAAGCCGCTACAAGTGTCACCGAGGGACGCGCACACATCCTGACTCTCGCGTCAGCCGTCGATCTCAATGGCCCGGAAAAACTCCATAATGCTTTCCTACATTTTCCTCGCTCGACAAAATTGCGAAAAATATATTTTGATGGCGGAATACGAGGCGATAAATAATTATTATATCGTTCTTACATTAGTGTAAGAGTTATTTTAGTGTGTTAAAGGCCACGTTACTTATGTAGTTATCTGTACTGATAAAGGTACAATAAAAATTCAGTAATCAGATATTACTCTAAATTACAGTATTTCAATGAAGCGACAACAGTGATGAATGATTTCTTTATATCAATAATTAGCGTAAACACAGAACAGCCACCATCCGTAATGCCAAAGCATCAACGACGCCAGTTAAAATGTAAGGTAAGAACCAATTTGCTAATGGCCAGTGTATACTGCAGCCATATAATTTATTCTACAAGGGGGGTGGTAACCGGCCAGGTGGTAGATAAACCTCCAGAAAAAGAGACCATTCACCATAACCTCGTCAGTTGTTACAAAAGTTGCACCAGGTGCATGTGAGATTGGTTTGTCCCTATAGCTCCAGACCAAAATAGGGCTACGGCCTCCTGCCTGTCGTAAGAGGCAACAAAAAGGGGTTTCCGGGGTTGAGGGCGGCTAGGGTGGGAGCTTAAGCCGTCCAATCAGCGACCCCGGGAAAGACGACGGTATACAGCCGTAAACATCAGATGGTAGAGGATGAGTGGAGGTTCATCACGAGCAGAGCCCGGCGGGGCATGCGCTCAGGACTCCGGTTGTGTTCTGTTGGAGATCCCGGAGTCCTGTATATGTGTATAGCGCTGAGGAAAGCCACGGGTTTTAGTGCGGTAAAAATACCACATAACCCAGCGTCACTCCCACGGCACCGGGTACCTTTTGAAGGTTTCCCCCCCACCCGAAAACAAAAAAAAATAAAAAAATGGTTTAATCCCTTGACATCCCAAATTTTAAACAGAATTGTATGTAGAAAATTATAACCGTAATCATCATTATATCTCATCTTTTTTTAATATTATGTTTTCCAGCGATTCTCAAATTAAACCGTATTTGTTGATGTTACGTTTATAGGTCACACGTTAATGCTTTTTGGCGAATCTAAACTTGAATATCTCGAAAACAACAGCTTTTTCCCTATTAAAGCGTTCCTGGAACTGTGCCAGATTTTCCGGAAGCTTCCCGAACCCTTATTTATTGCCAGTTAATAATTTGTTTCAATTTATTACAGCGAAGATTGTTATCTTTGTAATAGGTGTATCTTATACTGTATTCGTAGCCCCTTCAAAAATATAGAGTGCTTGCACGCTCCTTTTGTTTAAGAACTACCTTGAAAGTTAACTTATATAATCATTACAAATTTATTTACTTATTTATTTAAGAAACATGTTATTGTATAGTGGGTAAGTTCACGACAAAGATTTATAAATACTTCCCAACTAAAAAGTGCTCACAATTCTTAGATTATCAATGATAAATTAAAATCTTACTTTATTAATTTTGTTACTAAAGTATATGATACCAGGCAGTTAAAGTAGTGTAGGGAGAACTGGATTGAGTTCGTTTTCTCAAAAATGTCACAAACGTTAATGATTATTTACGTATATCGTGATTTATACTTGAAACTGCCAGTTTCATATTTAAATTATCTAATAACTTGTAGATATGGAATAATTGTTCGGATCATTATTTATCTATTGCTAGATTACATGAGGGATTTTGGCTAACTTAAATTTATAGTTTACTAATTTAAGTTTATTTATTTGAGCGCCACCCATATAGGATACACAGTGATTTCTTAATATCTAAATAGTACAATGGAAAATTCTTGTCTCGGCAATTAACCCTTACATCATGCCACATTTTTTATTTATTTCCATATTATTGAAATTCTAATAATTACATATAAGTAAAAACAAACGATAAATTAATTTAAATGTTAATTTTCTGAACAGAACCGTTAGTATTTGTATATTTCCTCCAACAGGACAAGTTGATGGTAATTTTATATGATATTCGTCCTTCGAATACCCGAATGAATTAAATAGAGAAATAGAATTGTTAAGTAAGCTATCTATAAAAAATTGCTTATTAATATACATGACATTTTTAAAATTAAAATTGCATTTATTTAAAATATTTTTCAGATTAACAAACTTTTGTTTTTTATTTTTATTTTTACGAAATAAAAGCAACATACATTTCTGATTATATATGGTAAATTAGAATGGTTTCTGATTCAGCTTGCAGCGGCGTCATGTCGCATAGCCTGTGGGCGCAATGTCAGGTGTTGATTGGCGAACAAGTGTTTCGCATTAGTGATTATGTGTACTAAAGTGGAAATTGTAGAGGTTTATTCGTATTCAACATACTGTCTTAGTTTGAAATACGAATGCATTACAATTTTTCCGATAAACTACAATGTATGTGTAACGGTGTTTTTATATAAATATGCAGAAATCATATTGAACAGTAATTTAATATAATAAGTCCATGGTCCAATAACATAGGTGTTGTGCATGGGGCTTAATACATTTAAGATATATTTTTGTATGTTAACAGCCGACAAACGAGCAGACGAGCCACCCGATGGTAAGTGGGCACCGCCGTGCAGGAACATCAGCAAGACCAAAAGTTTCACTGATGCGTTGTCGGCCAGAAAATGAGGAGAAGGTAAGAAAGAAAAACGCGTTGGAGTTATTCCAGCATTTTATTATTAACTACATATTTGAACTGTAGGACACAGACCTTTCCTCGTAATTGAGGCGGTACAAGAATATGCTTATTTACCATATGTAATATTATACGATACTAATACATGCCAAAAATAATTCTTTACATTAAAAAACTTCTTGTGAATTTGACGTAATTATTACAATCTGATAGCAATTATTCTGTAGAGAAATATTTCTCAAACCAACGCAGTCATGTAACCACCGTAAAAAATATATATTTACTAGACATAATTTAATACAGAATATTCTTTCACTGTTCAGGTTATACTGCTCTGGAACAATCTACCCGTAAACATTAGGACAGCACCAAACATCCAGTCCTGCGAAGCATGAGTACGTGAGCATATCCTCACGATAACGGCGATTGAAGAATGAAAGAAATTCTACTAATTCATGTGAGTTTTGTGTGTATATTTGTGTGTGTGTGTGTATTTACAATTATGTATGTATGTATATATGTGTATATTATATATCAATTGTTGGAGCACCTACCGCAATTTTTCATCATCACCAGGTTGACTCATAAAAAATGCCTCAAGGTCCACTATAATATTCATTACAATACAAACAGATATTACTAACGATACTTTTCATTTTTGAATAATCGATAACGAAAATTATCCATTCCTAATGTAGTAGGTACGAAATTGAAAATTCTTATTATTCCTAGTTTAATCAGAAAGCTTTGTTAGAAATTTTATTCACCCGACTGTTTGGGCAATAAACATGACTGCAGTAAGACTACAAAGAGTAGGGTGAGCCCGTTTCTAATTAGTTGTGAGATATGTTTTCAACACATCAACGATTTTGTTAATGTCGTTCAGCGGTAAGCAACTTACTCTTTTCAAAGCCTCCGTTAACTAACTTACTTAAACGAGCATCTTACTAATACTTGTTAGGTAATAGTGATTCAGACAGCTTGAAGCTCTTTATCCTATTCTCAGGCAACTTGTCGGATTACAGAGGCGTAGCTTTGGACAGGCACTCGCACGTCGTAGTGAAGACTTTATCATTATTAACCGACTGAAATTAGTGAAAACCTTGCATTTTTAATATAGATGATTAAAAAAAATATTCAGTGCTTATTACACAAAATCTAGTTTTTTATGTTATACTTTTGGAGACGTATTAAAAAAATATTTCAATCTTTTACCTATAAAACATTATATAAACTACACATGATGAAAATGTACATATGACAGAATTGTCAAGCCACAACAAATATGCCATTCGAAACTAGAATTTATAAGAATATTATGGCTTTTATACTTTTTACTCTATGGCAGTATTGGAGCCCAGAATTGGGGCATTTATAGGTTGTAATGATGATGACGTTGACGTTGTAAATACTGATAAATAATGTTATCATATAAGTGTTCAAGACCGAGCACCTAGATTTTTATTCAAAATCATGCTAACACTAGTCTATGTAGCAAAACGCGTGCCAGAGCGCCGGGGATCCGACATTTCATTACAAGTATTTGATTTATCGAACCACCTCTAATATACTGCACGTACTATTGCTGCAAGTTTCGCAAGCAACCCCGTTCGATATTTGATATAATAACGGATTTTTTTTTTGTTATTGTTAACATTATTAAATAAAATCATTGCCTTCGCTGTAACAAATGTCCATATCTTCATCTTATTTTGATATTTTTAGTATTTGTATTTTTTTTTTGTTTATTCGTTCAGTTCTATATGTTAGAAGATTATCTTCTAACATAAAATAATATGTACATAATCTATACCATAAATATTATCTGCGTCTGTCTATGTGTTTAATTTGACATGAGTAATTAAATCAAATAGTTTTATTAAAATGTCAGGTTACAAAAAAGGAAATGAATTTTATATAATGATCCCAATATCTTTATCATCCGAAAGCCAATATAAATCTCTAACCCGATTCGAAATCGAGACCTATCGTTTGGCTTGAATTCACAATCAACTACCACTATAACAACTACGAACTCGACAACAAAATTATCCTTAATTACCAGTAGCAATTAATAGACTTTCAATTTTTGTTATTTTTAATCATTTCATTTTTAACTGACGTCGAACTACGTAAAATAGGAAATTCAATCATTATTCAACCGATGTCAGAAAACTGAATCTATTAGGCTGTTATTAGGGGTATTTCCAAACTGACAAGGCTCGAAATCCGTCAGTAGATTCCATCACACCGTTCGGATCGATCGCAACTACCAGCCACATAGTCGCGACGCCTCGTTAGAGCTACGTGATCGCAATCGGGATTGCCTATTTATACACATTGTCGGTTACAACAGCACTCCTGCGTCAACCACCTGAACACGACCCTCCCGTCCATGATCACACTCCCCGAAATACTCGATAGACACACTAAAAAGCGGAGGCAGGAAGACCGAAACATTTTGGTTTATAACTGTTTCAAAAAAATTCAGCAAAATGTAGGCGGATTCCGCGGATTTGGTGGAGCTCGAATGAGCATCCAAGTTGGACGTTAGCTTTGAGTGAATGGGAACTATCCAAATAGTCCAAATAATGTTCACTCGAAGGGTTTTACTATAACGGGGCCCCAAAATATCCAGAAGGAATATTAATTGAAAGTACTCAACCAATTTTCTACCATTTATCCAAAAATAAATATTATGTTGTAACCGCTTTTTTTAAACCGCTTTTTTAAAACTTTTGTAAATAGTGCCATCTGTAATAAGAATTGTCTTGAATACAATTTTCATTTCGTTTGACACAACCGAATGAATTTAAAAACTTTTTCGCGGCTTGAAAAATATCTTTGACCCATGATCCATAACATAAGTTACAGTTCGGTGGTTATAGTGTTACACGTATACAGGCAGACAGACAGACAAAAATTATATATATATGTGTGTGTGTGTGTGTGTGTGTTTAGGCCTCTAAGTTAATAACAAAGTATATGTTCAATGGTTGTGAGATTGATGGTCTAAGATGGCTATTAGAGATTTCTGGTCGCCGCCCTTTCGCCCTATACTATGAATTTGAAATTAGTACTAAAATAACGCAGTATTCGAATTACAAAGCACATGTAAAGGGGAAAATACATCAATAAATTCACCTACGTTTGGAGGAACATTAAAAGCAAAAATGAAGTATTCGGTATTCAACTGTGCGCATAACACGGCCACCTCTGCTGGACGTCTGAGCGCCTATTATATTAAGCCGGACGTGCATTTTGTGCCGATGTGTTCGGAAATCACTCCATTAGCTTTCTGTACATTTGGTTATGATTTTTTGCTCGGAGTGGTCTGAATTTTAATTGGAAGTAGAATTACGAAACGCCGGAATATTTTCAAGTCTCATTTATGGAATATGTTCGCAAATTTGGACGTAGAGGGTAAATTAATTGCTCACGTTAATTTCCTTATGGTACCTCTCTAAAAAGGTTTGCATAATTTTACACAGCTACATTATATTAAGAGCGACGTAACGCATCTACTTAAAAATATTCTTTCAAGTAATTGATGTTTCCTACTACTTGACTTTCATTATCCAATGCAAATACAAGTTTTCACTGATATTGTGTGAAGATCGAATCGAATGATCGAATCTATAAGAGTAAAGAATATCTATCAATAAAATTTTTTATAAAATCGAAAAATAAAATTAACTAAAATATATATTTTTTTCGAGCAATTCACCAGTTTTTAGGCTGAACTAGCCCATCACGTAACGCTTTTCGCGTGTCTTACGGAGATTATCAAAGTGTAATGACCTCTTGGGACGCGACCTCTTTCGCCGCTATCCCTTAGTGGCACGCATCTAGGTTATTGTGTAATAGACGAAAGAATCCTCTTAAATCACTAGATAATAATAACATACGCAATGAAAAGAAAGATTTAGCCTCCTTTACATTATATTAATTATCATAGATGTACTTATTAATATACACATAAATAGTTATATAAATATTACAATGGGTGCTGAGAGCATTGCGTGAATTGGTGGCCTAAAAAATACATAAAATATTTCATTGAATAAATAAAAAATGGATAGAACCCTCCGTCCCACACGTCAAATTGACAAGCCTTGTACAATTCGACATTTTCGAGAAAAAAAATTATTAACTACCTGCTTAAATCGTTAAACGCTCTCTCGTAACTTTTTTGTGTATTAAAGTCTAATTTACGTTTAATTTTAGTATCTATACTAATATTATCAAGCGGAAAGCTTTGTAATTTTTGTATGTTTGTAACGAATAAACTCAAAAACTACTGAACCAATTTATAAAATTCTTTCACCATTAGAATGCTACATTATCCCTGAGTAACATAGGCTATATTTATTATTAGAAAAAATAAAGGATCCTTGCTAAAACTTCAGTAACCCGTAAAAAAAGTTTGTTAAAAAATTTCTTTCATCGCTTACTATTGATTGCGGAAATTATTGATAAAGTACACCCGTGCGAAGCCGGGGCGAGCCGTTAGTTATTAATAAAGGTTAATTCATTAATAACATGAACCCAATCCCCCGCCCGTCAGTCTACAGATGCGATCGCATCTGATCATCTGATGTTATTTTAGTGTCCAAGCACATTATAGTTCAAAAACCCCAAGAGATTTGGTTTAGTTAAATGAAAAAATAGGCCATAATATGGCATAAAAATTTGCATTTCATGACTTAACGATATTTACGTTGACAATTGATAAATTAATGCAATGTGAGTATTCTATTAAATGGTCGATAATATAATCATAATATTGTCAAGCTTAGTATCAAATCACACATAGCTACATAAATACATGTACAGCATGGCCGCTTCTTGATTTACAAATACACAATAGCGACCATATTCACAATATCAAATTTCACTCTTGATTAATTTATTAACTTACATTCACCTCGTACTAAAATTGTCAAAAAATTCAATATATCGCAGAACATTCACTTTTAGATAAAACGAAGATACAATTTCTCTGATTATCGCTTTTGAAGTCACCGTATTCATATTTTGGGTTAATCAAGGTATTTTGGGTAAAACAGACAATCAATCGGCCTATTTACCATGTGGGAGTCAAGAGGAGAATGAATTAGCCTTTATAAGTTAGTGCGTTCAACATCTTAGACTTCATCACCACTTTCCATCAGGTAGGATTGTTGTCAAGCATTAACTTATTTTATATAAAAAAAAAAAAACAGAAATACTTTAGCAAAGATCGGGTCGTGACCTTTTCTTATTATAAAGTAAACAAAAGCAGTCTAACTAAGGCTTGTGTCAACGCAATGTTTTCAAGTATAGAAAAATCCAATTTCATTCGCAATTTTATATAGACTTTATCTGGTTAAATCGCTTGTCGGTAAAACTCCCTATTACACTACAAATCCCTTGATAGTTGAGACTAGTAGCAATGTCAACTTTCAATACAAACCAAGTTATTGTTACAGATAGAAAGTATTAGTGTTGGTGAAATTTCTATCTTATTTTAATGCTGTAGAGTTTTTTCTGATTATAGTAGTTGACAAAATTATGTTTAACAGACAAAGTATCCTTTAATACTGGCACGTGGCGCAAACGCATACATGTTTAATCTTCTTCCCCAGCCTTTGATGGCTTGTCCTCGTGTTTATCTAAACGCCGCTTTAATTAGAAGCTCATTAATATTGGATAATTTGCAGGAGTGATATCAACATGACCAGTGAGCTCATTTTGTGATCGAGTACCGATGGACGATTTGTCCTATTTATGTATGAATTAAAATATGTCACTATGTAATAGATTTCCGTGCAAATTTATTAATCGATTGTACATTATAAAATTAAGTATTTTTAAATTTGTAGATAACTTGTACTTAAAGTTCTTATTACCATCAAAGTTTTCCCGTTTCTCGGGTACCTATACGATTAAGGTGGTAGCAGACGAGATCTCATGGATAGTCCTGTTAAGAATTGCACAGATACCTACGTTCCATCCCAAATATGGAATCCATTATATTTTGTTAAGCTGATTCCAACTGTTTCATACCACGATTTTTAATAAACTTAACTATAATTTTTAGATTAAAACAAAATATATTTTTAGACTTATATCTTTAACTCTGATTACGTTATGAAGCACATGGACTTTTAAACGTGTTTGCTTAAACAAGACCTCGTGTTGTTGGGGTTAGAACGACCTACATACATATATTTGTTCTCCGTTCCCTTGCGCGAGGTCTTGATGAAAGTTATTTAAACCAAGGCTAATGTTTACGAACTCAAGTAGATATAATATTGACCGGTTATTTATCAATATCGGTGTGTGTACCGAACTCGTTGTGATCTCTACTTCAGAATATTTTGTCCCACAAAAAAAACATTAAAGCAATATTATATAGTAGAAAACAAATATGGTCTGAGAAATATATTGTTATTTCTGTATCAATACTCAATTATAATTTATTAATATTATAAAACAAATTTGATACACATTATCATTATTGCTGATTCTCCATTTGTCATGGCATGTCTTGTATTCTTTTAACTCATCTTATCTTATGAACTAAATCGATCATGAAGAAATAAATCAATCAAACTCGACTGTTGATATATTATATAAAAATAAAACTACCGATTTGCTATATTTAACTGGAACAAAACGACAAGGTTAACTGTCATACGAAATTTATTACTTTTGTCTTTAACTATATACATTTTTTGATACTTTTCCGTCTCTATAAATTTAATATCTTTGGATAATTGTGTTAAGTAATGATTGAGAGAGTATTGGTCCTAAAATATATGTATATGAAAGGAAATACAATTTATTGCTCACTCCGCTAAACTATTGATAGCAAAACTACATTCAAATTATCGAATGCTGATGGCTTTTTAGCACTAATTATTTACCTACAACAGCGATAATCTGAATAGAACCCGTACTTGTAAGACCAATCGTGCCGATATCTATTAATTATTCTGTATTAAGTTGCTCAATTAAAATTTGATTTCAGTAAAGAAGTAATATAAATTTCAAATCAGATCAGTAAATGTAGAAAGTGCGATCTCTATTTTTTTATCTTACGTCCGATTTTAGGAAACAATCGATCCCTAATAAAATCAATTTAAGATGTCAGCTTACAAAAATTACTTGTCCATTCCTTTATTAATATTTGTATAAAGATGTTAATAAGTCTTTATTGACTATTATTACTGGTGGTCGAATTACGACCGTAACTCATTATATTTTTTTTAAGTTTGATCGTTATTGAGGTTCTTTTGTCAAAGAATATACCTCTATAAGAATTGCGTACATTTCTTTTATTATTTTGTTCTATTACGTCAGCAACGAACGTGTACAAATAAGTCATTATGCATTAATTTTAAAAATAGGATCGTTAGTAATCATTTAATTTTAGCGAGATGTGAACAGTATTCGAGGACTTTTATTCTCCATCGAGTCCAGTCCCACGAACGAACTACGTGGATAACATTTCTACTACTGTCTCTGTCTGTCTACGAATGTCTGCGTAGCAAATCTTGTCTAGTAGTTATACACCTAACATAGCGATATCGATGCCAATAGTAAAAGTTCATGTGTCGAATCCATAGGTCATTACTGTCAACGTACATTACTCAAACACTTCCGACTTCAAGTATTGAGAAATATCAGATGCAAGAATATATCTGAAATTCTTGAACGCTACCCATCCTAGTAAGATTGTTTAAGTGACCTTTTCCACGAAATTGGACTTTGGAGCAGCACTGGTAAAAACGACGTGTAATCGGACTGGCATAGTGGCTGATCTGTATACACACTTTAACACCTAGATATACCTATAGTCGATCTGGCGTCACTGAAGAGACTCCACTACCACCCAAGTTATACTTCTCGGTCTTTTGTATAACCTGCCTGAGCGTGTGGTCTGTGGTGTTACAGACTCTTAGAAATCTGGGTTGTTCAGGAGACTGGAAGTCATCATGCCTACGTGCAATGCAAAGTACCTTTGGGAACGGTTTGTAAACATCGCGAAGAAGTGAAATGAGTCTGTAGTCCTTCAAAAGAGTTTTATCTTCATTTTTGAAGAGCTATGTCACCAAATCCGTGCTCCATGCTTCCAGTGTGGTACCGCTACCGATAGTGGGCGTTACATAACTTCTGTAGAGCTTCAAGGACAGGCTTTTCTGTATGTAGCTTTCATCAGCTCTGCGGTGATTCCGTCATTGTCCGGTGCCTTACTATTCTTCACTTCTCACGAATTATTCAAGCTGTCTTATCAATTTACACATAAATATTTATAGTATAAATGTTAAAATTATACTATATGTTAGCCTATTTATATAAAGAGGATTTATAATTTTTCAAAGAAAAATTGTTCCAACTTTTATTTATTGATAGCATTAAAGCACTTCAATACCTACCAAACAAAAGAAAAACAAAAAAAATCACCTATTTAGATATGAACAAAAAAAAGATGTTTAAATGTCTCCGAATATCGTATGTGGAAGTTGAAGATCTTGTTTTTTGACATGAAAATAGGGAAATAGTTACAGTATTAATGGATTTTTTAAATAATTACTAAACTAAACCGAACTAAACTACACTACACTCCACTAAACCAAAAAACTTAAGCGCAGTACCGTTCAAATTACAGGTACCTGAGTTCTTTCTACATTCTATGAAGCCATAGTGAGATTTATAGCTGAGCTAAACATGTGCAACTTTTATGTGTTATCAATATACAATGCTAGAATTAACTATGTATACGAATGAACGAAATATGTATTTTTCGTAAAACTTGGTGATAATAACAACGTAAAGCAATTATGGAGATTATTGCCTTCCGACGCGTCGAGCGCCTATTGAATACACGTTAGGAATTTCCTCCTTGGCGCAGTCATGAGTTAAACAGTATTTCATATCAACACGGTTAAATTGAACCAGTAACATTTAATATGATTTTCACTATAAGTTTTGAAGTATATTTTTTCCATTTGCACAACTAATTCGGATATCTTTATATTCTACTTTATGAAATTGAATAAAATCTATTATGTTACACCTTGACTAGTGCCTGACTAGGCAACATTCTTAAATTTTGCATTTAATACTTTTAGCGCGAAAAGAAATTTTGAAAAAATATACCTTTACCTTCAACTACTATATTTTTGCAAAACATAAAAAATGTCGTACCTACCTACTTATAGTTGTTCCTAACATATACATTTTTTGCTGCAAAATTTAATAAGCAAATAGTTTTGCAAGAAAGAGGTACGCAATTATCAAGAATATTGTGTTGAGTCGCGTCGAGTTCTCATTAAATACTCGTTAGAAATTTCCTTCCGTATTACGAGGCACAATCTGCAACGAGGCGGTGAAGCGTGAAACTGCATTTATTATATTGAACTTAATGTAAATGTGATTGGATTTATATCCCTTCGGTGTAGTAACTGAGCCGATTTCTTTTGCTGAAACAAATAAAATAAAACTGAATAAATGAAAACTTTTGAAATTTTGTATATTTGTATTTTTGGTACAAATAAATGATATTTAAAAATAATGACCTGTATGTCTCATTTTAGTTAACAGGTAGTGAAATAAAATTAAAGGTTTAATTCGAATATAAACAGACATTTTGTTTAAACTACTTTTTTTTATCTCTACCATAAAATTGTCGTATACGCGACAGAAAATTCAGTTACTTACCAAACAGGTCATAAAACATTGATTTAAATGGACGAGAATACAAACACAAAATGTTCTAGAAATTTTTCCAGCTCGAATTCAGTGAAAACGTCCGTGTTCGCCGCGTAGTGTTATCTCGCGAGAGCAGGTGGCAAAGTAAGAAAATAAAGTTACGGCAGTCTTGGACATGAGAACATTATTCACGTTTATCGCTCCACGCCGTAGGACACCACAATTGGAGGATACCCCCATTCTCTTTAAATACGCAGCTTTAATCCGTTTCGCCGGTGTCCGTTTAAATGCTTTTAAATTACGCGACGTCCGTTTTGTTTTCGCCCGGCGCCGTCAATGGAAATTTGTGATAAACAGAGAACTGAGTCCAAATGTTCTTCGGTCGCTTTTAATTCAAGTTTTCTAAAACGGTTTATAGTATCAGTCATTACTTTGTTGAATGATTTTTTGGCTATATGCTATTAAAAATATACTTACTTCGGAACCGTCCGCGTGTATAATGTTTGATGGTATATAGGTCCTTTAGAAATGCCATGAACTGTTATAGAACTGGGGCATGTGGACTCTCGATATTCTAAAATTTGAATAATGCTGCGAGAGGAAGAGAGCGCAGAAGCTTTTAATACATTAGTAACACTTTAATCTTAACCAAATTGGATTTTTAATCCTTCAGTTACATACATGGAGCGTTACCTTTATATAAATATTTTACTTCTCCAGTATGTAGTGACTCATGAGTACACTTATACTCCAAATTATGTATACGTAATACTAACAGTCTCTGAGTAAAATGCCTATAATAATGCCTTCTTCAAGACTTTTCTTCACTGAAGCAAGTAATAAAATATTTAATGTCGTTTTTTGCTAATAAAAACAGTTCTAGAACCCAATTTAACAACCAGAGTCTAAAAAGCAAAACACTAAAAAACCGAATAGGATTGACATAAGCTCTTGAAAATAACACTGCACGTCGTACGCCCAAAACTACAAAAACACTTGCAATAAAAGCAATCACGTACAGTCAGTCGTTGTAAACAAAAGGTATTCGACAAAGACAGAATGTTAATTAACTACCATCCCTTTCAGAATTACGGGCCCTGCTAATGCATCCTGTTCTCTTTGTTTTGGAGAATTTTGTGTATAAATTAATATTTTAAACCAATTAACTCAATAATAAAAAAAAATTGAAATACAATATGAAAGCTAAACTTACAAGAAGTTTTATTTCAACATTTTATAATATATATATACCGTACTGAATGATTCTGAATTTTAATAAGATTGTAAAATAATTAAAAACTATAATAATTAAATCTTAAACTTCTAAAAATCAGACACAAAATACGTAGGTACAGTTCTAATTTCTCAAATATGCATTGATTGACGCTTCTTGAAATTTATGAAATGAAATGGAAATGTAGCGGTTAAATGTTCATGAAATTGTCGTTTGAAGACGTCACTTTATTTGATTGACGTTCTAACAACCCGACCGCGCTTTGGTTCAGAAAACGTACGCATACCGTTTATAAATAACTTCTGCTCCTAAAAGAATTAATAGTTGTTTTCATCAGGCTATGAATATATTTCATATTTGCCCCATTTTATTATTATATAAATCTATTTTGTTACTTCTATAACCGAGAAACATTATTGCAAAAGATGCATGAAGGAATAAAATTTTATTCACTGCCTTCTTAATATGAGTTGCAAACTTATGTTTATTCCAGATTCTGTAGAAACAGAAGTGTTCTAGAAAATAACTTGTAACATAAGTTAAAAGTATATCTGTTATCGTTTAAATTAATTCAGTGGTTCCAACTAATATGTGTACAGCCAGGTAGGCAAAATAAAATGAAAAACATGTTCTAGCCGCTATATCAACGACAAAGCTAACTTAGATTAACAATAAAACCTACACATTGGGCCCCGTTACAGTTTATCATTAAAATTGATGATCAATATTATATAAGTACAAATGTATATACGAACTTGTAGATGTACGAAGTACAACTACTCAGTCAATAGTGTTAGAATCCTGACTAAAATATTCGCGAAAACACAGCGTGTTGGACATAGATAGAATATTAATGTACCTCCATCTCGCCGGTGGACCATGGGCTTCACTAATGCTTCCTGATCCCTTTGTTTAGGGCAGTGCTGAATAGATAAATCCTTCGACACGATTCCGTCTAACCGGATTATACGACTCCATTTTCTTATTCGTTTAATTAATAATTAGATAGTCAATTAAAATGGCTGTAGAATCGCACAGTTTAAGAGTTTAGTTTAGTTTATTCAATGGAGGGCTATACTAAGTATTTGGGGTATTATTTGAAAATATTTATTAATATTTTGTAACGCAATCAAACAATTTATAAGTATACGAGTACATATATTATAAATTAATTATTCAGTTATAGTATAAAATAATTATAGTACACTAATGCCATCTGTTGATTTCCTTGCAGATTTACTTATTGACTTAGCTCGTGGATCTTAGTCTAGTGAACGAGCTTACTCACTTTCTCCATCGTTTTGTCATCGAGATATCGTCCCCAACACAAGCTAGCCTGGAGATCTTACTTGAGGAGATAAAATTTCGAAAAATCCTTAAGCCAAATAAAAATTGGCATGGTTTTATTCAAACAGACATGTTCTATTTCATTTCATTTTTATATGGTAGGATTACCAGAAATAATTTCTTAATTAACGTCTTTAATTAATACTTGCAAAATAGAAGTATTTGGTATTTGAAAGTTCCCTATAATATTATATGTAAAGTTACAGGTACCATGATAACACACATCACATCACAATTTCCAAAATGAAGTGTCTGAAATCTACACCGCTATTCACTAAAGGGATCAACTCATAATCGGAACGGAAGCGAATCTTTTCACGCCTCCGGTATCACTCCGTCAGGAGTCGTTCACGAATAATTTACAGAGTGGAAATTTAAGGACCATAACACTTTTATAACACCAAAGAAGAGAACCAGGTTTATATATAGTTGTTTAAACCTTCTATACTAGTAAATCAATATACTCGGATATACATATCCATTACATGTGTGCTAGACAAGTTAGTTGTTTTATAAAATTGCATATAAAGGTATGAAATACTTTTTGGTTCTAGTGATGTAGGTATAATTAAATTATGTAATGCAAACAATCGCCTGGTGAAAGAAACCGATGAGTACAGATAAAGCGGTTGGAAAATCTGACATCTCAAAAATATACCTAATGCAAACGTTATCTTTATGGTAATCTGTTGCCATGTCATCTTTTACCTATCGACCCCGTAGCGTAGGGTCAGCATTGATATTTCATCGCTCACTGTCTATAAAAGGCTGATAAATTTATGGATAGCTAGATAAATATACAGGAAATGTACATGTAGCCATTAATAAAACTTAGTTTTGCACTTGTATTAATGCAGAAGGTAATACAAAGATCGCTTGGAGACATTAATAAAACAGTCATAACGAACTTGTATGTTTTCGTAAAAATACAGTCACTTCCTGAACTCGGAAAGAAGCGATGCATGTAGATCCAAAAAAGTTTGTAATATGAATATGTTTGAAAATTTTTTGTAAATAATAAATAATTACCTACTAAAATTATGTAGCTCTTAGACATTTCTTAAACCTTAACCTATGTCATATCTAAAACATAAAATTATATTAAAACTCTTAAAACAAGCAAATAAACTTGTTAATAAACTTACTTGTTAATAAACAAGTTAATAAACTTACCAGAAGCTATTGTTACTCCTTTTAATATTTTTTTCCATTTATCCTATACACTGAAACCTTTGGGTGAAATCCGATAAAATTCCGTTAGTGAAATTATCGCATTTACACAGATAGGAAGACTGTTTTATATACATGTAAGGATTGTATCATAGAATACAAATTTAATTGGTTTTAAATATAATTTGTCGACAATAATGTGTTCATACGAATATTAAAGACATACAACATTTTGATTTTGCATACAATTTTTTTTTAATCAAATCAAACAATTTTTATACAAATACATAAATACCGCTCGAAATTACGGTATGCCGTACCCCAGCTAGACGTCTGAACGTTCAAATAAAAGGGTTGAATGTTAAATCTACGTTATTGGTGCTACAGAGTGCTCTATGGGGGCCCGAAATCCTAAATATACGAGCATTTAGCGTCCGCACTTGATCCCTTATTTACGACGTTCGTCAGTATAAATAATTTTCGCGGGCAAACATGCCGCAGGATTAATTTGAACACGAAAATCACAATGGCCGACACTTCGAAACTCTACGAACACTGTCGGTGTGGACGGCTGCAGTTTATTCCGAAAAGCCGGGATTTGGACGTACCTCGTTATAAATAAGTACAATAAGTATCTACTTTTACGGAAGGATTACCTGATCTCGTGCTGATTATTCAAGTTTCACGATAAAGTCGAACTTATCGTTCATAATGCTTTCTTCGGACGGTACGTTAAATCAGTACAATTCCACGATAACTCCGTTCTAAGCCTTGCCAATTGTTATTATCAATTTTAACATTATTTGACCCATATTAAAGTTGTAACGGATAGAATCGGACATCTCTTAATATTCAAGGACGTTTATCCGCTCATACAAAGACAGAGATCCGCTAAACGTACCGGGTGTGTACATGATACTTTGTAACTGTGAAAGTGAAATTTGACGCATCATCGCGACTAGGATAATTAACCGAACACCTACCTACCACGGTATGTGAAGCAATAGAAATAAACCGTTGTTCGATTTGGAACCATGATAGTGGGGGAATGTTCCTCTGTTCGTATATCGTAGTAAAAGGCACACGATCGGCATAGTACGAACACGTCCTAACACCGGGCAACAAGTAAGTGGCGTAGACGAAGGCAGCCGAACTGATCCGGACCCATCCGAAGTTTAACCGTTGACGAGGTGCGTGAGGAAGAATAGATCCGAAGTCTCAAGCGCACTTTCGTCGCGGACGGGTCTATAGAAAGGTCCTCGGATAGGTCCAAAGGTAGTCAGGTGAAGCGATATATATATATCCGCTTAAGTCCATCCCGAATAACATGCTATTCAAACGGTAAAAGAATTTTTCAAATGCCATTGTACCAGAGATTACCCTCCGCATACAGACAAAGTAAATAGTAAATAATAAATTCACAACACGGTATCATCTATACACCGTACTAGTACAATTTATTTTACATACGTTACAAAACATGTTCTGTGTTCGAAACCAAATACAACAAAGTAAATTAATAAACGAATTGTTCAATAGATTGCCACCTGCACGCTAAGGGGTTTGATTTCCGGTGGACACAAGTGTTTGCATTGCAAATGTTTGCTCTGGTCTGTGTATTGTCGTCGCGTCGTATTTGCGTTTTTGCATTTTACGAACAGATAGTACCTCTTTTGTTCTCAACCCTTTTTGTGTTTTCGATTAAAAACTGCGTATCTTGAACTTTTGAATTTTT
Organism: Megathymus violae; assembly: GCA_003671415.1. Classification (NCBI taxonomy): domain Eukaryota; kingdom Metazoa; phylum Arthropoda; class Insecta; order Lepidoptera; family Hesperiidae; genus Megathymus; species Megathymus violae. The sequence goes on from PDGT01000089.1 coordinate 110,090, forward strand.
TAATTTTAATATGGAGATAGATCGATATGGATATGGTTATGTCCGATAATTTTTTTAATAATTATTTTATACTCGTATAAGCATAACAATGATAATGTGATTTTGTTAGAATAATTTAAAAATACTAACCGCACCCGATAAAACATTAGGTACTCATTATTATAACAGGTTTCATAATGTTTTCTTGTGTACCTAATTCCACGTAAACCTTCCTGATTAATCAATCTATTTTTTGGTCAATGTGTATAAAAATTCGTGCAATTTATGATTATGTTATTCAGATAGACAGATACAAAATGTATGTTATACTAGTAATAAAACAATACCTACTGTTATTCTAAGTACATTATAATTCATACACGGAAACCAGGTCCTTGTAAAACCTAACGAGTCATTAAACTCTCTTAAACACTGAACTCATTTTAGTGACTACAAAACGTTTACGTAAGGACTGGAAGGGCTCACGTAATTCAGTAGAATATTCACACGTGGTACTTCTCACGTAATGGGCTTATATCTCAGTAGATATGTGAAAATTTAACTTTGCAGTAATCACATCATCGAACATAACTTTTGACCAACTATGAATACGAGTAACTCGTGTAATCTCTCGGGTAAATCACATAGGTTAATAATAAACGAACGTCACGTAACATCGTTTGATTTCCTGTAACCAATGATCAGCGAACTGTCTATAACAAGATTACATTTCTGTGTAAGTTACAAAGGGTTTTAGCTGCGAAAATTTACCGATGATAACACGTCGGTATTTCATATACAAAGCAGCAAACTGGCAATTTTGCTCCGTAGCTACTGCACTCGAACGTTAACTTTTAAATTAATATATTATAATAATTATTATTATATTTCATTAATTGTTGTCGTGGAAACTGGGCTTTCTTACTGAACTACAGGATCAAAATTCACGCGTTTGGTATTGAAATTTTTAATTTGTGATGCACAACACGATAACAGGCTTCTGTGACGTAGCTGCGGCGCTACCGAGCTGTGTAGCTACGCGTCATTCGCTTGAGGTTCGTCACCCGAGCTACGCTACGCGCCAGTGCTACGATCTGTCGTAACACCTATTAGGAGTATGTGTGACGTTTATAACCCGCCCTCGAATCGTTTTAGAAAATCTACGTTTAGAAATAGCACCCGCATTGTTATAGGAAATCATTTTTTATGTTTATAAATTAGAAATATTCGTTAATTATATTAACTGAAGGCAGACAGTCAAAATTTTATTACGGTCAAAACTTAATGTCAACATAACTTAATGTTTGACTTTAATCCCACTAAATAGCAAGAATGTAGTTATAGATCGTAAAGTTCACTTCCATACAAAAAGGATTTTCATTCCTTGCTCTTAAATCCTCTTTCTCTTTTATGTGTTATTACCCACATTACGAGTACGGACGGGAACACATTAATATAATATTCACATAACATTAGCACTCATTACGTCCAGGGACGTTCCGAGAACTAATCGTGATAAACACATAATCTAATCCTTATTAGATATATAACAGTAATGACAGATCCTAAATCCTGGATTATAGCGAGCCAGACAGCTTAAGACATATAGGAGTCGATCAAAAAATTGACAAAGCAACAATAGAACAGTGACTGATATTTATAAGTTGAATTGTTCTTGGCTGATAAAAATATTCAAGTATAACTGGTTCGGTGGCCTTATTATCACGCTAACCATTCCTTTTTATCAAAAAGAAAACACTTTATGACAGCCACATGTCATTTATCTTTTCTAATAATAACACTGAAGCGTCGCTGAATATGATCGAATTCTTTTTAGAGATTACAATATAAGTAGACTTTATTATTGTATAACACTAAAATTATTAAATATATTTAGATAATGCTTGTTATATTTGGAACTTACATTATGGATCAAGTTTGTATACATGCGGAAAGTAATCGCCAAAATCACGGCACCTATTTGAAAAAATAATTTACCATTTGAAAGTTATAATACTTAATCGTTAATCCAGAATGATATCGGGTAGCTAGTAAGTAAAAAAGTAAACAAGCATAAGTTTAAATACTCAGTAGTCTGACGGCAAATTCTTATAACTGCCGGTTAAAATAATATACTTCAATAGTATAAAGATCTTATCATTCCTATGACATTCATTTCACCGAGATCTATCTCTTATCAAAAATAGACAAGGATACGTAAATTCATACAAGAAACGGATTGTCTATATTTTATTTTATTTTATTTTTACAGTTTTAGAAAAACTTACAGCTAAACAGAATACAATGTAGTTACAGAATAGTATAGCGATAAGAACTGACCATAAGAACTTATAAATTATTTGTAGATTAAATCTCAGTATAAACCCTTAACTAAACATAAAATACGCATAAATAAGTCATCTGAAACCAGTATTAATTAAATTTTAATATAATTATACAACTCATACAATAATAATCCATATTCACAGATTGAAATATTCAATTTTAATAATATTCTGTGAATGTTATATAGCAGATCTTGTGCATCCTCTCAAAATTAATTAAGGCCCTGAATTCCGGATTCGACTACTCGCATTTAAGATTGCATGCCAAGCAACTGCAAATTATTAGTAATTGTTTTAACCATCTGGATTGCAAAAGTGCGTAATGCGATAATAGCACTGAAGACGTAATTTGATATTCAAAGTCATTTTTCACGCCCAAATGCCGTCTGATCCCGCATGTTTGAGAGGGAGGGCGAGAAAATTGCAACTCTAGATGGACGAACGCATTTACTGATGTGGGGAACTCTGAAGTGGTTACTAGGAGTTCAAGTTAATATTGGATTGGTTTTGTTTTAGTTCTCTTTGTTACTAAGGGCCAAATTGAATGGACGATTTTACTCTTTAGTTTTTGATAATGTTAATTGCACGATATCTGTTAGCATTTTTCGTCAAAAATTTTCACGTTTAACTCTGATATCATACGTATTAGACATAATAATCATGACAACGTTTGAGACAATTTTATAGACCATGGTCATAATCGAATAAAAGTGTTCTATATTCCACGATAACATGAACTTTATATTCTTTAAACAAACGCATTCATTGGATGTAGACCTGTTTACGATTCATCTGGAACACATACTACAATCACATCTGTCAATACTAAATGAAGGAATCTCACATTTCCGTCCAGCGGACGATATGAGACTGATGACCACGTTGTTTACTGCCATGCCATACAGCCTTGGATCCAAATTAACTTTCTCTGTTTGTTGTGCACGCTTCTGAACAATATAATATAAATTTTTGTTACAAATTTTCGTCGGCGTAACCACCAGGTTGTTGACATAAAATATCTTAAACTATCTACCTATCGCACTATCTGATTATCTATCAAACTATCGTTGTCTTAACCTACAATTATATTCAACGAGAATTTTTTTTACCCTATCGTTCTACTCACTGTTAAAACTCGTTATCAATACAATAGTAGAAGCAAAAAAAAAAACTTGCATAATAATTGTATTTGCAAAATATCTAAATGATAATATGATTTTGAATTTGACTGTACTGAGTTAAATTAAATAACTCATAAGTAGAAAAGGAAATAAATTATTTAAAAATGTACATACTATACACATGCAAATAAAATTCAAGTTATCACTCGCCGTAAAATCATTTATCATATAGCGAATAATCGTTTGAAGTCCTCCCTTCAAAATATCTTGGTACGTCAGCAAAAGCTCTTAGCACATCAGTGCACATCTTGCGCGGCGCAGGTGTCGAGGGAAGGTGCGCAACGAGGGATTGCGTCGGACTTTTTGTTGATTTTACACCATCACTGAATTAAATTCAACTGTTAGGTACTAATACTGGTTCGATTTGGTTCATTACCTGAAGTAAATTAATAATTTTTTGTATGATGAAACGATTAATGTTTTTTTGAATATTTTTTACACATTTAAAATTAAATATTTTTGAAAAATCTTATAACGTATTATTACTATCTATACACGTCCGATTTGTTTGACAGTAACAAAATTTGAGAAATATATAAATTTATATATAGATGTAACAGTTAGTAGCTCAGTGATTTGAAAATAATTATCCTGCTCAATAACCAGAATTCAAATTCGGCACGCTTCTCTAAAGCTTCAAATATACATCCTAATATTTTAAACTTATCATTTTATGATTTAATCATGACGGACTTTACATTTTAGCTGTAGTGGGCGTAATTGGATCGAAATATACGAGGTATAAAAGATACGGTAACCACAACGGTTCTCATTCGGAAGGACAGAGTTTGTAGTTTTCACAAGATTCAGTTGCAGCGTGGGAGCTTTCCCCGTTCTCCTCTTCCGACATCGCATCAGTGAAGCCTTTGGTGACCGTAACGTGCATGAGAGAGAGACCACTTACAATCGAAAAACAAGAAAAAAAAAACAAGAACCGTTTCTTCGTTTGACGGCTATTATTACAAAAACCCTAACATTACGGCGTATCCACCTAGGACGCCGATGCTCAGAGATGCTACCCCTGAGGTAACAAAAAGTGCCGATTAGACGAAAGGCATACGGATATTAGATTTTGAGAGGTTATTATGAAGATTTAAAACCAGGTATTATAGCAAGATTGTAATATAAAAGGTTGTTCTAATAGACTGTCTATTGTATTTGTTCTTACAATGACTAGATTCCGTATATTACTCGTAAATTGTCTTTTGATTCTTTCTAAGGCCTGTATCCACATTTTAAGTTTAAAAAACAAGTTTTGTAGTTAGGTTAAAATACAATACCATAATTTATTTCGAACAAAATTCCAACTGCATATAAATATAAGCTTGGCGGAAGCTTGCTTTTGTTCAATTTAAGTGCCACGAGCATTGTTTCACCATCAAGAATTATTTAATTAAAATAATATCTCTGCACTGTACATTGTACTGTAGCACTGTAATCACGACCAACAATTGAATACATTACTTATTTTCATATTTATACCAATAATTAAACAGTAACGTGACTACATATGTGTATTAAATATATTTGAATGATATTGTAATAAAGGTACCTAAGGTTTATTGTTAATTTCGAAGTCGAATTTATTTGGTTTTTTGCCTGTTTGTCTCTGCACGTATTACGCAGAACTTAATGAACATTTTAAAATAGTATTTGGAATGGTTATTACATATACCTATACTGGGTGAATATCTAGATTACGGTCTATGCCGGGGAATAGATATGTATATACGAAATAAGAATACCACCTATCTACAGAATAGCAAAAAACATTACCACTAAATTTTTATTTAATCTAAACTATTAGCACGTCTATTACTGCCCGTGTAACTTCTGAAAAACTTTACCGATCGGGATAATATTCGCGTTATATAAATTTTATTAATTCAACGTAATGATGATTCAAAGCAATGATTGGATCAGATCGTTGCCGCCAAGTTAATAAAGAAATTTAAGTATTTTATAAACCGGTATGATTAATATCTTCATACATACTACATAGTTCAAGAGATTAAGAAAATGGCACGGCACCTATGCGCTTGCTAAGACCAGTTCATCACCGACGCGTCACTGGGCGGAAGGTATAGATAAGCTAGTTTGCTGACTTTCTGTTCAACACTGCAGCCAGCAATTAAAATCCCTACTATTATAAATATGAATAGATATACTTTACTTAATACTTATTTAAATTTAGTATTATTATTCACATAACATTCTTATTCATATCTAACACTTTCAATAACAATATTATGTTATCAAGTAATTCATAAATCTATACTATCTATAAATCTATATTCAACTACGGAAATAAACAATCTAATAACCACTAGCACCAGGCGAAGAACATAAATCTAACATTACAAATTTAACATTTTGATAGATTAATTGAACATCCGATAAATGTAATGAATGTTTGTTTGCAATTTATGGCTTCACGCTAAATTCCTTAACGTATCTTATTATTAAACCCACTAAAGGAAACTTCACTAATTAAAATTTGATATACCTGTATCGAAGAAGATCGTGTAATGTTTCATGTTAAGTAACTTACTATATATCCGACTATATGTAACTATAAATCCGAGTAGTTAATGGAGTCATTATATATATTAGGGTTCTTTAGAGAGAATAAAAAAGAATTATTAAAATCGATTCATACGCCCGGAGTTATGGCTACTCCCTTTTAAAGTGGTAAACAGACTCAAATCCTTCAGAAGTAACTGTGGCAATAATCTATAATAATTTTACGTTATGATTGAAAAAGTTGTCACTTATTATAATTGTTTTAAAACACAGTTTTATATTATTGTGTGACAAGTGGCGGGCAGATAGGCCTCCGGATGGTAAGTCGCAACCGCTAAACTTCTACGTCATAGATCCACACCATCATAGGTTTCATCGACATACTTAAGACCGGGGCATCACTAACGCGTTGCAAGCCGGCGGAGGAATAGAATTGAAACTTGATTTAACACATAAAAATATTTCAGAGTCGATGTTCGAAGGAGGGTGGTAGATAGTCAGGCAGGTATCATAACTTATCATTGTCTTTGAGTATTGACACGATTAGTAAACCAGGTATAACGTAGCCCGATGACTCCAACAGGATGAACTTGGTACCAGATCGTGCATTGTCCTGCTGTGTACAGAGGAGATTAGCTTTGACAAAGTTAAATAGTAATTTTACCCATACATCCCAAAACCAGCGTCAGAAATACAATTTGATTCCCAATTGACGAAATAATTAAAAAAGTTGACTTCATACAATTCTAAAATCGATCAAATCATTTCGAAAATCTAACGCAGTATACTTAACTACTAAATTATAATTAAAACAAAATAGTAACTAATTTTATTTCGTTCGCTATTAATACATAAATTAATTAAATGGAAGTGCATAATTTAATAACAATGGAGAGGTTCGTTAAAAGTTATTTAACATTTCGAACGCATTAAAGTCGTGCACTCAAATGCCGGCGCAGTATAAACCAAATTGTTTTATCATTGTTTGAAGTAATAAAAAGTTGATTCCATAGCTTGTTGCTTGAAACTTTCCAGACACAATGCTGTATCGGTTCAAATGACTTAGTGTTGAGGATCACGGAAACAGGAAAATCCTTTCACTGAACATGTTGTTGGCATCAACCAATTAAATATCATTAAATTGACACTTTATTTCAGTTATAAACTTAGTATGCAGTTTCTTGTTTAGTTCATCAATAAATTAATATAATAAATATAATATAATTTATGACAACAGTTAATCGTTGAAGAAGATTATGGTCAATTGTATATGTGTGTGTGTGTCAAAAAAATTGTATTGTATGTAATATTTGTACCTGTACAAGTTTATGTGGATATGTATGTATACTAACAGGAGAAGAATACTAGCAGTATACTAGCAAGTATACTAGCAGGAGAAGAAAGAAGTTATGTGTTATAAAAGACACACGCACACATTACTAGATATGACAGTCTATTTCTCACAAATTTATCCGTAGTCCGTGTGTCTAGTCTGCATAACGATTATATGTAGAAAATACTAGACGTCAATATCTATTTGAAAGCCTCTTCAAATACAAGTCAAAACTCATAAAGTGTGACGCACCTACTGCCAAAGTTATTTAGGACTTCAGAAGTTAATTTGGATAAGACACTAAAAAGTGTTTTTCTTTGATTATTTTAATTTTGTGACAAATAGCATGTTGTTATTGTATGCAACTGTTTAATGGTAACACTGTTATGAATGGTACTTATGTCGGTTATCAAATAAATAAATAAATAAGTGAACCAATGAATTAATAAAATAGTTAATTAATGATCAATGAATGAATAAATGTACCGATATATGACCGATCAGAGTGGCGCAAGTTAGGGGGGGCCTATGTCCAGCAGTGGACCTCCAAAGGCTGATGGATGGATGCATGGATGGATGGATGCATGGAATGAATAAATAAATAAATGTAACTTCTCGTAAATAACGTTGACTACTTATTGGCTTATGCTTACTTCCTTCATTATTTACGATTTTAATCTCAATTCCAAACAATTTTTACAATGTACTTTAATATTATTATTTTATCTTATGTCTAGTTTCATCATTTCATGTTAACATAACTTTTGCAGTTTCTACGTAGATAACCTATGCTGTTCAGATCACCACTGTATCAAATTACCGTCTGTACTGTCAAACGTTACTTCAAAAATAGGGTTGTCGCAATAAAATTTATTTCTGTATGTATTCTATCATTTTATTAAGAAATGACACCATACTCCTCATCTAACATTTTAAAAGTAAATTTATATGGTTAAGTTTTTTAGCGTAAGAATATAATAATAACGAGGTGTTAGCTTATGGAGCTGTGCCAGATTTGTAACAATATTTTTCTGAATTAAGTTATTCATAGCCTTTTAAGCTGAATTCTGTATTTAATAGTTGCATTTAAGCAGCGTACTTCAATTATAAATAACTTATGATTTTCAACCAAACTATACTTTTTTAAAATAGGTTTGAAGACTAGCCCAATTAATTTCTCAGATATTTCTCGAATTCATTAAGCATCTGTGCCAGCCCTAACGTGTCTCTAATCTTACGTCCTCGTCTCCCATAACATGTGAGAAGGAGAGGAAGAACGCACACCAGTTTCAATTGACGGCGGATATTTGTACCGGAACTTATTTACTGCTCCAACAGCGACGCGATTTCATTTTCATATGCATATTAATGTATGTTAACACGTGGCTCTGACGTCTTCATAAACGTAGGGGAATTCGAAATTTTTAAACGTACATATGAATATTGAAATCCTATATACGTTTTACACGAATATAGGAATCGACTGTAGTGACAATTGCTGAAATAACTATTTGATTTTGATTCACGAATGTAGGAAGGAGTTGATATTTTCAAAAACAAGAATAGGTCATTTGATACCGTGCAATGTTAATATTTCATTTAGTATCAATTGTTAGACTTGCCTCGGGTTTTCATTTTAATGTTATATTTAATAAAAATATCTATAGATAAGGCAAAACAATATAATTATTGCCGGTCTATTTCTGTACTTTTTTTTTCAAATATGCAATATATTTTATAGAATAATTTTTATCATACATTACAAAAAATTAGGCATAGAATGATATGCAGCGAAAGTATTTACATCAATTTAAAAATATAAAAGGAATTACCTTTGGTACGTATATAATTACAATAAATTAATTTAAACATTATCAAATACTAATAACGTTGAACTGCATTATGTCGAAGTGTAAAAAGCTCTATACTTCTTCAGAGCCCAGCCAACCACCCTTGCTTATGGTGCATCCTAATGAATAATAGACGAGGGTATGTTGAACGGTCTCCTATTGCAGGTCGTTGGGCTCTATACCATGCCGTTTAATCAAAAGGACACACGTACATGGTGCTAGAGTTATTTTTACCCAACTAGCTAACTACTACCCTTGTTCTAAAATCAACCTTGATAAGTTTATACGCATCTTTCTTGCCGTGTCGGAGAGCAAGTAATAACTCATGCCTTAGTTGTTAAGGATGTGGACCGGTGGACCGGTGGCAGTGATCACATACCATCTGGTAATTCTACTCGGTTATTTACGTAAAAAAATATATTCCTTAGAAATAATTTAGATTCATATTTATTAGTACATAATTTATAGCATTCGAATGGAGGTAATTAATTCTACAAAGAGGTTCCAGTAATCGTCTGAAACAGCAAGCAACGCAGGTGTTTGTTTAAACAAGGTTCTAAGCGCTGGGGCTGTACTAACTACTTTAGTTGTACTACATGCCCATTGTGCTAAATTTATTATGTTAACATAGTTCAATAGTTCTCCGTTTCCCGATATTTTGTATCTATCGAAGAAATAAAGATAATAATAAACACAGGGAGAGGTCTCTTTCTTTCTCATTCTATTGTGTATCTATTTATGTAATTCATATCTAATTACATAATTTGGATGTATTACAATGACAGCAGTTAGTTAGCGGTTAATAATTGGATTCCCTGCTTAGTCGGTGTATTTTTTAAACGTTGACACACTCACACCCCCGCACTAGGATTCCCTGTGTTGCGGGTGGCATGGACATACACAATTATCACATCACAAACACCCATGACCCGAGAACAAACATTTATCTGTCACATAAATGTCTGCCCCGGCCGGGAATCGAACCCGGAACCCCACGCTCGGCAGGCAGGGTCACTACCAACTGGGCTACGGGGTCGTCGTATTGGTTACAGACCACTGATAATGATTTCAGGTTAAAGTAATCTTCGGTAAATTATGAACACTTACAATAAGGTATCCAGCTTAATAGTTTTGACCTCAGAATGAGCATTAAATGTATAATAATAATAAATAAATAAATAAACGTTTATACACTCACACCCTCGCACTAGGATTCCCTGTGTTACGAGTGGCATGGACGTACACAAATATAACTAACACCTATGTCCCGAGAACAAACATTTATCACATCACAGTCACATAAGTGTCTGCCCCGGCCGGGATCGAACCCGAAACCCTGGCTTAGCAGGCAGGGTCCCTCCCTACCAATTGGGTTAGGGGTTTGGGGGATGTGTGTTTGTAGTTTTTGTCGTTAGGTCTATTTTTAATTACAGTACTCCATGGGTACAATGGTAATCGATTTCCAAACAAGTTACATATCTGCTTGCTACAATCATATCTACAAAAAATATGTTTACGAATCTCAACTGGTTAAAATCTTCCCTCAAATACACGTCTTTGACGATTAATCGACACATACAAGAATGAAATGATATACCAAAAGTAAAAGATACGAAAACTATTCACGTTGATATCTGCGGGGAGGACAAAAACGCTTCCCCACGTTTCCAAGGAAAGCTCAAGGGATCTTTTCGTCTTCGCCGCAAAGCCCAAAGCGAGGAATCCTTACTGCTTGGATTTCATCTGTCATAATTTCCCTCCGACGAAAAAGCTGTGGCTTTTAAATAATCCCGTCCCTGAAATATCAGGTGAATCGTAAAATTTACCGCCGAAAACAAAGAAACTGTTTTCTCGTGTGGTTTTATGACGATTTTTACGCGAAAAATATCGCTTACGGCATGGTTTTGCAATGTAACACCTCATCTTAAAACGGTTTATATTTGTTACATGCTCATCAAAGAAAGTGTTCCAAAATGGGTCAGGTCAATGTACAGTCAAAAATCCCTGGAATTTGGAAAATAACAAACAATTCGCTTAACTAAAAATTGTAGTAGTAATTTTTCTTTATTTTTTTCTTGTTTACCACCAAACAAAAGGATTTTAATTAAAGGTACAGATAGAAATTGTTACGTTATATGTTAGTTTTTTACGTTTATTAGATTATACGTTTATTATAATTTTAGTTTTTTTAGTATAGTGTACAGAGAGACTTGCTCGACATTTATATATTTTAAAAGTTTTTTTGTAATAAACAGTATTAAAACTTTTGACATTTTTACTAAACTCGATTTTACACTTAATGATTAACAATTACAATATTATACTTAAGATATAACTATATGTACAAAAATATTAATCAAAATTACAATCAAATATTAATGACAGGAATAACTGCAGAAAGATCGTTCATTGATATCATGGTACAGGGCAAACCTGCTGCATTCGCAGTGAAACGGTGTGTATTTTATTGTCCAACTCCAACACGAAGGGCCTCCACAGCGACGCCACAATGCGAATATAAGTGGACGCCACCAAAAACAACTCAGACAAAGTTACATTTGCGATTAATTTTATCTAGTCGGTGAGTTAATAATAAACGCCAACAAGTAACTGGTTGAGAAACAATCAGCCAATGCATCTCATGATCACTCACCGTCTCTCACACAAACAAAAAAGACAGACATACACGATATTAGCGAAGTAGGTAGAAAAACATTTTCACAAAAACTTACTCTCCCTATGGTTGTATAATATTTCAAAAGCACAATAGTTACTTTTAAGCTGCATTCATTATTATCAATGGTCCGTAGAATGAAACAAGAGGCAGTAACCATGCAAGTATGCCGCTGAACTGTAATCATTGTTCTCTGTTTCATACTTTACACCACAATAATTAAATTCGTGTATTTAGATACGTAGCGTGTATTTGTTCAATTATATTATAGTAGTTTTAAAAATATTTAACCGCCATACGATTTTCAATGTTTTCAAACGTCGATTTTTGGTAATATTAGCAACTGGCCTTAACTTTGAAATGAAATGAGATGAGGTGAGGTGAGATGAGATGAGATGAATTGCAATGAAATGAGATGAGATGAGATAAATTGAGATGAATTGAAATGAAATGAAACGAAACCAAACCAAACCAAACCAAACCAAACGACACGAAACGAAATGAAACGAATGAAAATTCGAAGTTTGTTTTTAGAAACTCTTTTCGAATGTCAAACTATGTCAATGCTTCAACAAATCCCTACCGTGAGAGATCCCGGAAGAAGAAGCGGCAAAAAACTCACGAGGAGTATTTTTGCCTGCTCACAGTTACAGAACCGACTTAAACTGGCTTAATATTAAACTTTGAACATCCAAGCACTCTTATCCTGAAAGTAATCGGCAACTTTGTAATAACCTTTTTGCATAAGAATGCCTTTGACGTGAGTTTTAAATTTACAATACGGCAATTCTGTCAATTGTAACGGAATTTTACTATAAATATTTACACATCTACCCATGAAAGAGCCACCTGTTTTGCTTAGTCTGAAATTCCTATTGCTATATTGTGAACATTACTCTTCCTAAGAAAACTAACAGAGTATTTTTAACGTACACAATATTATTAGAATCCCTAGGCCTGTAGTTGTAAATAGCGCGTACTGCTCTTTTCTTTAATATAAAAATCGACTTGATATTAGCAGCTGAGCTCCACAACAACAGACCATAAGACATCACACTGTGAAAGTAGCTAAAATAAACTAATCTTGTTGTTTCTACGTCCGTTAAGAGCCTCACTTTCTTATCAGCGTAGGCTGCAGCGCTAACTTTCCCTGACAAGATTTCGATATGAGGACTCCATTGCAATCATGAGTCTATAGTGATTCCAAGAAATGTGGTAGAATTTACTAGTTTAAGCACTTCCTTATTTAAAACAATATGAGTCGGCACTTGTCTAACATTTGGTAAAATGAATTTAATATATTTGATTTTTTTAGCGTTTAACACAAAGCTATTTATTACATGTAAACCAGTGTAACACTTGCGAAACAGTATTATTTACATCGTCAAAACATTTTTTTTATCCTATCTACATTTAAAAGTAAGAAGGTGTCATCAATAAACAATACAGTTTTACACAAGTCCATAGTAAAATAAGGAAGATCCTTGATATATATTGAAAATAGTAGTGGTCCTAATATTGATCCTTGGGGGACCCCATGGTAATGTTTGCACCTAGGGATTTGTTTCCATTAATAACTACATTTTGCTCCAGAAAATTAATAACCACGGAAAAGTCATTAGTTTCGGCTCATATCTTTAAACATGGATTTATTACAATAGACATTAGATAGTAATGCATTCATTGTTTAAAGTCAAGAAGTTTCTCAAATCATCGTACAAATAGTACTTTTCATAAAAACCCAAGGGCGTTCCCCAACTTAGCTCCAGTGAGCGATAATTGATCACAATATTTGATATTTCAATAATTGATTGAGGAAATAGAATTCACAGTCACACTCCCCCTCAGGAGAGGGGAATTATCTCAATAATTACGGATAATGCTCAGGGGTGCAGGTTTTCTCGTGAGGTTATCCTTTCTTTCTTTCTTCTTCTTTCTTGGCCGACAACGTCTTAGCAATATGCCTTTAGTGTTTACTATGTCCATGGGCGACGGTGATTAATGTCTAATATTTTATTGTTGTTAAAGTAAAATGGGCTAAAGGTAAGTATTATTATCAACACTTGTATGCTGAATAATATATATATATAATGTTTACATAGAGCTCTACAACGAATTTTAAATGACCGTGGTGAACAGTCCCCCTCGACCCAAAAACCCTTTTCTGTAAAAGTTGTTCCTTTTAATCCCCATTAATAAACATTTGATATGCCTGCCTATCCTTATACCTGTGAAAGGATTCTCTTTTGTAATTCAACTCTGGAAGCTGAATATGAATAATGTCACGGATTTTAGTAGCATTTCAGTTTATTAATACATTCTCCGCAATTTTTTTCTACTTGTAATTGTCTATTTATTTTGTTGAAATAACAGTTACAAACATTAGTCTTTAAAGAAATCTCGCAACAATGTCTTAAAACAGTTATTGATCGTGCCCAGTTATTTATATTAATAACCTATAATAAAGGGCGAAAAATAGCAAAGACACTTTATGCTTATATTCATCGTCTATGGACATCGGACACTGGAGTAGAACTATCCTTACACCAATTTTGAATGTTTAATCTAAATTAAATCCTTCTTATTGTTACATATTGCATCACTTAATATCAGGTGGGACTATACACAAGAGGCCAACCACTGACTTATAAAGTCAAAAAATCTATCCTCCACATGAACATTATTTTTCTGTTTAATACGTGTAAATCATGGAATTCAGCCTTAAGTATATCTACAGACCACAATATCAACTCATTGTCAGTAGCTCCGGTCCGAACGGATGTGAATTCGAGCCACATCCATTGGCGTGTCGAATTAGTTCCCGTCAGGCCTTAGGTCGTGCATTCATTACTAGCGAATGCAGCCCGTGTTTCAGGCTGTCCGTTCGTGAGGGGAGGGTCGTTATACGATTTTATTTTTTGTATTCACCCTAAAAGCAAGCTTTGATGGCACACGAGATTCTATACAATCTCCACTGAATATCTACGCTGAATTCCAATTATGAAAAGCTACATAAATGATTTGTCATGCCTTTACGGTGTTCGCTAAAAGGATGAAAAAGCGAATTTATTGAATAGAGCGGTGGTTTTCATGCAATGCGAAAAGAGAATTGTAAGTAAAGAAATACGCAGTTTCTTTGAATGGAAAATTCTTTAAATTACGTCCAAGGTTTACGACTATATCTATAGGCACTATTGTTTAAACCCAAGGTCTGCTGGAAGAAATTTCATTTTGGAATAAGCAATACCTATGTACCAAGAGTTTTAGATTAGTGATTAATTTAGGTTTGATATCGTGTACATGAAATAAATAAATAAATACGTATCAATTGTTCGAATAAAATTTACACCTGCGATATTTTATACTGCAGGCTTGTTAAAAATATAGACCAATGTCAGGTAGTGTTAGTGTAGATTTATATTAATTTAAAGTTTTTATTTTAATTAATTTAATTTTGTGCAGTGACATAAATCCTTGTTGAAAACAGTCACAAATACGGTTGCTAAGCAAAATGTGGTACGTGAACCGAGTGATGGCAGCACCGTCGCTATGACTCAACACTCTACCTCTCACCTCGACCTATCACTTTTTCTCCTGTCTTCGTCTAGCAATTTTCTTTGTTTTTTTTTGTTTGTAAGTAGTTAATCAGTTTTAATGTCATAAAAGGAAAAAGTATTTTGTAAAACTAAAAATTCTCAGGTTATAAAAATGAAATAACAGTATATTTTTCTACTCCGTTTGTCAAGTAATTTTTCTTTCTTTATTTAGTAGCTGTTGACGAGTTGACAAGTTGACGAATGATAAAAAAAAATTAATCTATTAAATTAAATTAAATAAAACAGTCATTGATTACGTGCAAAAAATTCGCGAATGGAGTAGACGATTTATAATTTATTTATTCACCTTGCAGTAAAATCAACGCCAAAGTGGTGTTCATTTTGATAATTTATAATAAAAAACTGAACTTAAATCTGTCAATGTCAAATAAACATCTGTGGGTAAACAAACAAAATTTGTCTCTAAGGAATTTATGTATACCTAGTAATAATAATTTCATTAAATTATATATATTATGAAATTTTAAATTAACTGTAAAGCCATGGCGATACCTGGCCATTGTCGCAAAAATAAACCCAAGGAAATGTTGAAAAATGCTTTACTGTTATTTTAAATACGCCTATGCCACATTTTCCCTATCAGCAAATATATTTTTTGACAAAAGAATCTCATAACGTGCAAACTTAAAACAATTTGAATTACGGTCGAAATTCGACCACTGTGCGACCACTATTATTAATTATTATTATTAACACGTACGTATGCGACTGTTCAAGAGTTTCAAGTTTATTTGAATAATCAATCTAACTAGTCGAAATAAAAAGATATATGATTAAGATGAATATTAATAATATTAATATTAATGTTAGTATGATTTTTTGTTTATTTGATATAATTAAATTTATTGTACCTTGGTGTAGTTATGGAACACTGCTGCTCAGCTCACAGCAAAAAAGTAAATTTGGTACCGCAAGTTACCAAAGTTTATTTTGTTGCGCAAACGAAGGCTAACTTCCTCATCGCACAGGCTTGTTACGGAGGTTGAAGTTGTTCAAGACTTGCCTTGAAATTAAAACCGACTAATAACAATGTTATTTTTATTAAAAAAGAAAAGGAATATAAAGTTTCATTATAGTTAATTATCGACTTACATCGTTTGATATGTTTTATATCGATGCATGTTAAAAAAAATACAGATTACTCGATTGTCTGTACATTTGAATTTTCGTCGGACACATTTTTTTTTTGTTCACATTAAGAGTATGTACGTCAATAAGCGATTTGGTTTTAGAGGTTCATTTAAGATGTATAGGCAGTAAAAAAAGCTACTGGAATTATTAAAAAAATTGCAAATTTTAATAAACAACATTAAGTGAGCCTAATACGAAAAAGCAAGACGACGTGATACAAAATGGCTGTGTGCATGATTTATTAGCCTTCAAACCCTAAAATATCGAAATCTGAAAAACAAACGTAGAAATACATCCGCCTACACGTTTAGTTCTCTACACTAAATTTATCAAAATCCACGGAACGCTGAGGACAGCCAAGGGTGTGATGGCAACGCCCTCTCATACCTCGACGTGGCATCTAGTGGCTTCGCACTTTTGACAGATGACCCGAGCTGAGAGGAATGTGATCGAGTGTTTTGTATTATTCCCTATGCTGCGCTATTCCCATGCATTATGTGTGTATAGAACATATTTATATAGGTAATGAATGAAGAATTTGAATTTAAAAAAATGTGACATAATATAGGCGATTGTAAAAATGATGGCGGTGATTCAAACTCGTTAACAAATACTTACCCGGGTTAGATAAGTACGTTATCTTACTTTGCCGTTTCGCCCTCTTTCATTTTTCAATCATCCATTCACTCTTTTTTAAATTTACTTATGACTAATTCCATTCCGTTGCACAAACAAAACTTGCAGTTGACCATGCTGCAACAATGTTAATTCTTCAGACATCAAACTTTTTGCAATGTTCCTTGCCTGTATTGTTAATTTTAGTCACGTTCAAGCCGTTATCATTCAGAAAGATCGAGTGATTCTATATGTATTTAACGCTTAAGGGATCCTTCAATGAATTGAACTTTAACTGGACAACATTTCCAATTACGGTAAATGTTATTTTTTTCATTAACTTGTCCTTAAATATTTGTCACTTTTATTAAACAAAAGATGTTCGTCGCACAATTTATATAGTAAGTAAACGTTAGTTTACGAGGTCAAATATCACTAAAACTGTCCGTAAAAGGTTTTCCCGACGGCTGTGGGTGACAGATAAAAACCAGTTGGAACTGGATATAAGCAGTTAGGTGTGGTATGCCTTCGTCAGCGTATTTACTTACCCCGGAGCTGTTTGCTTTTACCCTAAAACTAACCTTTGGATGTATGGTGCAAGTGAAAATCAAAAATATTTTTTAATTTAACGACCCCGTAGCCCAGTTGGTAGTGACCCTGCCTGCCGGGCGTGGGGTCCCGGGTTTGATTCCCGGCTGGGGCAGATATTTATGTGACAGATAAATGTTTGTTCTCGGGTCATGGGTGTTTGTGATGTGATAATTGTGTATGTCCATGCCACCCGCAACACAGGGAATCCTAGTGCGGGGGTGTAAGTGTGTAAACGTTTATTTATTTAAATTATAATTATGATAAGCTAAATGAGTTAACATTTAAAATTTTACGTACTTGTAAGTATTTTTATACTCCTTATATTAGCTTGACTTGTATGTATGTATATTTGAATTACATTTTCATGAATTTCAAAATGTCTGAATCGTTTAAAATTTTGCATACATATAGATATCCGATGACATTACAATAATTTCATACTCAAAGTATGAATTTCTCATTAATCCACCACAAAAAAAAGGCGTCAAAGTTATAGGTTATATGACGGCTGAAAAGTGACACATTGTAAACATTGTCGGGTATTTTTTAGTAATAACTTTTCTGTGAAGAACATAGTTTTTACACGCTTATATATATATATATACCTCTGGAAAAAAAAGGTTTAAAAAAGGTTCTGGCTATCAGTTGTTGAAAGCACTTCACGCTTTTTTTATGATAAAGCTAATGTTTATGTTAGTTACTTTATCTTATTTTGAATATGTTAAAAAAATTATAGTATATAGAATTAAAGGAAATTCCCTCTCTCTTTTTCTTTCTCTTTCTAGTGATCACAAACTGTATATTTTAACATTATTTTAATTTTTTTAGTTCATATTTCTACGAAAGCGTGTTTTTAGTTTTTTTTTTAACTATATTTTATTACATATTCGTTTATGTTATTAATTTGTTTGTAATTGTTCCAACCAATCACTGTGAAAAATGCTTTAATTGAATATATATGAGCAGGGATAATATATGTACGGGTAAATAAAATAAGGAGGATACAAGACTAGTACGGTAGCTGCCAGTTAGAGCTGTTAAAAATTAAATCTAACTTTTTTAAAGCGAATTAAACGAGTATATACAACGTTACATACAAATTCTCTATTTTTATATATATTACACAGGTAAAACATATACACAGATAAGGGAATAAATAATACATAAAGGTGACAGTATTTTTCAGTTTTTCAAATAGTTTTCTCTATTATATGATAAAGTGACTTTTGTCTACGTTTTGTATTCCGTCCGAGTATCGGTACGACTTATCCGCTATCTCTTACCGCTTGTACTTTGAGCATATTGATTCCACCTCCGCTTTTCCACTTTACATATTCCTTATTTTAGCATTATTTCATTTTCATGATCCTATATTTATCTTCTGTTTTGCTGACAGCAACATTGAGAAAATTGAAAGCAATCAACCTTACTGACATACGTATGTACGTTCATTTCTACAATATTTAACTAACAAGCACTTTTTACTTCGCTTTGGAAAACTCCGCTGGAACAGATCTATTACCTGGGATATATCTCAGGAAGCCTCATTACAGCTTTGTTATTAGCATAGAAAGATGTACAGTACAGTCTCTTTATTATTATACGTCATTATTTATTTCATTATTTGATAACATATATATATGTATGTATGTATTGAAATTAATTATCACTCGGAAAGGAAACCATTGGGATATCTTTATATTTGAATTTATCATCATTTGAATCATCATTGAATTTATCGTTGGGATTATTTTCATTTTAACTTTAACGGATCTCACTATTTTTGTATTTTATTCCAATCTTTCACCCAATTACATAGATCATGGTCACAGCGAAATTATTGTCTTCATAATATTTGTAAAAGTGAATTGTGCAATTGAATCATATTTGGCAACACCCGAACATAACAGTGAGACGTTTTTTTTATTTTTTTATATTTTTCACAATAATTATAAGGCCAAACTTAATGCCCAATGGTGTTCTTTGTTATATAGCCCTGGTTATCAAATATGTAAGCACAAAAATAATATGCAAAACAAAAAAAATTAATACCTACATTTCATATTTCAATACATCCCTTTATCAAATACCTACGTCATACAACTTAAAACACATACACATTATATAACGTAAAATAAATATAACATAAATCCGTGTAAGATCGCATCTTTGTTCTTTGAGATATTTTCTATTGCACCAAAGCACACAATCCAATCTCTTACTTCAAGAGTCTTGGCACAGCAATGCTTGTAATATTTTGCCGGCAATGTTAAGACTCAATGTATGGCCAATAAAGAGCATGCTTGATATATCGTATAAATATCTTCGCTTTTTGCCTCTTTCTAATATAAAAAAAAATGTATTTTAAGCTCATGGATTAAATAATGTGAGTCTTTATGTTATTTATTTGATACTAGCAAAGTGTTCTCGCTTCGGTTCAGAAAAACTACCTTACGCTTACAAATCTGCATTGCTTAGGATTGGGTTTTTCTCGATCTGTGAACTAGGAATTCATACATTAATTCATTTTTTATTTATTTATACACGGATTGAAATGAAACCAACTTTACATATTAAGTGACGCTTACTGCAATACATAAATGAAATCGTAACGAAATCAGATACGCCGTTTCTGAGATTAGTGCGCACAAACGGAAAGACAAACAGTCAAAAATTCTGATAACTATTGTTTTGGGTTCTATTTTATCTATAAACGCCGCTAATAATAGTTTTTCTCATATATCCTTAATGTACAGAAAGCGATCAGTCAGAATTTTATTATATTGCTAGCTCGGCAGGCAGGGTCACTACCGACTGAATTAAAAAGTTATCCATAAATATTTCAGAAATATAATAATAACGAGATTTATGACAAGTTGCGGTTTGTTTGAATCCTTATAATATTATTTTCTTACGACCATATTCTTATGCTTCTATTTCAGTTTAAATAGTTGAAGTAATGTCTGCACCTATAAAACTATAACTATGTTTTATACATATATTATGAAAAATATAAGTACGCTATCGCTATTTCGTTATATTATTTGTTAAAAAGTACATAACAAATTTAGATATCATGTTTAATTGTATAAGAAATTACTTATGTGTTATATGTTTTGAAAGATATATATTTTATTAAAATTAGCAGAGAATTTTACAATCCATCTCCAGCTAACGCGACGCAAATTGGCTAGTGAAAAAAATTACACTGTTTATAATTATTGTGATATTGATAAAAAAGCCTATTGATAAAAATACCTACTCGTAAAATATGATAAAAATGTTATGACATAAAATGTCAACACTAACGTATACAAATGTAACTACAACGCAACACTAAAATTATGTTGTGTAATTGTTAGTTAACGATGTACAAACGTATTCAGTGAGAAGGGAAAGTAGCGACGTGTGGTCAGCTGGGTACCCTACTGGTACGTAATGAAAATTCTTTTGGGCAAACATTTCGACGGGAGTCTGTTGACAAGTCCGCCCAAATCAATTTACTCTGTCCCGTAACTTTGAAGCACTTAGTGCAAATTGATGATATGAAATATTTACTGCTGTGTTTTTTTCCTGTTATTGAGCATATTTGAACACTAGAATATAGGCTCTAGAGAAACATTCGGTTTACTGTCTTGCTAATTGTTAATCAAAACCCATTAATAAATTGACATAAAACTATACAAAATATAATTTATTGAAATGTAAGGATTTTTATAATCATGCAGTTTAAATTTTTATACTTTGATGGATGGATACTGCGAGGAATTTTCCTCGCATTGAAAAACATACAACCTAACTGATATACTCACACAAAGACTTTTCATGTGTTGAACAAGGGTTCTCTGCACACATGCCTGTAAAATTTAGGAATTGTTTTAAACTTATTTTGTACTAACAAACCGCCTTCACTTCGCTTCAGAAAAACAACGCCTTACGCTTATAAATAGCACCTGCATTGTTTGAAGACTGGGTTTTTCTGGGTTGGGTTGACTAAATATTTTAATTATGGACGGACTGAAATGAAACTAACTTTAAATATTAAGTGACGCTTACTGCAATAAATTAGTAATAACAATAACAAAAAAGAATGAGCCGTTTCTGACATCAGCGAACACAAATGCATACACAAACTGACAAAAATTCTAGCAACTTTTGTTCTGGATTGTATTGCGTTAATATGTTCCTAATAATAAATTTCCTCATATATCCTTCATCTACAGAAAGCGATCAGTTAAATTTTTATTATATGTAAAGACTAGGGGCCTGCCACGGTTCGTTCGGATTGAATAATGAATAACAAATAACATGTACTCTATATATCTCCGAAATTTTCTTTCAAATGGTAAAATCATTTTTCAAATAGATGGCGTAGTTTCAGAGATTACTCACAAATATCGCAATATCTATTTACAATATTACCATTGATTAATGACCTGCCCTCGCTTCACTTTTGAAAATTTCGGGGGAATTTTTCAGGATGAAAAGTGTCCTAGGTTATTCATTAAATAATTTCAAAATATACCAAGAATCACCTATCTATTCAGTGAGTTTATTGTTATATGAGTGCACGAGTGTTATATATTGGTATCCTCTGGCTGTCGTAAGTGGCAACTTAGATAGAACTTCCGGGGTTACAGGCGGTAAGAGTGGGAACTCGAACCGTCCAGGTAGCGACCCCGGGAAGGACGACGTTATTTGTGGCCGCGTACCGTTGTTAAGATCGGATGATGGAGGACGGGACAGCTTGTCCCTCCCGGGCAGAACGCGACAGGGGCATTGCGTTCTGAGGACTCTGGTTGCATTGCGTCGGAGATCCCGCAATCTATGTAGTGTCGAGAAAGGCCACTGGGGCAGTTTAGTACAGTAAAAATCCTACATAACCGGGCGTCACACAGGGTATCTTTTGAACGTTTCCCCCTTCGAAAACAAAAAAGGCCTGTATATCAATAACAAAGTCCACCTACATCAAAATTTCCAAAATAAATATCTATGTACAGTTTCAGCCCCTTTACGTTTTTATTAAAAAATATAGATTGAGATGCATACATACAATACATACAGCGAAATCATAGTTATATAAAAAAAATCTTAAATACCAAATAATCCATCTCGTCTAGACATCGCGGTTGTATGATAGTAAATTTTCTACACAGTTATATATTTCCTTTGGCAATTACCCAAAGAAGCTTAGTTCAATGGCCCTCAGGATGACAAAAGAGGGTGACCGACCAGCCACTTTTACTTACTTTATTGTGTTTCGACTAATTCTGCTGTCGACAATAAGGAAAGTTTTATTTTACTGGCCTGTATTGCCCGACTATAACTTGTTTGTACTTTTATTACGTTCTCAACGCATATATGGGTTTACGAGTAATTTAACTAGGTCTAATTTCCTTTTACTCAAATATATTTAATTATCTAGTGTTATAGCTGATTTTCAGTGTTTTCTTTTTCTGTTCATGAATTTGAATAAAAATTCATTTAACCTTTGCTACGTACTTTTTCGGTGTTATGTGTAATTTTAAATTTTGTACAATTTGTTTTATTTATTTATTTATTTTATTTGTCACACCAACAAGATATACATTACAAACTTTCTAAGAGTAGGCAATATATAATTTAGTGCTAAGTGATACCTCTTTTACAGGTGCAATCTACATGAACAATGAGCGTCATACTCACATTGCTTTTTGTTTTATAAATAGATATCTTAAAAGGGAACAATACAATAAAAGCAATACAAATAAGATTTACAAATACAAAGTTCTTAAATATTACGTTTTGCTTACGAATATATAAAACAATACCAGAATTTCAATGTCAAAGAATTAAGATGTTATTATATAAAGAAGAAAAAAAAATGTTTATGAATAAATAAAAGATTAAAAACAATGTCAATGTAAAGCATAATGTTAACGCCAATTACGAATAGAATTACGAATTAATAAAATTAAAATACAATTATTAGGATTAATATTATTTTGTACAGTAAAAAAAAAGGAAAATATTAAAAAGTAACACAATAAGTATTTTAAAAATCGTTTATCAGTTGAGACACTGCCCTTTTAAAGCGACGTAAGGGGTCTGAGAAAATATCCAAAGTTTGTATCTTTCGAAGTTTTTTCGAAGTACCTGGACCATCTTTGAATATCATTTGTTCACTCCCGGTATTACCAATATCTTTGTTGTATAGCTCGTTGTAACTCCTCATTAATCTGTTTAGAGGAGCATAATGGCCTAAATGTGACCGTGCTAACTTTGTGACGAATGGAATGTATTTCTTATACATGAGCGATCTTCTGGAAATGGCAATATTAACATGAGATAAAGCATCTGGAGCGTCGATGTAACCATTTATCATTTTGTAGAGGAACAAGATGCCCGACATGCTCTGCGCTCAACGAGAGGTTTCATATGACAGTATTTCAAACGATCATTATAGCTAGGCAAGAGTTTTGCTAACTTACAACTGTAAGTCAAGTGCCAGAGGAATCTCTTTTGTACACTTTCTATACGCTTTTTGTATACGTCATCGTGCAGGTTCCACACCACGCTGTAGTATTCTAAGCTACTACGTACAAGTGACGTATAGATTGCGATATTTGTGCTCGGATTTTTAAACTCCCTACAGGTACATAAGACAAACCCCAAGGTCTTGAAAGCTTTTTTAGTAATGCTGTCTATATGTAAATTCAATCGCATTTTGGTATCCAGAATTATACCCAAATCCCTGATATGATCAAACTCTTTTAATGGTACATCATCAATATAATAATACCTAGTTTTTTTCTAGTGAACCGCACCACGTGGCATTTGTCAATATTTAACCTCATACCATTAGATTTGCACCACAATTCTAGATTGTCCAAGTCATATTGAAGCAACAATACATGCTTTAATGAATTTACTGATTTAAAATACTTAAAATCATCGGCGAACATGTAAAACTTAGAGTTTTGGAAACACTTACCGATATCATTAATAAAAACGTTGAATAGCACGGGACCCAGAAGGGATCCTTGAGGAACTCCGGAGAAGGCATTAAAAAATCCAGATTTGAAACCCCTAGCTACTATCACAGACAGTCTATTCGTTAGGTAGGATCTGAACCAGCGCAAGAAATTACCGGCTATACCATATATACACATGATAGTTTGTACAATAACAAATCGTGACTGACTTTGTCAAAGGCTTTACTAAAATCAGTGTATATGACATCGAATGACTGCGCATGATCAACACCTTCAGCCAGGCCTTCAACAAAGGATATCAGATTAGTCTGGGTAGAGCAGGCCTTCATAAAACCGTGCTGTTCCGATGCAATTAAGTGTCTTAGATGCCAAGATATTATTAGGCATAGTAGTTTTTCAATTTTTTGTATACTTTATTTATTTGACTTGATAGAGAAATTTAATTTTTTTTTACTTGCTTTATTTTAATTTAAAATTATTTTAATCAGCTGTATTTTGAATTGCAAAATTGCATTAGTTCTTAAAATTTCAATAAGAATTAATTTGCTATTTTTAACTAAATATTAACTAAATTAAGTATTTTAGTTCACACTGGTTTATCGTCACAGCTCATAACCGTTACACTTTTTCCAGTCTTCTCTCACAATGGGGTATAACAAAAATAATCTAGCTAAAACTGTTGGGTGACAAACTTTACATACACACCTATCAGAATATACGGAGAACTTTGTTTATGTTAATGAACTCTCAGGTATGATGATTTCCACATGATAACTTCGTCAATTTATTTGGCATGTAACTTTAAAAAATTGTAGCTACGAACAAAATGTCAACCCAGGCCTCTGTACAATGAAACCACGTTCAAGCCACTACACTATATCGGCAGTATGCATCATTCTTCTGCCCACTAGTCTAGTGCCTAGTTCGATTGATCAACTCAGTCGAGAGGTCGAGACCTTTTTTCCGTCAGTTTTCAATTAAGATAATTTTGTAACGAAAAAACGATCCTCGCTTATATAACAAACAATGTGCCTTAGTTACATACTGAAATAGACGCGAACTGAATGTATGTTTATAGAAAACCAAAATAACGATAAAAATGTCTCACTAGCATGTGTTGATCAAACTAAACACAGTTAAGTTACTTACAACAATGTGTAGCACACGTATAGTATAATGAAGCAAATGCTCAGCATTAATTGATTCACAAATCCAATTAGGTTGCCTGCGTACGCATTAAGCACGTTCGCCTCATTATCGGTTAGTAATCATCTACGTCGAGGTACAGTGACTATACACTTGATATAACTATACATTAGGCTGCAAAATACATAAGTCAAAATATACAAAAAACATAATATATTTTTATAATGTAGGCAATGCATTGGGAATAAAGAGTCAGCAAATGTGACTTGTGGTGTCTTTCCACACGACACATCACGGCCAAAAATGCAATGTTTCTAACACCAACCGCATACCAGCCACATCGCAGCAACAATGTATAGTAGTACAAGTAGATGTGGTGAATGTGAACTGTAAAATGGGTTCATATTTTTCTAAATAAAAGGGGTTAAAACCAAAATCCGGACTTTACTCTCCTTTTGAACTATTACGGAGAACAAATTTACCAAAGTAAATGGTAATTAATATCAAATACGCATGTTATAAGAAAACAATACATAATATAAGAAACATACCATTTCAGTTTTACGTTACAATGTACTTTTAACAAATTCTCAACTGTTGATAAAATTATATTTAAAATATACATCTATATTTTTATATCATTGTAATCAGTTTTAACTATGCCAAATCTTATATGGTCAGTGAAGAAATATTTATTGCTTCTGTGCAGTTTAAAAACTTACTGTCATAACTTGTTGATTTTAAAGATACACTTAGGAATTTCTTTCGCCATATATTCTCCTCAATGTTAAATCATCTTTTCAAAACTGACGTGTATAGGTGTGTTTACAAAACACCTTAATAATTGAATAATTTTAAATTTGAATATATATATTACAAACTATATACTTACTTAGTACCAAAATGCAGTAAGGGCTGTTGTAGTGAACTTACAGCACACGGGCAATGTTCTAAGCACACTTATGATTGTATACGTAGAGTATGCCATTCACCGAAGTCGACCTTTGTTCGCCTATCCACGAGGCATTGTCGGGAAGACTTGATTGCACTAACGTTCGGTATTAAGAGGGCGTTCATAGTTCGGTTACAGAGTTCCTCTACTGTGTATAGGTTTCCGTTTATAAAAGGTGCGATCATTTTTTTAGTTACGCTATTCTAGTCATATAAAACTGGCTACCCAAGGCAGAACTTAGGTAACAAACAAAACCTTAAGTTATTAAAATACTCTACTTAAGGAAATATATATATGAATATTATTAAAGTGATACTGATATAACACTGAAATAACTTTTATTATACATTCCACGTCTCTAATTTCATATGATAAATACCATCAATGGCAACATTATGTGGTATTGTTGAATCTGATGATGGGAAGTGTAGCATAGTGTAATGTAATGTAAAATATTACATGTGCATGAGACAATCCTTATCAATAATCCACACCATATACGTCACTCAATTTGACTAAAACCTGATTTCCTAGGTATGTCCTACCCTTAAACGCCCGGTTGACCGAAGCACAGGCATCAATGGGATATTGATGCACTAATACGTTTGCTTTGTACTGCGCTACGCACTCAGAATCAAATGGCAAGTAATTAAATCTGAATGGTCCCATTATTCTGATGGCATATTGACTACTCTAGTGAGAGGGATTCGAGTCGAGTGGGGCGGCTTCACAAAGGCAATGTTTAAAAATAAAAACCAATTTGATACTTTGTCTTGTCTTGTATATATAATAAATAATAAATTTGGTCGTATTGGTGCGACCTAGAATGCTCCCCCAATCCCATGCTGGCAGAACAGGGTGTCGTAAGAGGCGACAGAAGCCAGCCTGCTTGATGGTAGGGCTTCGCGTAAGGATTATATTTTCAGTATTATTATTAAGTCATTCATATTATTACTGGTATTATTACTCCTTCTTACTGGCATTAACATAAAAAAATTCTATAACATAAAAAAAATCTTATCTCGTACTCGTATTTTACTTGTATTATATATTATCTTTATTACTTTTTGATGATAATGTTAATTATAGATCGTAATATGAGAATATAATAGTAACTTTACCCAAATACAGGTTTTCTCTGTTTCATGGAGATGACTATGGCAATTATAACCCGAGAACAAATGCACCGGCAGCTAAAGAACCCGGGACCCTTTGCTTAAACATTATCACTGCCAGCTGCTCTATATGAGCATAAATTAATTTCCGCTTCACTGCTTAAAGTAATTCAAACACGACTATGTAAATGAAGATAGTGAATACAGCTGTTATTATTATTATTAACTGCTGAACGTACAGTTTGCTGGGTAATTTCTGGTAGTTCGTGCAAACGAGAAAACGACCTCGAATACGCTAGCTCAGGATGTTGTATTAGTTATCTAACGTGGCTCATTTACATACCTTACAGATGAAGAACATGTACGAACGCAAGTAAAACAACCTCGCTTTATTTAAAGAAACATCCTTACGATTACAAATAGTTCTGCTAATGAAACAAACCATTGCTAACAATTTTTTTGCAGGCGTTTTATAACTTGTTTGTGTCTCATTTCGATGCTTCTTTTATGTTGCGTTGATACATCCCACAGTCAAAATGATTGATTAGTATAAGCCAAACTATGTTTATGAACAATTTGTAAACTAAAGTATTTTTAAATCCCTAAATAACGTTATATTTCATACCAAAATGCCGCCTCTCAATAGTTTATCCGGTCCGTTGTATGCAAGTAATATTCCCGTGTTCGGAGTTGAAGCGCGGAGCATTCAATTTAGCGCATAGTTGAAAAATACCATACTACGGACGAAAATGGGATTCGTTTGATTAACAAAACTGCATGTGGAAATATGGAGTAACCGAGAGCTTGAAACTTTTTACATTTTACGTTGGTCATATCGAGAGAAAGAACTGAAAACGCACACATGTAAGTGATTAATATTGGATATGTTTATTATACGCTTTATATCTTAATATAAAAACACTTAAAAATAGAAATAAAATAAATAATTTACAAATTATACTCAACGCTCTCCGCCAGCATGTCTGACGAAAGTTTGGACATAGGTACTTTTAAACAAGTTCGCCGCCTACTTCAAGGTTTATATTTTTATTTCTCGATAAAATCGGCATCAAATCGATTTGATCGATGACTAGGTCCAAAAAAGTTGTTGCTTGTCAAGCGGTTTGAGCATTCTCAGTTCTAATTCTCATCCAGGGATGTTATGGAGCTCCGTAACCGTAACCGAAACTATCGGATATCCGAAATAAAAATATATCCGAAACCGTAACCGAATCCGATTAATACTTTCGGATAATTTCGGATAGAGGTCGAGTCTAAATAAAGCACCTTATGGCTGGTTTATGCTGACCAAGCCGATACATTAGCCGCGTCGTTCTCACTTTAGACAGTTTTTGTTATTTAAGGTTTTTTCTGTGATTATAATACCCAGAAACAAAGTCAAACTTTGTAATTACATTATATTTTTTTCCAAGATGTAAATCATCTGATATCCATAACCGAAATTATCCGAAATAATCGGATAATCCGAAATAATTTCATATCTATAACCGTAACCATAAACCGCATCCATATCCGGATCCGAAACTTCATATCCATAACTATTCTCATCTAAATTTTCACGTATTCTCCAACTCTTTCTTTGTTAACCTGAAGTTCTTCTGCTATCTGCCATAATTTAATTATTCGATCGGCCGGTAAAAAAAAAATCTATTTATTGAACATTTTCCTGAGTTTCTACCGTGAAAGAAAGGCCCGGGCGTGGATCATTTCCTCAGATTTCTCGTCCTTGTTCAAATAAGCGGGCTCATTTTTTCACTACTAAATATGAAGGCACAGAATCCTGAGGAATGGATGACATTATATGCACTAATAAAGGCCAAGTATCAAAATGTTGATGTAACCTAATTTTGTGGTGAGTAGTTAAGTGGTGGAATTTTGCAGTAACTAAATTGAATAGTTCTTGAGAACATTTCCCTTAGATAGACGATAAAACGTAGGTAGCTATATTTATTGGTAATATATGAATTCCTAGTCCAGACCGAAACCCTAGCTTACTATGTGCTTAATATTTGTATAAGCTCTTATACAGCAAGTTCTAAGTAGGTTACTGATAAACTTTGTCAATTCAAGGCGACCGGGCTCGTGTAACCAAGATTTAGCTTCATTTTATTCAGGATATTCTGATTTCATATTTAAGCTACATTATTCATCAAAAGTATTCAATGTTATGATTGCTGGCAAGGTTGTTAAAAATCGGATTTATTTTACATGTTTGTGTGGCGTTGACTCTTTACTATTGAGTGGCTCACCTGCTTGCTTGCCGGCTCTTATTTTAAAAAGAAAATATACCCTAAAGGACAAGTCTGTGGTCATTTCTGCAGCAGGGTTTTAAAATTCGATACTGCAAATATGCAATACTAGTTTTAGCTAGCAAATATTAGTTCGACGTAACAATTAGTATTGTCGTCCGACAAGGTTCAACGACTGGCGAACATCCTCGTTAATTCCAGGTGATTGCGGTTAACTATCATGAATTGCGTAATTACACAGTCAAGTGCCGATAGAGCACAATGATCATTGAGTACAAGGGGAATCTATAAATACTTTATATGTCTAACATGAAACCTATTCCTCTCGTTTTACCCATACACAGAACAATAGAATAGTGTATTTTTTTTACTTATGTTAGTTGTACGTGACGGATTAGTCAATTAAATATTTTAACTCAAGATAAAACTCGACTAAAGTACATTGAATTTTATTATTTCATATTTTAATTTTGAAATACTTCCATAATAAATCTGTATCTGTCCTGTTATGAGCCTCAAATTTTTTTGTGTCTCTAACCTTTACCAAAACTTAGTGAAACCGAATGCAAGGAGACGCTCCAATTAAATTATTGCTAGTTCAAAGGCAGTATGAAAACAGGCGATGCGCTCAGAGCAATAGCTATGTAAATCATTTCAGTAAGTTCCACTGCAAGCTCCAGTCGTCGGATAAAGGGTCGGTGACATCAGCTTAGCTGATTGCGTTAGATCAGGTATGCAAACGTTGGTTTGTATTATCGATATGTAAAAATCGATGTTAGGGTCTCCTGGACGGCAGGCCCGAGTTTAAAATATTCCAGTAAGAGCCACAAAATTCACTTTTTTGTTTTAATCCAACGTCAAAATTTGTTTAGCTTATCTCACGGGTGGTGTGATTAATTTTAAATTTTAAACATAGACAACGAAACGTAGGGATATATATTCTAAAACCACTTGTTTATATTAAGGTATTGTAGATTAGATTACAAGTTCGCGTACCGTGCTGCACCGTCGTAAAAAATACTAATGATTACTGTCGCTCATTTTTGGGACCTCCCACACATAGTAATAGTACAAAAGGAAGCAGAGACGTTAAGGAAATCGTTATTAAAATCAATTATTAATATTTATTTATTTAATCTTTATTGACCACAATACTTTGTACCTTACAAATGGCGAACTTAATGCTAAATGCATTTATATGTCATCCAAATTATGTAATTTTTTTGTCTAATTGTCATAATAAGTACCTATTGAAATCAGACCTTTCAATATGTATTAACTAAGTAAAGGAATTGATCAATAAAACACAATAAAAAAATATTGAATACGTAACAAGTATAATTGTAATCTCAAATGCAGTATCTTAAACATACTTAAATGTAAGAATAGACATTTAATACATGTATAAAGAGAATAATACCTGTAATAAAATACTTTCAGCCTATCCGATGTTACATATAAATTACTAAGCAACAATATTATCCGATGTCGTAAGAAATTCTATATTAAACTTGCATAAAAACTCCAGGTTTTATTAGGTATATGAGTATACTGCCACGCGCAAGTTCTTGCAGCAAGAGTGAGAATTTACTCAAGGTAACCTGATCGTGGTGATGATTTAACCTCAACGTTGCTCTCTTCGATAATTATACCTTCGATAACTGTAGCATAAAAAATACCTGTGGTAACTCGAACTTCGTTCGAAGGGAAAGTTTTAGGATGTTCTAAAGATGTGCCAGAGGTTACCGACCACTACAGGTGCCACACTTGCATTGGCCTGACGACGTACTAAGAACTCCCAAAACAAATAATGCGAAGAATTAATATAGAAAAATAGATTGTTTCGATTTTATAATGAACTGGTTCCAAAATGTAAACTTTTAAAACTATATATTGATTCATATTGCCGTCGATAGCCATATGTAAAATATAAATTATTGTAATGAAAAATACAAAGTCTTATCCAAGTGCGAATATCGAAGTGTAAACGGGCCTCGCAAACATTTGCTACTCAAGGCTACGCTATCTTCGCTGTAACATACCTATAACAATAACCCTGTAAGGAGATATGTAATTAACGAGTCGGCTCTTAAAACGAGATGTAATTGGTGTAATAAAAACATACGTTGCGATGACAATACCAGGTACACAATGAGTGGTTAGCAACACACGAGGTACCTATATAAAAAAGGGCGTTATTTCGACGGCTATTTCTCTTTTATAGTTGAATGTAAAGGCTGTTAGTATTAATGAATAAAACAAAAACAAAAATACATTAATACGTACATAACAACTACAGTATAGTACCATGGAAATAATTGAAGGAAAAATTTATAATAACAATAAAAATAAAGTCGTAATAAAAACATGAGATTTAAATAAGGTTAAATTTTTTATAGTCTAAATGAAAAAAAAAAGATTGAAAACAATCTACTTACTATATATATGTTTTTCAGAAATACCGTAGCAATAAATAAATAACGCAAGTAAAGATAATGCACAGAATAAACTCAAAAGATTAACCGGTAAGTAACAGAATAACAGAAACAACAAAGGAATGATGGCACTTGGCAGCTTTACTTCATCTTCATCCACGCTTGACAGTTATGTGACGGTTAATTGTTGTTGCCAGTGTAGTCAAAAAAGAGATTTTTATACCAATATCGGTGAATTATCGATACTGATGCATATTATAGAACAAAATATTATAATAAGTTCGTAATCGAAATACATTACTGGAAGAAGTTAAATAATGAATGAAAGACTCACAATAAAGCTATAAAATTATTTGTGAGTAAAATATCATGGTGATTTGTTTAAATCGGTTAGCAAAAAATATCGATTTATTCAAATTCTGCGAAAATGTCATACGAATATTATAAATAGGAAAAAAAATATACACATTTTATTTTTTCAATAAGACACATTTTTGTAGGAATCGTGGCCTAAACTCGCCACTGTTCCTTAAATTATATAAGGTTAACTTAATGCCATAAAAATGGTCCTCTAGAAATTATAATGTTGTTATTAATCTTAAAATTCAAAATACATAAGGATGGCATATATTTAATTTTTTTTATTTTACCATAATTAACTCAACAATGAACATCAGATTTAAGCTCGAACTCCTACCTATTACTTTTACCTCACATACTAGAAATAAATAAGGTAATATTACAGACAAAATATGGAACATAAATTCACTTAAAGCTAACGTTCCTCTAAGTAAGTATAACAAAGACATACAAGAGAACGCAAGTAGTAGAGTAGAGTGTAGTATTCCACTTAGTTACTACAATATGAAAATGAAGAGAGAGGTACATATTTGAATCGAATATGAATGTTCTCACTCAACCTATGATATCCAATGACCCCACTCAATATTATAAATAAGTCCCTGGGAGACCGACTTTTTTTATAAAATCGTGGTTTTTCAAGAGAGACACAACGACGTAGATAAATAAACTTATGAAACAAAACGTAATTCATATTTTGATCCAACGTTTTCGAGATACGCGAAATAAATAATAAATTTAAACAAATTCTATGAACTTACCAAAACTAAATTCTAAATCGAATTGAATTTAATCAAAGGCAACGTAAGGCCAAGCGGCAAACTTCAGCCAACAAAGTAATTATTGATAAGATATAAAAAGTTACAACTAATATTTTCATATTAAATGCATTTTATTAACAATGAATTTGACAAGCTTGGCGTGCAAACATATTACAACTACTAAACTAAATTTAAATAATTTTGGACCATAAATCAATAGCTCATCAGATCTGACTATATACCAAAATTATACATATACAATATATACCAAAATTTTAAATATATCTCACCAAAAACAAATCTCAATATTATTTTTACAAACGTTAGAACCAATTCTTACAATTCTAACAAAGTTCAAATGAACAATAAATTTTATCTTGACAGAGACTACGTTTTAACAGTGCATGAGGCTGAGACAGCCCAAGTCGCCCGGGACTGAACCCAGCTAGACTGCGGTATCCCGACATTCCCGACGTCAGATAACAGCTTAATTTCCTCTAAACGTCCAAGACTTATACATTTTATTCCGTCAGGAAAATTTAGAGACTACACAAAGAGAATTACTATGGGAAAATATACTAAAATTCAATTGGTTTAGTGCAGTGATACAGCTTCTAATCTAGAACTTTGTTTGGTAAGTTAAGGCATGTTTGACTTTTTGACTGAAAATTTTTTTTGTTAATTGGTTCGCATATTTCTATACGGGTTACAAAACTACTTTCTCGTACGCAATTTTTGTCTGTACTGGACGGTATATAATTTTACAAATATATTTATTGTTTTAGCACTTCACAAAATACTCAATAAAATAGGAGCGTTCACCAAGAACATTAACGTATTATGTCCATTCAATTACGAACATCGGAATTGTTGGTTTTGAACCGAATATTACACGTCTTGTAAATTATCATCAAGATTTTTAATCATAAGTGTTATCATCCAAGAGATTAAATTATCTTTCTTTCGGATATTCATACGAACGAATATTTGTGAATGGTTTATCACCAATGTTCGCGGTGATTATAACTCCTATAGAAAAAAACAAACAATTGAGAATCCCTGCTTCAACTATGGCCACAGGTATAAAAGTATTTAAGTACTTTTATTAATATAGCCAAAGCTGAAAACTGTATTTATTTGTTCATTGTTTACATTAAATTAAAGACTTCTGATAAAAAATTGCTGAAGTGGGACATACAAAGCTTAAACTGTTTTAAGAAAATGTTCAAGCACGTTAAAAGTGACCAAAATTCTTAAACGTTACATTCTCTTGACGGTGCAATCACCACTTTATTCTTTACTCCGTGTGATTATGGTGCGTAGGTGCCAAGATACGAGTTGCAGTTCGGACAGTAATGGTTCGCGTTCTTGCATGAGTCCATGCAGTACGGAACGCAGATGCACGGCCAACACCTGCAATGAAAACATGATATTAGATGTGCAATGGAACTTGTAACTTACATAAAAATGTCAGGAACAAGAGTTTCAACCTTAAAAGTAATTAAAAAGCTTAATTAGGCAAAGTCTTAGGTCTTACGATAAACGTGGAATTTACACATTTTCATTTATCATTTCATTAATATATTAATTAATATTCACAGCTTAAATGTAACACGGTGAGTAGAAATAATTGAAGAGTACATTGTAATTCGTAATTTATTTTGTTTAGCTGTAGATTCAATATGCGTATAACAAAAAAGAAATAACATGAATTTCTGCATTATCTCTTACTCTTTTCGATACAAATTGACACTGTTTTTACACACATATATCTCTCTGTTCTGGCATCGGCATAGCGAAATGATGTGTACGTCATAAACGGCCGATTCCAATAGCTTATCTAGCTCTTTTTCCTTGTCAAAACATCGTAGTGGAGCTCTAACTGTATTTCTGCGTTCAAAAATACAGAAATAGATACACATTTCCATACATGGTATGGTATTCCATATATGGATTTGGATATAACTAATGGAGAGATATATTATCTATCCATCACTAAGAACCGCCAGTAAGTGAACAAGTATGTTATATCAATAACTGTAATTATTCATCTAATTATTGACTAAACTCATATTTGCGAAAGCTAACGTAAATACATATCAAGTGCTGCAACGGTATTAAAATTTGTATGCATTGACAAATACCTAAATATGTGAATGATAATTGATAAGCGACAAACTTGACAATCAGGACAAAACACCAGCATGATAAAGAAATAAGTAAACAACAGGGGTCTTGAGGACAACGGCGGCCTTCAATACTCCCCCCTCAATTCCATGCTGGCAGAACAGGATGACGTTAAGAGGCGACAGAAGCCAGCCCGCTTGGTGGTAGAGCTTCGCGTCCTTACGCGAAGACGTAAATGGGCAATTTGAAATCAAATTGTAAAATTGTAAGTATTTACACATAAGCCGAGAGATCTACAATGTCAAGGCTACTAATGAGGTGTTGTCCATTGAAAAAAATAAGCAATAAAACCTATTCAACAGTAGGTATAGACGCCATCCAATGACAGTCATAGTACATATGATATTTTCTAGCTGGCAGATAAATTTTCCTCTTAAGTTAAAAAAATTATTTGGCCTTCAAAAGAAAACTTGTCTGTCAGCTAGGCCTTCTCAGGCAGGGTGAATTGTGTCTTCATATTTAAATTCCTAATTTTTTTTCATAAGAAGTTAACGAAAATATACTGAAATAAATAACTATATTACATACATATAAGCACTACTCTCCATCTAAATTCGACCATGAAATGTGTACGTGAATACGTGTTTTGGTCACATTGTTGAAGATTATTTAATATTAACACAATATATATAACGAAAAAAAAGTTAGGAATTTCTTGGGTGACCTACATGTATGTAATGGAGCAAAATTAATAAATATATATAGCATCCAATAATTTTCGACCAAATTACTTAACGACTGAACGAACTGTTGTAACACTGTATTCGTTTCATAATTCGGATGCTTTATCGGCTATGTTATTTTGTTGGTTGCATGCCATATTTTTATTACATTTGCCGTATTGGGGCGGCCTGGAATACGACCCCAATCCCATGCTGGCAGAACAAGATGTCGTAAGAGGCGACAGTTGCCAGCTTGCTTGGTGGTAGGGCTTCGCATGAGGATTATATTATCAGTATCATTATTAAGTCATTAATATTATTACAGGTATTATTATCGTTCGGTGAGGCCTGCCTGGCTAGATACCACCCTTCAGCTTGTGTCAACCGCCAATCGACTCGTCGTGATTCGCCTGGGGACTGGAGAGCCAGTACTTTCTTTCTTACTTTCTTCTCATTTCATGGCCGACAACGCATCAGTAATAACTTTCGTCTGATGTCCATGGGCGACGGTGCCCACTTCCCATTAGGTGGTTCGTCTGCTCGTTTGTCGGCTATTAACATAACAGAAACGTAAATATGGCCAAATGCCGTGTCATACGAGTCACATCAATTTGACCTTATTATTTTAAATACATGATTAGTTATTTGCAAATTAATTTCGCGTTACGTTACTTATTGATTTTCCAATCAAAACTATGTGAAAGGGCGAGAAGTAATTTTGTGAAAATAAATATAAACCTATGATTTCGATTTCCATGGGCAGCTGATGTCACTGACAATGTCACTGGGTACCTTAACCTTCATATCACGTAGGCGTGGTATTTTCCCAGTACATGCACAATCACAAACTACAGTTAATTAATTTATATTATTGATGTGTGTTGTAACTAGTATAATAGGATATATTATCAAATGGCTTACAACAGCACTCAGAACAAGAATAATTGAAGAACAATAAAATATTATCTTATCATAATGAATATAAACTATTCCATTTACTTAAAAATATGATTTATTATAAAGAGTTATATAACTTAATTCACTTATAATACAATACATAATTAATATAATATTAGGGAGAGCTCTACCCATTCTTTAGTCCAAGCCAACCACCCCTGCTCATGGTGCACCTTGCCGCATAACAGGCAAAACTATGTCAAACGGTCCCTCCCGTTGGAGCATGCTGGACTCAGTACCATTCGACTGAACCCCAGATAATGCACATACGTAGTAATAAGACATCTTGCCCGCCTGTCTCGCAACCTCTTTCTCGAATCAATTGTGAAATGTTTTACGTTTTTAGTCGTAATTCAGAGCGCTAGTAATAAGTGGGTACTCCGTTTTTATCTACGCCCGCGACGCCTTTAGTATGGATGGGCGGCGTTGACTAGGTACTCTGTAACCCGGCTACTGGTTTGTCGACTATTGACGTAAAAAATAATACTTGTTGTACAGACTATTTCACTTACATATACATAAAGCATTAGTCTTTCCGATTTTCTCTTATCGAGTTTTGTTGAGGTTTTCCCGTGGAAAGTTCAAAGAAAGAAGCTAAGAAATAATATTTATTATAATTTCGAACACCATGACAGTTGCAGCTTTCTTTTTCACAATATTTTATTCAATCAATCAACTCAACTATTTTTTACTATTCTACATTTAAATTACTAAACAGTGGTTGATCCAAAGAGTTCAACAAGTTTACAAGCCATAATAATATAAAAGATAGTAATAATGTAGAGTACTGTCATTCGTAATCTCACACATGAAGCTCACAACATTTTCAACTGAAAGCATGGTAAAATTAGTGAATAGCAATAGTAATCATAATACTTGAATAGTTATAATAATTATAATACAATGGTGATTGCCCGATCTCTAACAACGTTCGGGAAGGAGCGCATTCTAAAATTATATGCGCGCCCGTACTATAATTGTTTATTTTAGTACTAAATTATTTATACCATGGACAACCCAGTCGTAGTAACGCAATATCTAGACAGTGTCACTTCTTCCTCCAACATCATCTATTATATAGTGTTTTGTGAGTTTATGTGTATACGGAGAGTAATCTACAAAATCAGGGTCCTTATTTGAAAAAATATTTTCCATTTAAAGGGTACATTATTCCGGATGGATATATGCAATATAGCATAACAAAATCTCAGTCTCTCTGTCTAAACGCGAGATATATTTAAAACTAAAGCTTTGATACGATTTGTACTAACAGATATACTGATTCACGATATGGTTTAACATCAGGAAAAAAATATCATAAAACGCCTGATAAAAATGAGCTACGATTATATTATATTAATTATACATAGTTCATTTGTTAAAATAAAAATCAGATTTCCTGGTGCGAAGCGAGAACGAGTTACTATTAATAGCTTAAATTATTACTTCTTACAATAACTAATAAAATCGATGTGTTCCTGATCTCACGAAACGAAACGTGTTTTCATCTAACTTGTTTCAAAATACATGCTTTTATTTTATATTTTTCGTCTTCTTTTTGTTATTTTTGCTGCGTTTACGTCCGCGTTGCGAACATCGCGAATGTGTTGGATTTTATATTTAAGTGCCATCTTGTAATAAGGGTTATCAAAGCAATTACAGATAGCAATTGATGGTCGTGACTAACACTTCACGAATGAATAATATTATAATGAACTACATATAATTACGAGTATATAAATTTATTGCACAATGCACAACGGTGGTTCTGCTATCTATCTAGCTATCTGGCGTTATCTCTCTGTCCTGATTTTTTCGGGGTCTGGATATCAATTCCGATTTACTATTGATCGTGATTCCGAATGTCTAGATTTCCACCGATATCCTTAGAATAAGGTTCAAAGAATCCGATATTCTTTGAATAAGAATTTTGGGAGGAAAAATATATCTGTAAGCTGTAACCCCATAAAATGTTTTTGTTTTCACGTGTTTTATTATTATGTATTATTTTTGTGTACCTGAATCGCCTGAATTGCGTTTATTTTAATCGTCCGGCCACATTACATATTGGACTTTACAACATAGATACCACATCTAATTCTGGAGTCAGATTCGAATGCAATAATTATCATTATCAGTTATTTTTTGCAATCCACATTTTTTCAATATATATATATATATATACTACTATATAAATCTATAATGTGTATGTCTGTATATTACATTTTTAGTCGAATATAAAACTAACATGTAACATTAATTTAGAGACAGCTGTTTGACTCAAATTTTAGTTTAAGCGCAGAAATATATACACATACAATACAATAAAAGAAACACAAATACATAACATCTACAAGAACATTAAATTCATATTATAAATAAAAAACACACAGAATACTTACAGGAACAAACACAAAAGGAGTGCTATGACATGTGTTTTCGTCGTGGAGTCGTAGTCCACTCTGGAGACGATGGTTGCGCGGCATGATGGGCAAACGATGTTCGCAGGCTTTGGGCCCACTGCCACGATGTTACTCATCTTGTATCTACAACAAGTTCAATAAAACATTCATATAACAATCTCAAGATCGTATAGCCAACTGTTAATCGACTGTGTCGATTATATGAAGAATTTAATGTATTTTCACTAAAGATCGGTTGAATAGACGAAAAACCGACTATTCGGAAAAAAGCGTCGACTAGACGGCTTTTTTATTTATGTCGCGCTTAAAATTGGGAGTTATTGTATGGTACGCATAATAAAACTGTAACGAAGGATATAAGAGAAATACTATTATTGGGGAGTGTTATTAACGGAATAGAACCCAAAATAATGCTTGTTAGAAACTTTGTCTGTTTGTCTTTGTGTTTAAGCCGGTTAACCGATTTCGTTATAATTTTCATTAATGTATTACAGTAAGCATCACTTAATATCTAAAGTTCGTTTCGTATAAATAAAAATTTACAAATTAATATGCAAATTTCTAATTGACAAAACGAGAAAAACCCAGTCCTAAAATGATGCAGGTGCTATTCCTAAGTAATGAGTAGTTTTTCCGAAGTGAAGTGAGGGCGTTTTACTAGTTGATAATAAATTATTTTCAATATATATTTTTTTTAGAATCACTATTTGGGTTATGGTGCATACCTGTAGATCTGTACTGATATTATAAACAGAGAGTTCCAAGTTTGGGTGTATACGGAGGGAAATCCACGGCACCTATTTGAAAAATTATTCTACTATTAGAAAAGTTAATTATACCGGATGGATATAGGACATATATATAAAGAAAAGCGGGCATTTATAAAATTGGACACCGGTCCAATGTTTCACGGAACTGGGAATACAGGAGGAAAAACAATATGGAAAGCACTCCTGCAGAAGCCGCTCAATTCGTTATCCTAACTCAGTAGGGGTTATTTCAGCGTATTATCGCTCGCAAGCTACATCTAAGCCGATCTTGTGTGTCGAAGGCATACAAGAGGTTCAGAGAGACTTGAAACTTAGTCCAAAGACCAGGATCCAGACAACAGTGATGAACTTCGGCGAGATATGACCGATTTATTGTCAGTTGTTCAATATCGACACCTGAGCTACGTGGACGTCCAGCAGCAGCTCAGAGAAGTTCGACGGAAGGCTATCACCAAGTGAGGCTAAGAGTTAAAGGAGTAAAATGGACCCCAAAAAGATCAGATAAATTGTCTCCACCCTAACAAAAAACCCGGCTTCAGTTTGCTCGCGATCACTTACATTGGGTTATGAACGAAAGGAGCTGAGACCTGTTTTCAGGCGATACCAGAATTTGCTTGCATAATAGCAATCGTCGACGGAATCTTTGGGAGACCGGCGATGCGATTCGCACAATGCTATTTTGCGGAAACAGCCTGTTTTTGGACATCGATGATATCCAACGCGAAACTATTCATCTCACTTCGAGTGTGATGTTTGAATATAA
The DNA here is from genome assembly GCA_003671415.1 of Megathymus violae. NCBI lineage: Eukaryota > Metazoa > Arthropoda > Insecta > Lepidoptera > Hesperiidae > Megathymus > Megathymus violae. Next base: position 151,704 of record PDGT01000089.1, read on the forward strand.
TATACTTCGTGTTAGAGTGTTCGAATATAACCCCACGAATACTTCCCACTCCATTTCGTAATATCTATTCAATCTCTTTATGCCGAGGTCACCGCGTCTCTTCAATTATTTTTTAAACTGTTAGCATGTTTCCTTCCATAACAACCGTGAAACCTGATCACTTCTTTCTTAGTCTCACAAAGTTATCAACTACGCTTAAATTCTCGTAAGTAGTATACAGTACATCACAGCTTTACTTATTACCTTAAAGGAACCTTAATCTATAAGTATAATTTAAAATCTATCGAACATTGTAAACTACGAATTTTTCAATTATAATTGTTTTTTCTAATTAATTTTATTTCTAAGCATTGCCCGGTGCCCTTATAAGTGGCGGTCTGGTAACTACTACTAAGCCGAAAACTAAGTATAATAATCCTTAAAAACACATCACACATCGAAAACCAAACCAAACAATGTGATGTCGGTTGTTGTATTTCCAGATAGATACCATTGTGTACAATAACAATAATTGTCAAATATTTAGTTAAACTTATGTTCGTTCATTATTTTTCGAATATGACTAAATGTATTATGAATTTAATGAAACACACTAATAGTTAGTGACGTCCTATAAACATTTAAATTAAATAAAATAAAAAAAATTAACGCGATCAAAAAATATACGTTTAATAAATAATTTTGTCTCTTCCATGCCAGGAAAATATTTTCGATTAGTTAAACCAAATGTTTTCATCTGGTTAGGCAAGAAATCGGCCTTGGCTATGTTCACGTCGCGTAACGTTACCTACCTCGTACAAACAGATGGTATTCGTCATTTTGAATGCACCATCTATTTTTTAATTAATTATGTAGCCCGGTGAATATTTTCCTGCAATAAAATTCCGGAAACCAAGTGCAGGGCCCAATACTACCGGATTCAATTGTGAATGTAAACCAGGGACGTGATGGAGCTCCGTAACCGTTACCGAAAGAATCGGATATCCGAAATAAAAACATATCCGAAATCGTAAGCAAATTCAATAAAAAAGTTTCGATTAATTTCGGGTCGGGACAGGGTCTGAATGAAACACGTTTTGACAGGTGTTCGCCGGCCGGACCGATACACTAGCCGCGTCGCTCTCATTTTTAGTTTTATTATTTCATTTTTAAGGCTATTGTTTTTTCTGTGACTATAATACCTAATAATACCTAGAAATACAATCATTCTGTTAACCTGTATATACATTTTTTTTCTAAGTTACAAATTATCTAATATCCGTAATTGTAATTATCCAACACTATCGGATCATCGAAATAATTTCATATTCGTAACCGTAACCGTAACTTAAACCAGTAAAATATTAGTCATATATTACGGATATATATATATATATACAGATACGTAATTTTACGTCCTTAACATCCCTAATGTAATGATCCAGGGACCCATTTAACACACAAAAAAGATCATCAAAATCAGTCCAGACGTTTAGGAAGATTTTAATGACATAAAGACATTCAGAATAATTTTATATAATAGGTATATGAAAATAAAAAATTAATCTAATTTTAAATTCATTAAATTTTTATTCATATTATGAATTGTGTGTATCTACACAATTATTAAAATAAAATAAATACATTAAACCTCTTAATAAAATAATGTGTCACCAAATCAAAATCACAAATACATAATTAATTGCAGTAATTTTGGTTTTTGTATAAGTGCATAAATGTAAATTAACCTTTATTAATAATAATAAGAACACTAGAAGGTAGGTAAACTAGACGGCATTAAAAGAATAAACACGAACCTCACGCGACTACAGTAGGTAGGTACTTACTAGTGTCTAATAACTATTTAATTGACTCATAGAAAAGGGAACATCATAAATGCCACAAAATCCAGTTTTATCGTGATATCCAATAAATACTTTTGAAATTATCAACAATGAGGATAGCAAATAATACCTATTTTTATTAAATACCCGACTTGTCACAACTCGACTTGTCAACTTAAGTAATCTAGTGAAATAGGTACTTTATTTTTCCGTGTCCTTAAAAAAGTTATTATTACAGTGTAACGCTAGAACAAGCAAACAAGCTAATTATCGTGAAACCTAATTTTTAAAACTAAAAAAAATAACTCCTTAATTTTCCATTCAATAAAGTTTTTAATGCGTTCCAATTTTAACATTTTATTAATTTATTACAAAATACCCATATTACATACACTACACAAGAAAAAATAAACACATATTCACTTTCCTACACAAAACCTCACACTCAAACATTTCATCACGTGATATAAAATGGACGAATTTTATGTTAAACATTTAAAAATACTCTCATATCTGCTGCGAGCTCATTTAAAAATGTTAAAAAACTAAACTTAAATGACACTCACCAGTTTAATTTTATATCTTATAACAACTGAAACGTGTTGTTTGTAATTAAATATATATAAATCAACAACTCGCGCGACTATACCAGTTAAATAGCAACAGGCGACTAAATAAAATGAACAAGTGAAGAATGTCGAATCGAATTGTGGTGGTTAGTCATTGACTGTGCTTCACCGTTCTATGACTGGTTCATGTTTAAGGCTTAAGTGTTTTAAAAAATACCAAACGTTCTCGCGTATTTTGCTGTATGACCTCATTAATTTGAAACCGCCGCAGCACAAATGTTTTTATACAACCTAAATGTAGTCATCAAGTTTGAGTATGGTGTGATCGACACGATGAAATAACAGGATCGATCGAATTCCGAATATCTTATAAGTTCTTTAAGCAGCCTACTTATTTACCATTGTGGTTTTGCAGCTAAAGACCATTCGGTGTACGGTATAAAAAAATATAAATCATACATTCAATCTTTGTTTCATTAAAATCGCGTTTACAACCGTATGGCGTTTGATCCCATTAATTACTCACATATATTAGTGAGTTATCAGAAAAATTCATCTGTAATATTAAATTTTTACATCATCGCAAAACCATACTATAATCTATTAAAAATGAATATTGTAGTATAAAGTTTAATCAAGCAATTTATGACTTTATGTTAAAGCAATTTCTTTCGTCGGTGCTTCCTGATTACTATTAAGTGGATCTCCAAAAATTCCGCAAACTAGATCTTAGAATTGAATGTTGTGAAGTGTTCCATGATGCGGCACGGACATAGTTGTTTTACCGTACGAAATCTATCTCAATCTTCAAATCATACGTCGAACTTAATCTGTTATCATATTCAATTTGATATAAAATTATTGTCAAGAAAGATTTCGTCATGTAACTGAACAATTTTAACAGTTAATTGTTAATTGTTATATGTAAGCACATGTTTATTTAAATTTTATATTAGTTACAATTATCTCAACAGAATGACTTTTCTTATTTGACACAATATCATAATAAGAGAAATGCACAAATAAGAAAAAATACTTCACTTCTTTCGATAACATTATTGAGCTTCTATAGTACATCACCTCTTATGACAGTTGATATGGAAACTAACATTAGATGATAATAGGTATACGAACTGAATTATTTCAAATTGACAGAGACCCCATATTCTTTACGGTACAGAGTACCAAACTAAATTTGTAGTAGTCTTCGTTGCAGTAAACCACAAGTACTTAAATATACGATAGTATACACCTTCAGATATGAATAATTGCTCCTCTTACATCGCTACAAAGAATACATATCAATAATTGTTTCAATCTAAAATTAAACATCATACATATTATTAAGTTGACTCTACGATGCCTCAACGCACGAATTCCTTGATGCCATCTTCCGTGGGACAACAATTGCCATGAAGAATCTCATAGGCTCTTGTAAATCACACACTATTATGTTCTTTCATACCTGTCTCTTCGGTAATATAATATTCATAACACTATGTAACGAATCTTTTGAACATCTAAATTTGAAGATTGTTGTAACAGACAATTATTATTTTTCGGCATATAATTATACCGGCACGGTGGTATTCCAATAAAAATAACAACTCTTGCCATAAAAAAACTTACAGGCACAGAAAAAATTATGATCAGTGATCATAATCACTATCATTAATTATATTATATTTGTATAATTACCCTTTATGTTGATATTTATCTTATGATATGATTTCACATAAAACAAATAAAAATAAATGCTATGTTATTTTCATAAAACGTCTTATGTTAGAAGAAATTTGCAATTTACGATGCGGTCTGTATTCAAAGATTACACGGAAATGGTAGCAGTAAAACATTCATGGTTTTCACTCACATAACATCCGTTGGGTGTATAAGATTTTCATGATACGTCAGTCGTACGTAAGATTTTAAATACTTACTGCATTCTCTGTATAATCAACCTACAATAGATTAAATTACTATTAATTTATTTTGCAACAATCCGCAAACAATGTATGATGATATATATTTATATACGGTTTCTGATTGAGCAAGTATGTGGCGTGTTATAAGGTAGTATTTTCCCTCCTATTTTACTTTCACTCGTTTAGTACTCATACTTAGTTTGTAAATATCCGTATCACCTGCATACCTACTATTTATAGCTTTATACCGAATCGTACCATTTATGAAAGCAAATTTGGATGCTCCTACGGATTGATTATCTTCTTATGGAATAACGACAATCCATACAAATGACAAGTAATCCTGCTAATATAAGAACAACGATAATAATGGCTCACGGTTCGCAAAGACGTAATTCTAGCATCCTCCTCTAGTTATATGCACTTTATTTTGAACGATCCATACATTCCTAACGTTAAAAGAAATTTTTCATTATTATTATCCCACGATAGAGAATTTCCTTTATATTAACATCTATTAAATAAAATAATAATTTTGAGTTTAAGGGACTCCACCAATCTATGAGATCAAGCCAACTTCCACTGTCCGTGCTGCACCCTGCTGAATAACAGACGTGGCTATGGCGAACGGTCTCTCCTGTAGAGGTCACTGGGCTTTCTAGCACCCAGTTTAATCCCGACTGTAATTGTATGATGATAGGGTATTTTTCCCAACTAACTATCTACCACCCTCCTTCTGAAATCGACAGCAAAATGTTTCATACGTGTTTCGGTTGCAGTGTCGCAGAGCCAGTAAATAAATCGGCTTCTGTACTTCGTTTCGATCGGCAACATTTTGGTGATGCTTTGGTGTTACTGAAGTCTATGGGCGACAGTGGCCACTTACTGTATAAAAGCTCGTCTCGTCGTTTGTCGACTAGTTATATAAAAAGAAATATATTACCAATCTTTTTCGACAGACAACACCACTCTGGAAAGCCTTACCTTCAGATATCAATTCAGCAGCATATGCATAAGCCGCATTATTTAATATTTCGTTATTGAATAACTTTCCACACATTTATGTAACAACAGAACAAATTATAGAACGTAGCTTATTACATATAAATAGTGATTATATAAATAAATTTGAATATGCGTAAGTAAATTGCAGGCATTATGACGAATAAAATATATTATTGCACATATTTCCAAAATTACATGTAAATATTTTAATGATTTTATTAACCGGACTTGCAGCCTACAAGGTTATAGGCGACCATTACAACCCTTATACATTTGTTAAAATCATGAATTATATATAATAATACATAACGCCCATTTGAAGGCAGATACAGATGTACTCATAGCTACTTCTTAGCATTGAGAAACAACTTATTCGTAAGCATTACTATCAACACCTTCCTAAATTAAAGAAGCTTGAAGCAATATTACATCACGACAGAATTAGTATTCACTTTGCTAGTTGTTGTAGCCTCGACAACACAGTACTTTATTTTTTGTAGAAAAATGGTATTTAAGTACTAAAACAGATATTGTAGTTTATACAGTCATAGATTAGATACTTAGTAGTCGTATTAATTAAACATTTCATATTATTATTATTATTGTTAATTACATATGGTATGTGTATGTGACCCTTAACATTTTATCATGTTTTTTTATTTCTAAGATTTAATTACAACTAAATTTAAATAGTAAATAAGTAATATCCCACTGTTGAGTTGGGCTTTTCTCTTACAATTTCCCATTGTGTTAAGGCCATATAATCCGGCATACGCGGGCCAAATGCGGATTGGCTTTACTTTACAGGTAAGGTAAGTATTTACTTCACTGACTTTTAGGAACATTATAAAATCGTTCTATCAACCATAAGTTTCTATAAACTTTAAATTATAGAAAACCATAGTACTATTATGGCATACCCACACATGGGAAGAAACAAATGAATATAGCTACCGAAGATATTATTTTTAACGATAACCATAACCAGGTCTACCGATAATTTGTATAATTTAGCAACAACATGTTCTTCCTATAATTGTCATCATTCATCATTGTCAAGATGTTTTTGAGTTTGAGAAGGACATATACATAGATAGACAGACAAACACAAATTTAGAAAACGGTAGAATTTAGTTCAGTGAGTTACAAACCGAATATTGATCACAAAATTTCGCAATAGAATCAAATGTACAGACAGAACTTACAGATTTATATAGTAGTATAGATATGTATTAACGTTATATGAATCGTTCCATTCACCAAAAGGTTTCAGAATCGGACACATACCTACATCAATAATTATAATATAAAGACAAGTCTAACACACACATACGCACGATTGCAGTATTATCCGTACTTATTGTTTAACTTCATTTGTAAAACGTAAACACGTACCTTTAGTTGTGGTTAAAGATTTAAAATATTTCTTGAAATAAACTGAGCAATATCTATCAGTTGCTTACGTAACAGGCTTTTCACCCAGGTTTAGTAACTACTTATACATTTTTTAGCATTAATATTTAAATATACTGACAATGTTTCATATTCTAAGATATACAAACTTAATTAAATGAATTAAAATTATATACTTAAATAAATGAATAAAGAAACATTCTCCTTCTCAAGTTCGGGTATTAAATTCGTTGGTTAAAGAAGAAAATAAATTTGTTAATAAGTGATTTCCATTGTATTTTTTTTAAACTTCTTCGTTTTCGGGTAACATTGCCTATGAATGGTAAGTCCCAAGGTACGAGTTACAGTTAGGGCAGTAATGATTGGCGTTCTTGCAACTGCCCATGCAGTACGGTATGCAAACACAAGGCCAACATCTGAAAAAATATGTTTGTTTATTTTAAACATTTAATTCTTTATTAATTATTTTTTCAATAAACCATCTCCTGCCTGCCGAACGAAAACTCCCTGCTTGAATTTTTAAACCGTTCCGTGAGAAAAAGTGTACATAGTTTGAAGGAACTAGATTATAACAAAATAATATATTTTATTTAACAATTCATGCACACGAAATTTATTTAGAAATATCCTTCAGTATGATCTGCAAGAGGAAACAAAAACCAAAGAGCAAAACTTGATTATCATATTTAGCTGAAAGGCAAATGCGTGCACACCTACAAACGTTGCTTCGCATAAAATTGCGTCAGTAGGAAACATTGATAATTAAAAAAAAATATTTTCCATTATCCTGTCAATAATCGCCAATTACATTCAGTTAAGATAGCTGTCAAGCATTGATAATAAAAAAAAACCATTATCTTGTCTATAAAAAAATATCATGTGGATTAATTCGTGAGCATAATCCAATAGCCACTTGCATATGCTTGAATAGGTCCGTTTTTGGTATTTTTGTTTTATACAAGATTGAATTGTCTTTACAAGAAATAGCTTTTAATCAGTAATTATTACGATAAAAAGATAACGTAAAATAAAAATAGATAAACATCCGACAGCGTACAATTTCAAAATACACGTAGAATTCACGATATATGATAATTTGAATGTCAAAGCAAAAGTTGTTAATGATAAATCTGAAAATAAATTAAAAATGATTATAGACAATCAAACACAGACTTCTATTAAGGGGTTGATATTACCTGATATTATGTTGATATTATTATTAATATAAGAGTTACACTGTAGGTGCCGAAAAATCAAAGGTCAACGACGAAGTTTAACCAATGCTATCTAAAAATAACAGTCGGGATCCACGTATTAACGTGCCTCCATCAAGCGATCATGAGATGCGCTTATACAATCTGATTTTATCGAAATTAGTCATCTACCTAGTATACATGTAATAAAATTCTAACTAATCGATCTCTGTACATGAACGATATCATATTATTAATTACATAACGAAAAAATATTATTGGGGCCTTTATCAACGCAATAGAACACAAAACAATAGTTCTTAGAATTTTTGTCTGTTTGTCTGTAAGTTTGTTCCCGCTAATCACAGAAAGGACTTAACCGATTTCGTTCTGGTTTTCACTGATGCATTGCAGTCACTTAATACTTAAATATTGTTTAATTTCAATCCGTCCATAAATAAAAAATATATAAATTAAATTAAAATAATGTAAGGCGTAGTTTTCCTCAAGCAAAACAAGGGCAGTTTTATTAGTATAACAAGCTAGTATTGAAATATATTGCACTACAACATTTATTTATAACTCTCTCCATTCTGTTTTGAAGATTAGATTTGTCGGTGAATCCGATGACCTCTCCATTTCTCTCAATCTCCTTTACCTCCTTGTAACCTTCTCTTTTACATAATATTTATTTATACCCAATATAACATAACATGTACTTACAAAAATAAACATAAAACCAGTGCTACGATGTGCGTTTTGGTGGTCGAATCGTAGCTTACTTTAGACATGACCGTTGCATGGCAAGATGGACAGATCACGGCCGTTGATTCTGGTCCAACAACAGGTACGTTCATTTTGGATCTATAATAAAGTCATAAAAATTACAGGCGAATTTTATTTTCCTGTCATACAATATGTTATCTAGTTCAGTTTCTACAAAATCTGTCTCAGTCATCTTAACGGGCCTTTGAAGATTATTGAACAAAGGCTTTCCTAAATTGACAGATGTTGTTGATCCTTTTGAATTCACGTATACCCGCTATCCTCTTCAAGTTATCAGTCTACTGGTTTGGAAGACGGACTTTAGGCGTTCTTAACCGACGGTTGTTTATTTTTCGGATTATGTAGCTTGTTCTTTACCATATGACAACCATGACAGTTTATTTCACGTTATATTGCGTCTGCTACTGTTTTGGAATGAAAAGAGTAGATTCTTTTTGTTAAAGCCGACTAACGAGCAGACGAGTCATCTGATGGTAAGTGGTCATGCTCATGGACGTTACTAACACCAAACGTCACTGATACGTTGTCGGCTAAGAAAAACGAAAAATCAAAGAAAGATTGTAGAACAAGCAGCACGTAAACGCAAAATAAGTTTTTCTCTCAAACCACAGAAATCTACCTCTGTAGAGGAATTCTAAACTTTATAGATTTGCATTTGTTCAGTGCGCTGTTAGTTGCCGACTCTCTGAATAAGGTTAAAAATCTTCGATCTCGTAAAATATTTAATAATTATCTGGGGACACTTACCTAGCTTTTGTAACGTGTAACGGAAAAATCAGAAGGTTTTTTTTTCTATTTCTGGCTATGACCACACTGGCTTCACAATTATCAACTCAACTAAATACTGGACGCATTGATGTTATTTCAAATACCGTCGATAATCACCCTGGAGATAACAATATCAGTTTGTTATCACTGTATATGTCTCATGCCCCTTATCACTATAGAGCATGATTCTTTTCTAGTAATTGAAAATACCCGGAGAGAGCTACATCACGCCGGCCGGTAAAATATGAGTTACGACCATCATAGTGATAAAAGTTTGGAATTTCTTATGTTGTTTTTTATTATTAAAAATAAGTAAAATTACAGAATATGTAGTTGGTATTCCGTAGATCCGAGAAACTAACCAATTTAAAGCAGGATGAAGCCATAAGTGATAAATCAAGATCAAATAATCAAAAGATATCATGTCGAACTTCTCAATTTCTTCCAATTTAGTTATATGAAATAATTGGTTCAGTGTACTACCTCATTCACGAGAAAGTTCATTCAGTAAAACTTTTTCGAACAATATTTTTCGACACAATATTATATCAAAAGCTTGTTCATACAGATTTGTAAAATAATTCATTTAATGTAACGCTGTTTGGTTGGTACAAAAATATCTCACCCTCACTCACCTGAAGGACCTTAATAATAATATTACTCGCACTTACATTTGTTCCAATCAGAGACATTGTTTGTGACGTGGAATTTGTAAAAGTCACACTGGCTGGAATCGATCAAACTTTATCTTTGTTATAGACAACTTTGATATTAATATGGAATTTAAGGTAATAATTAATTGGTTTTCTGCCAGAGAATATTATATTTTTCATATCACCGTGTTTGAATAATTAAACACAATGGATATAGATAAAGCTTTAAGCTTTTTATGGATGTGGAAACTAATAAAGTGCATGCAGGCAGGACCGGTATATACATATATATAATATCTGCAAAATTTTTAATTGTGTAATTCAAGTGCAGTGTATGTCTCTTCACTGTATAATATACAATCTTCGTACTAAATAATTAACGTAAGGTTACGTGGCGCTATGGTAGCAAAAAAATGAGGGGTATAAATAAATAAATGTTCACACACTCACACCACCGCACTAGAATGCCCCATGTTGTGGGTGGGATGAAAATGGCATTTATTTGTCACTTAAATGTCTGTCCCGGCTGAAAATTGAATCCGGAACCGTCCGCTCGACATACAGGGTCACAACTGAGCTACTAGGTCGTCAAATTATTAACATCGTGTCATTTACTGCTTAATTTTTTTTAATAATTTTGATCAAGTTACCAAATAGACATTGAAAAGAACTAACTCAATCATTCATTTACAAATTTTTAGTTACAACAATTTTAATAGATACCTCAGCCTTATAAATAATATATTGTAGATACATATTATGTTACAATGTATTTGCTGTTGTGATCGCAGACGACACGTTTTAAAAAAGCCATGAGTGAGAAATATACGCTAGATTTATGAGAACCCCCTATTAACCCCGGGTCATCTTTATATTTCAGATACTTATTCATATTAATAATATTAGTTAATAATAAGTACATAAATTATAATAAATAAAATCATTGAACTGATAGAATTTTTGATAAACAAGTAAATTAATATGTTATCGTGTAGTTAAGGGTTTCATAGGTGCCGCTTAATTGCTGATATAATGCTTTTAGTATTTTTAAGACTCCATTGTTTAATATACTATAATATATAATAGTTATCAATAGTATTTTTAAAAAACTGAAAATTATCGTTAATCCTTGCCGAACATAAAGTTACATGAAATACTATTGTGACAAATTTATAAGACATAACTGAACCACTTTGAGTAATAAGTTTGTCAGACACTTGAGTTATAAAGAAATGAAGTTTATTTTTACAATTGTGATTTAGTATTAAGCTTACATTATTGTGTCGTTTATATTATTTATAATATTACAAACACAAATTTTAAATTAAGCTCTTTACTTAACGTCAATAGCTTACATATAATATATTTTTTATGTTGATAATTACATTCAACAAATTTACTCGTGAATGCAATTTTATCGAACAGCACCGAAGCGTTGAAAGATAAAATCTATAATTATCAATTAGTAATTTTATGTATATTGTAATGGGAAAAATTACACAGGTACATGTTATCAGTGATGTACATAAGAATGTATGAATATTATTTTCAAATATTGCATCTATGCCTTCCACCAGGATCAAGTATAAAATTATTAGGTATTTTATATTTAATCTTTATAACACTTTAGGTAATTATCATATATTATACGTACGTAAATATTGGACTATGTAATCAGTGACCCATGGTAAAATAAATAAATAAATAATACAACAAAATGAAGAGGCACTTTAACTAAAACAGCTTTTATTACTCGTAGATAAGTAATAAATAAAGACAAAACTATTAACAGCAATAAAGTAAACATGATTTTTCTTGGTACAAGGACGTCGTAATCATTATCCCTATTTTTCCACTGTTGAGCTGGTTCTTCTCTTAGAAAGACAGGAATGAGAACATATACCAAGACGCTAGCTTAATGTGAAATGGCAGACTTCACTCATTCACATGGAGAATTATATATATAGTCAAACTAGCTGTACCCGCGACTTCGTCGCGTGGAATATAACAAAAAAGTTATTTAGTAAAAATAAAAGTAGCCTAAGTTACTCCTTATTACATCAGCTACCTGCCAGTGAAAGTCCCGTCAAAATCGGTCCAGCCGTTTCAGAGATTAGCCGGATCAAACAGACAGACAGACAAAAATTGTAAAAAATGTTATTTTGTACAATTTATTATGTACAAAATAATAATAATTTATTTTTTATTTAATATGTACGCTATATACATTCATATGCATGTAGTAAAAAAGCGGTTATTTTAATATTACAAACAGACACTATAATTTTATTTATTAGTATAACCGGGTATATTTTAATATTTTAAGGAGATAGTTTGACTTTTGTGCTTATGTGTATATGCGGAGGATAATCTTCGAAACCATCGCACCTATTTGAAAACTCCTTTTACCATTTGAAAGTTACATTATTCCAGGTGGACCTAGGCAATACGATAAAAAATAAAACTTTGTCTCTGTCTGAATGCGATAATCTCAAAAACTACCTTGCGGGTTTTCGTACTGATTTTACCAATAGATAGACTGAAAATGAATGTTCGATTACTGTTTGTGAACGTAAAAATCAAGTTTCCCGAAGCGAGGGTAGGTAGGTTACTAGTAAATTAATAAAATCGATAATATCTAACTTCAACAATATGAATTGTTTCGATAAAGAAAACATTCAAATTCAGATATTACTTTACTGTTTTCATTAATTGTATTATTGATATATCCTGCCAGTCCTGGCAGGATATACTAACAAAATAAACCATATTTCATATTTATATTTAAACTCGTCCGTAATCTAGTAACATTTTTAATAAGCTCATTATAATTAAATCAAATTACAAACATTTATTGCATATTATTTTCTACCACATTGGTCATAAACGCTTCCATAAAATTTCCACGTTCACAATGGAACGGCAATTCATTATCCTTTAGGATTATCGTTAATGAAATTATTGTGACGGTACCTTCATGACGAATGCAAACGTTGAAATATTAAATAAAAATTACAATTTCAATTTATATATAATTTCTAACTTGCGTAGGTTCCTACATAGGCGTTACAATTCGGGCAGTAATGGTCGGCATTATTGCAGGTGTTTATGCAGTATGGAAGACATACAAGAGGCCAGCAGCTGGAATAAGAAATATTACGTTTATGAAATAAAGACATTTACAAAGTAGCAAAATTAATGTATGGACGTTACTACACATATTGGATTTCCCAGTAATTTAATTTATGCTCATATTCAGGTGTCAGATTTTTTAAAATTTGACACGTGGATTGAGAATCAATTTTAATAAAATAATTATCATAGTGTAAGTATGACATAATAATATCAAAATGACCATCAGAACATATCCACTACAATATCTAAATGATATAACTACAGAAGTCGCGCGTTTTACTGAACGTTGTTTAAAAAAAAATGCAATTTTTATGGCAGAAATGTCGCTTTATAAAGAATCTTACGTATTACTTCGTTCATGTCCCAGAAGACTCATTTGATAAAATGCTAGAAAGGCGGAGTTTTAATTATGTGGACATGTTTTCTAATTTGATTTAAGATAATTAAAAGACCAACATTATGACACCTATAGCAAAACAACTGCACAAGCAATAGAACTACGTCTATATAACTGCTGTATTATCACATTTAGCTATTACTTTGTTATACCAGGACGCCTGGAAATAACAGTGCCACAATCAATTCCATACAAGTTAAACTTACTTTGTATTAAAAAGCGCTTATTTTACTATTATAAACAGACACTCCAATTTTATTTATAATTAATTAATTAATTAAAAAGACAAAAACGGTTTTGCAAAAACATGGAGTGGTATAAAAAATACAGAAATATTTGCAATATAAAAATAAAATAAAAATAATACTAAGAATACACTTTGTATTTGTCATGCTCTCATTTAAAAGATGTGCTGAGGAGTTTCCGTCTCTTTTCTTTTCCTCAATGTTAAAGCAAATTCGAAATGGTAGTAGCAGAAAAATATTACATGCGTAAGTGTATTTACAAAATTTAAAATTATTTTGCATTAGAATGCAAAACATTAATAGTTTGTTAAATTATCTTTTTTCAACCTAACAACAACAACAGGACAACGATTACTTTGCTCTGCTTTCACAAAAATTTGTCTTAAAGAAGAATTAAGGGTTTTAATTGATTAAATAAATCTACACCAAATTTGTACAAGACAAACGTTCACTCGTTTGCACACGTAAGTAAATTAGTTGTAGAAAACAAAATTTTTGTTACCTTGTGGAATGGTATATTATTCTTATAAAATATGACATTGCAAATACCAAGCCTATGCTACTAAATAATATGTTAAAATGTCGAAATAATAAAAGAAGAAATATTTACCCTACAACACAGAGGAGAAGAGCAAAGAGATGTGTACGCGTCGATGGTTTGTACTCTACTCTCGTAATGATCTGCTGATTGCATGATTGACAAATGTACACAGTGGCATCCGGAGACATCTGATTCGTGACCACAACTGCTGATACACCAGGTTGTCGAACTGTCATAACTCTGGGGCCATGAATCACAGTCGTAGTTCCTGGGTGAATGACAGTTGTTGGTCCCGGTTGCACTACAGTGGGGCCAAACGAAGGCTGTGGAGGCGAATATGGTGGAGGATCAGATGGCGGGTATATGTGTTGCTGACCAGAGTTCTTTGCTGAAAAACATACAGAGAAGACGTGAATGAAATTGATTTCAAAAAAGAAGATTACTATTTTTTTTGTCATTTATATAAAAAGATTATTTTTTTGGATCAGTTTAACACCCGTTAACATTTATAACCCAAAATAAGTTAATTTATAGTAGTTTCCACATATTATTTTTCAGGATTATGATGGAGACTTTCAATGTATCCTATCGTTTTCTGATAACATTATTTAATCAATGAACCTCTTGCTCAGTTGCTAATGACTTGACTAGCGATGCAAGTAAACTATATTCGATTCCCGGCAGGGCAGCCATTCAATGCGTTTTAGATAAGATTACTGTCAACAATTCAAATTAATATTGTGTCGTGGTGTTTTGTGATGTATCTTTATTTTGCCAATTCCATCTAATAATTGCAATTGCAGATATAGCTAGTAGGGTCACTGCAAGTTTCTAAGTAGTTACTGCTATTTATTTCTACGAATTGCTTATTCTGCCTTTTATCTAGATAGAGATTACTTGGAACTGCTTATGGCTTAGCGATAAGGCGATTTTCTTTGTTTCATTTCCAATAATTTGTGACATGAAAAATATTAATATCTGAAGGGTAATAAAAATCATAATGAACATTTTATTTCGTTGGGTATTTCCCTATTAACTGGATATTAAATAAAATATCTATAGGAATGCAACAGAAGTTTATATAATCAAGAACAACAGTTACATTTGGTATACTACATGAACAAAGGATTGAGGAGTTCTAATCATATTTGTAACCAATACAAATCCAGTATCTTAAACAGATATTTTTATTTATTTATTTAAGATTTATTGCACCGTGCAAAATGTATTAGCGCATAGAGCGGATTATTGCTAAAAGCATTCTCTATCAGTCAACAAATACTGTCCAAAATCTAGTATCCATTAAAGATAATAATTCAAAGGTAAGTATTTCTTGTACTATAATACGGTATGAAACAAGTAAAATAACTATAAATTGCAAAATTCCTTACCGTCTAAACCAGACATTGTAAATTATGTATTTGAAATTATTTTGAAATATTTACGAGACAATAATATTTACAGCACTTCTCTGAATTTATTTCACACTATGACTAAACTTGTAATCTAAATGTACACATATACCAAAACTGACTATCGGTTGATAAAATATAAGATAATAAGAAATAAGCTTCTTGCCTGGGTTTTGCCCGTGTGCTAAAGAATAATAGTCAGATTGAGATTCTCAGTTTTGAAGTTAAATTTCTTTGGATTTCATTACGTGCATTCAATCATAACTTTGCATTAATTTATGGGGTCACTTTGTCTTTCTAAGTAATAAAATCTATTGCATACACCTCTTTAATATATGTAAACGATTATCTCGTAAGATATATCTAGTAGTGTACAATATATTGTTATGATATTTTAAAACATTAAACTGTGTTTATAAGAATATTCGCTTACTCCTGATATTCTATCCTAATGATCAACGAATAGGCAAATCACGCCCTGATTCTTTTGATGAAGATTACTACGCTTTGTACCTGAATTTAAACCGACGATGCTAGTCCATAATTGTCATGTTTCCATTCCAGTGTTAGGAAGCCAAGTAACTAGAAGAGAAGAAGGTAAGTATGTAGGGATTGCTTCTTGGATAGCAGGTAATGTTGGTGATTTCAACGGGCGAAGATGGGTATTTACTATAAGACGGCCCGTTTGCTCAACTACGATTTCAATTCATAAAACACTGCACTGATCTGTGTGCCAATTTCTAAGGATATTATAATTTTATTGTTAATTTACACATAAACAACAGGATAACTTTTTATTGGTGTAGTTAATAGATAAAGGTATGTTATCTAAATGATAAGTCGTCCAAGATAGGCAGAATATAATTTTACGAACAGTTCTTACTCACTATAAATATTAATAACAAATATCAATACAAAGGAAATGATCACATTCATAATTCTGTGCGTGTATGCCGTGGTCTTGATATCTAAAATAATACAAGAACTTTGCTAGTCGCGGATATTTGGACCCTGAAATGTAATATTTTTAGAAAGAATATGTATACTTGTCTTGTACTTGAACATGTTTTATGTAAATTAAATTTATATTCACTTAACTAGTGTTAATTTTATACTATACAATAACCTTTTTTAATTGGGTTTTTTTTCTTTTTTATTTCAGTGGCGAAATTAAGCGAACACGACTAATTTTATTTATTGATCCGAAAAAAAATGTTAATGTTAATTTTAATGTTTCCAAAAAATTATTTGATTTGAGATATAATGTTTGATCTCTTTTGCTTTAATTTTTAAAATTAGTTTTTAAATTTCAATTCTGAAAACAGAAGAAAAGAGATAAAAAAGGGAAAAATAAAAAAGGCTAAGAAAAGAAACGATAAAAATTAAAGAATAAATTTTCTTATGATTATAATGTTGATTGATTTACGAAGAAACATGGAGGTTGTCGACTGGTCCTAAACTTTTTAGCCTACTGGCAATCCAGTACTTTTGTTTCTTCTGTATCAATTATTAGTATTTCGCATTAAGTATGTTTGAGAATTTAATTTGTTTTGTTTTAGTAGAATAAAATACATGATTTGGAAAAAAAATCTGTTTTCCGCATAGGATTACTTTTTTTGAGGTTGTAAGTTTATGTATTTTCTACTAATTATTATACAATTTCACTAATTATTAGTTTAAAAAATGATGTATTAAATATTAAAACATGTTTTCTAGTTCAAAATATATATACAATTTCATTTCGGTGGATGCTTTTCATTTCGGTGGCATTCTATCTCATATTTCTCAATAATTTTTCAGGATATTAAGTTCCCACTACTACCCATTTTATATAATAGGATAAATTTTACTTTGCGGGTAAGAAACTAAGATAGGTCTTAAAATAAAAAAATCCCACCGAAATTAACAAAATTCACATATTTTCAAAACGATCGAACTGACGAAAGGCTATGGCAGGCAGTGGTTTCGTTAAAGCATCTGCTAAATGCTGACCTGTGGAAATAAAATAAATAAATAAACATGGATTCAATAAATAACATTTTGTACTTTTCCTTCGGTTACATAATTTTCACCCCAATTAGAAAACAAACCCACATAGAATATTATTATAACTACATCTCGTGTAATTTAATTTTAAATCAAAAATACCTTGAAGTACCTTTACCCTTCATTTCAGTACATAAATATTGTATACCGTTATCACAGTAAAAGTTGATTAATTTAAATTAATATGTAGCCTTACTTTTCCCAATAACATCTTTGAAACAAAAGAACACGTATAAATTATAACATAAGTAAAAATGGTTTACTACAGAGAAATATCAACCAAATAGTTTTACGCAGTAATTCTATCATCTCACAAACATAGAGATATTATACATAGAGTAGGGGAGACATAAGGCTGCCTGTCAGCGGAAATGTCCGACGGCTAGAAAGAGAAATAAGATTGCGGTACCCTATCTGTCTCTCTCTACTAACGCATACGTATTTAAGAACAGCTTGTTTTCATATAGTAAAATCAAAACAATTTACAAATTACATACGTTTTTGTCATTTTATAAACACATTATCAACCTCAGAAATTCAATTACAACAGCAAACCGTTGAATCGTCCTATTATGCTCACTTTTCTCGCTAATTGCACATGTGCAAAAAGAAAGAGATAGAGAAAGTACCGCAATCTTCTTTCCCTTTTTAACCCAAGACACTTGAAAACCTGGCTTCCCTGTTCTAACTATAATACCTTTATGTTCACAAATCAAACTCGCAGCTGATTTTGCATTGATTCCGTTGTAATCCTAAGTACTATAATTAATCTAATCATTTTTTATGGTTAATATTACCGTAACTTTTAATTATTTTAATAACTTTTAATTTTTCTAATAACTTTTAATTATATAAGGTATGAAATTGCCGTTCTGCTGTACTTGCTGGCCATTTCAAATCAAAATATTTTTTTTGGCTGATAATTCTAATTTCAAATTCATTTTATTTTTAAAACATGGAATTATTTTTTCTAAAATCGCCATTTGTTTAATAGTTAGTGTTTTGTTTTCAACGCATTCGAATATTTTCCGTCATCATGGATACGTTAAAAATTCGAGTAATTATGGAATATGAATACCGTCGTGGCAGCAAAGCGGCAAAAGCGGCACGCAACATCAATGACGTTTTCGGAGCGAACAATACAAACGAACGCACCACCCGTTATTGGTTTGCCTGCTTCCATTCTGGCAATTTTGACCTGAAAAATGAACCCCGTGGTCGTCTGAAAACTTTGGTCGACAATGACGACTTAAAGGCGATTGTGGAAGCTGATGAAACTCAATCTACGGCTGAATTAGCAGCAGCTTTCGACATTATCATCAAAACAATATTGGTCCATTTGCATCAAATTGGCAAGGTAAAAAAGCTTACCAAGTGGGTACCCCACGAACTTAATGATCACCAGCGCGAAGTATGCGTCGAGACGTGCCTTGCACTGCTCAACAGGCATACAAATGAAGGAATTCTGAACCGCATTGTTACTTCTGACGAGAAATGGACCCTGTTTGACAATCGTAAGCGCTCAGCAAGTTGGTTGGACCCTGGTTCAGCACCCAAACAATGCCCTAAACGAAAACTTACCCCTAGAAAAGTGATGGTCAATGTTTGGTGGTCTGACGCGGGTGTAATTCATCACAGCTTCTTCAGCACGTCTCTAAGCTACAAGAGCTGGGGTTGGAAGTTTTCCGTCATCCGCCGTACTCACCAGACCTTGCGCCTACAGACTTCTACTTTTTCCAGAATTTGGGTAACTTCTTCGCGGGAAAAAAATTCAATACCCGAGAGGCAGTACAAAATGCCTTTGAAGAATTTGTTGCCTCCCGTCCAGCTGATTTTTTCAAAAAGGGCTTCAATAAGCTACCAATGCGTTGGCAAAGATGCATTGATTGCATGGATGATTACTTTGATTAATAGAAATAAAAAATATAGAAAAAAAAATACGCTTCATTTATTTCATGAAAAACGGCAATTTCATAGGTAAAGAGCTATTATTGTAATAATTTATTATTGTTTAATAAATAATTATTCTCAAATGATCTTTTATGTGAGAGAACGATTTTAATTCAACATGTAAAAATTTAAAGGTGGAAATAATCTATCAAATAGTGTTTTTGTTTTTTTTTTCTTGTTTTTTTTTTTACCAATAGGCAGAAAAATATTCAAGTAAGAACTGTATCATCTAAGTTCTTTATTTTACCGAAATGCACAGTCAGTGTACTTATATTTTCAAAACAATGCTAACTGGCCAGAAACATGTTGTTCTGCAAAATAGCTGTTTCTAATTTCAAAATTCCTTCACTACGGCGTCAGAATGTATCTAACTTTATCGTATTTATTTACCTAATTATTTACAAAACAAATATTAATGTGTTTATGTGATGAACTTACTGTATGAAATCGGTCAAATATAATAATATTATTATTAAAAACGATATTAAATATGCAGACAGATTTAATTTATAAGCCAAAATAATACTTTGTTGCCAATACGGGTTTTCCTTTAATCCTTAACTGTATTATAATTTTTATTGTTTATCCAACTTAGCTTGTAAATTATAGCTACCTATTCAGTTTGCAATCTGTAGAGGGGTAACGCATAGATAACTTGATGGAAAACTTATCTGACTAATGGATGAAGGCACCACACAATACGAGTATTCGCAACGATCTATCACTTACCTTTTTTTTTTTTTTTGTTTTATCGAGGGGGAAACCTTCAAAAGGTACCCGGTGCCGTGGGAGCGACACAGGGTTATGTGGGATTTTTACCCACTAAAACCCCCCCGGTGGCCAGCCTCAACGCTTGTGGAGGACTCCGGGATCTCCAGAGGAACGCGACCGGTGCCCTCTAAGCGCGATGTCCCGTACGGACCCATCTCAAACGGCTCTGTGCGGCCACACACAGAGCAGTTCTTCCCGGGGTTGCCATTGGGCAGTTCGAGCTCCCACTCTAGCCGCCCGCAACCCCCAACGCCCTCTTTTAGTCGCCTCTTACGACAGGCAGGGGATACCGAAGCTCGTATTCTGGTCCCGAGCCACAGGGACAAGGCGGTGGCGCTATGTGCGCCCACCGCGACGCTCACCGCGGCGCCCACCTCGGCGCCCTCTGCGGTGTCTCCGTCTTCGGGTTGGGTCGGC
>PDGT01000089.1:172871-289062 GCA_003671415.1 Megathymus violae
GAAGATCTCTGCATTCATATCCGCCAGGATGTCCAGGGGCGGAAACCGCGCCAGGACTATGGCCGCCTCGTACGAAATCGTCCGGTATCCTCGTGCCACTCTGATGGAAATCGTACGCTGCGCGGCATTCAGTTTAGCCACGCGGCGTCTACGGCTCGATAAATCGCGCGCCCATACGGGTAAGCCGTAGAGCGCGACAGAGCGCACGATACCCGCGTAGAGGCGGCGGACTTCTTCCCTCGGTCCCCCGAGATTTGGCAGCAGTTTGTGCAGAGCACCCGCTACCTTGTGAATCCGGGGGACGAGACGGTCAAAATGCTCGTTGAAACTCCAACGGCTGTCCAGTACCAGCCCGAGGTACTTCATGTACCGGCCCACTTCCACAAATGCGTCACCTACACGCACCGACATGCAAGGCGGTTCCACGTTGGGTGTTAGGCCGTGGAACCATAACGCCTCAGTTTTGTTTGGCGCTACGTGAAGGCCAATACTGTGTATTTTCCTGACAACGTGTGCCACCCCAAACTCAGCCAACCTCATCGTTCTCTCAAAGGACTCACCCTCAGCCAGTACGAGAGTGTCGTCGGCGTAGCAGACTATGCTGATGCCGAGAGGCAGCTCCGTCCGCAGTACGAAATCGTACGCGAGATTCCACAGGAGCGGTCCTAAGACTATCACTTACCTAGGAAACTTTATATTAGTTCGACATTACTTAATGAATATCATAACATTTCACAGAAAAATACTTATGATTAAAGAAAGGCGAAGGCAAACATAAGGTAATTGTCTTATCTAAGAGTTCTTCATTTACCTCAAGGAAGGAATTTCTTCAAAATATGAAAGGAGAAACGAACTTAGTGAGATAATTGCATATGATTGATTGGATGGTGGGAAAAAAATATGTTTATACATGATATAC
This sequence comes from Megathymus violae, assembly GCA_003671415.1. NCBI lineage: Eukaryota > Metazoa > Arthropoda > Insecta > Lepidoptera > Hesperiidae > Megathymus > Megathymus violae. The sequence continues at coordinate 173,791 of PDGT01000089.1, forward strand.
TACTTTAGCGAAATTATTCAATAACTTTGGAAATATATGAGATATTCAAATGAAATATATTTTATAGATTAATCTCGAATACATACAACAATCTTTAAAAATTACGAGGAAATCTATTCAACAATTTCAGTGCTACTTTCTGTCTGTTTTTGATTAAGCTTAAGAATTCTAAAACATACTGAAATACATCGTAGTGTACATTACAACAAAAAGTATCTTCTCTATTTCGATATCTTACTTTTCTGCGTAAAAAAGTATTTGGATACACATTGTTATATAAATATGTAAATGTAACTAAGTCTACTCAACAGAAGTTTAAGTACGATACAAAACAATCGCAGTACGAAAATAAAATGTACAATTTCTCTTCAAACAAAGTAAATCCTTATCATGTCGATTTGACAGAACAAACGAGGTATACCGTAACTGAATTCGTATAATACAGTTATTTAAATTCCAGCTCGGGTTCCCCAATCTATTTAGGTAATTGCATTGAGGTCGACAAAATTAACTCAGCCAGGTAAACATATCCAGCTTTTGCCGAGTTCCAAAGATGTGGTCTGTGTAATCAATGATTAATATTTTGTTATTTTGTTTCCATTGGTATCTGTTGTGGTTTACAGGAGGTAAATCCAATCATTCTTATCTATGATCATTAAATAATAGATTATTATATAAAATTATGTATACGTAAGTATAAAGTAATTAGATTTAAGTATATTATTGGCTATGTTGTACATGTAATGGGGCTCAATGATGATCAATGAAATCAACCTCGGCCGTTGTGGACCATGCTGAACAACGAGGGAATTTTTTTTATTTGTGTACATACTTGACAAAAGTTATTACTTACGTGGAATACAAATATTTAACCTCGTCTAACATCCATAAGAGCAAATTACCAAAAATTCCTTTCCAATATTTTTTCTTGGAAACATCGTTTGTGTCTTTAGTTGTCACAGATATCAGTTTAGACAAAAAATTTAAAATCCCGTAAGCTTTAGCATACACAGATCTTTCAAAAACCCTTACAAAAATGTCAAGTTAGTTATATGATATTAGTCTACATAACCAATACATATTTTTTTACCTATGGCATAAGTTTTGAATATCTGTTATTAGGTTGTCTGTCTGCTTCGGCAACAACTTCTTCCGTGAAAAGAACAACTCAACAGATTCAAATAATACTTGAAATATATTATAATTCAATATGAAGGGTTCTTATCCCAGCAAATGGTACTGTTCCAGGAGAAATAAATGTATAAAGGTCAATATTAAATTCTTTTAGGGGGTTATTAAATATATTTATAACAAGTACTTTAGAGAACTTTTCACATGTCTTCTAGTGGGCCATTTATGTGTTGAAGCCATATAAGTTTTGTGCGACATTTGCAAATACAAATGTCGTTACACGCAAAAATGATAGGTATTTTGCAAAAGCACGAATAGGGTTTCCGATGAGGATTATTCTCGACCTTAAAGGCTCAACTATTTCGAACATCTGCGACCTTTAGAACAAAAAACGCGGCAGTAAAACGGTTAATGTCCATTCAATTGGAACAGTAGTAATTGTTCCTGACATACCCAAAAAATATAAGAAAAAATCAAGGGTCTAAATGGTTTTATATTGAATTATTTCCTCGATATTCTTAAATCTTTTAACCGACATGGATGGTTGTTTATCTTATTACATTAAATACAATAACAATAGGATATTAAATAATTCATTCACGACCTCTTTTATACATAATCATGCAACATCTTTGTCAAAATTATAGTAATGAAAATAAATGATCGGACGTTGAAAAGAAGAAAATTATTAAAAAATTTAAAAGTCGTGTATACATTTGTTCGGGGTTATATCCAAACCAAAATATTAAAAGAAATAAAACAAAGGTTAAGTTATAATATATTAATAAATTTGTATATATATACATGTATATATTTACTTACTTATTTATTTAGTTATTATTGAGAGGGACAATTCCGATTATTGACAAAACGACACGTCAATATTGATATGAGCCTAATAATTACCTTCTTTAACGATCGAATACGTATTGTTCAGTTATGGCAAGTGTCATTTAAATAGACATTTAACTTCCACGCCGTCCTGCAGTCTTTGATATTTTTTTATTATATTACAGATACTTCAGTGTGTGGATCCGTGTGAGATCCGTGTGGTCCCGGATTAAGAATGTGACCTCCCCGCTCTATCCCATGGGTGTCGTAAGAGGCGACTAAAGGGAAATAGCCTAGTGTATGTCATCAGCACTTTGGGCAACCCGCGCGGTGGCGGGTAAACCACCACAATAGCATTCCCAAGGAAAATCTAATCCATAGGTAAAATCTAAGCCAAAACCATAGCAGCATGAATAGAGAAATTTATGATGATACGTGTGATAGGATTAGGGCGTACCCCACAGGCGACGCGCAGGGACAGCACCCGGCTCCTGTGGGAAATGGACAAGGGTTGTCGCACCAGAACGGGCGGGTGCGACCTAAGAAGCAAGCTCGATGTGTGAGAGAAGTAAGAATGAAATGTGCGAGTTGGAATGTAGGTACGATGAATGGAAGAGGAAGAGAGCTAGCAGAGGTTTTAAAAAGGCGACGGATAAACATAGCGTGTTTGCAAGAGACGAAGTGGAAGGGTACAAAAGCTAGAGAGATAGGAGAAGGATATAAATTCTACTACTGTGGAAGTGATGACAAGAGAAATGGCGTGGGTGTAGTGTTAGATAGTCAGTTGAAGGAATGTGTGGTGGATGTTAAAAGAGGGAGTGATAGAATAATAGCAATTAAATTGATTGTGGACAGTATGATATTAAATGTAGTTAGCATGTATGCACCACAGTCAGGTTGTGAAGAGAGTGTGAAGGAGAAATTTTGGGAGGACTTTGACTGTCTGATGATGAATGTGCAGGATTGTGAAGAAGTTTATGTGGGGGGTGATTTTAATGGACATGTAGGAAGAGAGAACGATGGACATGAGAGAGTACATGGTGGGTGGGGGTATGGAAACCGAAACTTTGACGGCGAGACACTACTGCAAGCTGCATCTGCATTCAACCTGGCGATTACAAACACGTGGTTTCAGAAAAGAGATGACCATCTTATTAGCTACAAAAGTGGCCACCACGCGACACAGATAGACTACTTTCTGGTAAAACGGAGGAGTCTATGCTGTGTCAAAAACTGCAAAGTGTTACTAAGCGAAGCATTAGTTGCCCAACACAGGCTTGTTGTGATGGAGGTACAAATAAATGTCTCGTCGAAAAATTGCAAGGAACGGCCCCCTCCCAAGACTAGATGGCGTATGTTAGATAATGAAGAATGTAGTAGCACGTTTAGGGAACAAGTTGTGAATAAAATGATAGAAATGAAGGATATGGAAGGAAAATCTGTGAATGAATGTTGGAATGAAATGACGAATTGTATAAGGAGAGTCGCAAAAGAAGTGTTTGGAGAATCGAAAGGAAAAGGTTTGATAGATAGAGATACATGGTGGTGGAATGAACAAGTGCAGAAATGTCTGAAAGAAAAGAAAATAGCTTTTAAGGAATGGCAGGGCGTAGCAAATGTGAATGCTAGTTGCCAGGGCTCAGGCACAAGAGAAGTTGTACCACTCACTGGACAGTCCAAGAGGCCAAAAGGAACTCTACCGAATTACGAAAGAGAGATAAAGACAATCGAGAGATATAACTCACATTAAATGTGTGAAAGATGGCTCAGGCAAGGTTTTGTGCAAGGATGAGGAAATAAAAGAACGATGGAAGGTTTATTTTGAAAAACTTATGAATGAAGAGAATGACTGGAATGGTATGATTCAAGAGGCACAAGTAAATAAGGGCTTGGTAAGAGAAATTAGCATGGATGAGGTAATGAAAGCAGTTGGAGGAATGAAAAATGGAAAGGCCATGGGCCCAGATGATATACCAGTTGAAGCATGGAAGGTTTTAAAAGGTGACGGATGTAAGTGGCTGACTTTATTCTTCAATAAACTGTTACATGAAGAAGTAATCCCACAAGATTGGTGCACTAGTTCGCTAGTGCCCATCTTCAAGAATAAAGGGGATGTACAGGATTGTAACAACTACAGAGAGATAAAGCTCATGTCACATAGTATGAAAGTGTGGGAAAAGGTGATGGAGAAAAGATTGCGAGAAGAGAGTGAGATTACCCAAAATCAGTTTGGGTTTATGCTAGGTCGAGGGACAATGGACGCCACCTTTGCACTACGCCAATTGTGCGAGAAATACAGACGTGCTCATAAGAACCTGCACATGGTGTTCATTGATATTGAGAAAGCGTATGATAGGGTGCCTCGGGAAGTACTGTGGTGGGCCATGAAGAAGAAAGGGGTGCCTGGGAAGTATGTGGAGTTAATTCGTGCAATGTACAGGCATGCTTGTACATATGTCCGATCGTCTGCTGGCAACTCCAACCAGTTCAATGTGGCAGTAGGCTTGCACCAAGGGTCGGCTTTGAGTCCTTACCTCTTCCTGTTGATAATGGATGCTCTAACGTCGGACGTATAGGAGGAGGCACCTTGGTGCATGTTATTTGCTGACGACATTGTTCTGGTTGAAGAAGATGGACCTGAGATTCGGAGCAGATTGAAGGATTGGCAAGAGAAACTGGAAAATGTTGACCTGAAAATGAGCAGAACCAGGACAGAGTACATGTTCTGCGATTTCGGCGGTCTCTCCAGTCCTGAAGCCATAGCGCTCGACATTGCGCTTCTTCCAGTTTGCTCCGACTTTCGGTATCTCGGTTCACTTGTACAATGTGATGGCGAAATAGATCAGACAGTTACGCACAGAATTAATGTAGGATGGATGAAATGGCGGCAGGTTACGGGGACAATTTGCGACCCCCGTATTCCCCTTAAACTTAAGGGGAAGATCTACAAGACCATGGTCAGACCTGCTGTCTTGTACGGATCAGAATGTTGGGCCACAAAAGGGATGTGTGAAAGACAACTGCATGCAGCTGAAATGAGAATGTTAAGAGGGACGTGTGGTATAACGCGAATGGATAGAGTAAGGAATGAGTACATAAGAGGAAGTATGAAAGTTGCACCGGTAACCGAAAAGCTACGCGGAAACCGGCTATCATGGTATGGTCATGTTATGCGGAGGAATGAAGAGCATGTTGTACGGAAGGTATTAAGTATGAATGTAGATGGCTATAGAGGTAGAGGAAGGCCAAAGAAGCGATGGATAGATTGTGTGAAGGATGATATGGCTAGAATGGAAGATACTAGTGAGATGACGGCTGATAGAGAAGTATGGATGAAAAATACATGCTGCGCCGACCCCAAATATAATTGGGATAAGGGTACGATGATGATGATTACAGATACTTCAGTTTTATTCACAGTTAAGTGTACAAAATAATCAAAAACGTATCTATTATTATTTCATGTAAATATCCGCAACCGGAAAATGGGAAAATCGACGAGTATTTTAAAAAAAAGCTCCTACGTATTTTAAACGAAATCTCAGAGACATTCTGAGAGACCAAAAAAGGAAAATTTTCATATGAACTTAATTAATTAACGGTGCTTTGCTTCAGTGAAACCTAACAGAACATAATCTCCTCTCTTTGTCCCTTATGACTCCTATACGAGAAATTTCTAAAATGCAGGGAGCTTGATGTTAATTTTTGATGTTAATTTATTAATTATTCAACATAATAAAATTTTTATTATCCAATTAAACTTCATAAATATATTAACTGTATAATTTTTCTCTATCTGGAGTCTATAATTTCAAGAAGCACTCACGGATTTCAGTAAAAAATTTTGTGTAGATATATTAAGGTAAACGTGAAAAATTTTAAAAACGAAAGAATGTGATCTAATTATACTAATCTTTAGAAGATAAAAGAACCGATTTATGCCGATTAAAGATCGATTTTACGTGTAAGTGCGATAATATCGAGAATTTACGTCTTTATTTTAATTATATACGAGTAAATACTTTACATCTTGTTAATGTATGTGTAATTAATAATTTATATTAATGCCAACGACTCTAATCTTATTAATACATACTTTTTTTACACATCGACTCTCGCTTCTGCGACCACACAAGAGATACGAAATGGAAATTGAAAATAAAAAAAAAACCTTCAAAAAGTTTTGTGACGCACTCGACAAGGCTGTGAAGTCTCCTATTCGTCTGTATACAATATTATCGTTACACTTTATGAGGATATAACGGAAAATATATGCGGTAAAGCTAGTTGATAACGCCCCCTCCCTAAATCCACTATTCGGCTGGATGCCCTGAATGTTTTGGAGATTGATTTAGACTGAATCATGAAAAAAGCCTTTTTTACCTTCAAATTGCAATAAATAACTAACTTATAACAAATGATACAGGTAAACTATTCATGTTACCGAGCGTGATTTATGATTATCAAGTGGATACTTATAATATTTTGAAACCAACACAAAACACAGTGACTAATGACTGCTTTTCGTGGCCCAATATTGATTCTCTATCTATGTACTTAATTTAAAAACGTATCAGCAATTGCAATCGCTAGTGGCCACGAGCAAAACAAAGTACCGTAATGGAAACTTCAATTTGTTTAACTAAACTTATTAATTGCTTTAAACTGAAATCCAATAAGTCTCATCAACTTTCTTTCGAGTATCGCAATTTGAAAACATTTCTTTCTTGAAAGATTACTTACCTTGTAAGACGTACGTGATATGAGATCGAATTTCGATAACAATGTTATTTGATCAGAAAATATTGTTACGCAATATCCAGTCCTAATTCACCATGCAGCTCTGCTTAATTTGGTGATGTTTCGGTCATTTACGAGTAGGTAAATTACGATTTGCTAAAATGTAATCTAAGACAAAGCGAGTGAACTTATGTACCTGTGGCTTTCTAAATTTGTCTCGATCATAATTATACTAAATGTAATCTGTTTCAATATGACTCTTCCTTACCGTTTCACGATTCTTTCCTTCCGAACGATGAGTCTGGGGTTCGAATCACAAACGGAAAAAACTTTTATTTGACATTTTTATTAGACCCCGGGTCTCTATCGTTTTTGAATTTTATTTCTACAATTCCATGCTAAGTGAAATACGAAAACTCTTAGTGGAGGTAATTTGTGTCTAGAAATACCAAAAAAAAAACTAATAAACTACAATGAATAAAGATCTTTTATAGAATTCAATTAACAATTTGAAAAACAGCGCTTTAATATTTTAAAGCGCTTAAATGGAACTTTTGATATAATTCCTGACAGAAATAAACTATTGTATGACAATAATGTTTAATAACTAATATGGGTATTAATAAATGTTTAATAATAATAACTAAATTGCTATATATTCATGGATATTACAAGAACTTCATCACACCCCAGTAATAGCCCAGAGGTTTAGTCGTAAATTCATCACATGCAATGGGGACATAGGTACATACATGGTACATGGTCAGTGTATTAACCTCTCTCTGTAAGGAGAGATCCTCATCCAACACAGCCAGCTGTACTGACAACCATGTCAATAACCCCTAAAATGAACAGCAAACTACCAAAACAATATCAAAATTGCTGCACAATTGTCACGTGCTTAAATACGAGAATAATAAGGATGTGTACATTTGAATACAAGCCCATATGTAAATTCCTTCATCGCGAGAGGGGAAGCTGCCTCAGTAAATTCACCGAGGCCTAAGGAGTTAATGTTTTCATCCATTACCTCGACCGAGCACTTATGAAATTCGTGCCCGCGATCCGAACGAGATTACATGGGCTAGCTGACATGTTTTCGTTCATAGGGATGTCTAATAATAATTTATCTACAAGAAGGATTAAACAAGAGATATAGAAAGAGGATAGATTATAAACAACGAAATGTAACTTTATTAGCTTTTAGGATCCTGCTAAACATAGAAAACTGTAACAGTAGTTTAAAATATGAACAAAGATTGAAAAATAAAATTTTAAAATCTTATTTATGAACACACCATAACTTTTTGAAAATACTTGCTTTCAGTTAAATATGACATAGTCCCCAACTTGTATTTCTAATATACAATATTAGGGTTATTTTAACATTTTAAGCTAACTTTTTATACTTTTAATGAATAAATGTGTAACTATTTGTGTACTACTATGTTAAAAAAGGTAACCGTATTTACTAACATTTATAAATATATTGACAACCCTGTCAACGCTCACTCGTTACCTGTGGGCTGTGATGGCACCTCAGGCGTTCGTTGCGTCTTACAAATAAACCAGCCTTTCCAGACCCCCGATTAAATGCTGTCAAGTTCTCATCATATCCAATTTTAGGAAGAAAATGTGGATTGTACAGGTCTACGTTCAATGGATAAACCGCATGACAGGTTAAACCGTATTCGTTAATGGAATACAGATGTGGAGATGAGCAACATTCTGAGGTTCACCAAAATTCCAACACGCTATTTCCATACCTTTGACAATAGAGTTTACAACATATCAATCGTTCAAAGTATCTATATCAGAATGTAAGTAAGCAACAACAGGTTTTGACATGATTTTTCCATCATTAATACTTGGTTTGATGTATTTGAAACTAAACACTATTACTAAGACAACTTCATACTCCAGTTAATAGTGACTCTACACTACGTGCGAGGTGTCTGGAATTGAAAATCCCGGCGAGAGATATTAATATTTATATGAAATATCAAATTTAAATTAACTAAATTTAACTTCTTCGCACAGTTTAATAATTACGTAAATTAATAATAACAATACTAGAAAGACAATTGATTTTTTACCCAGAAAATATTGTTAATAATAGTCAAATAAGAATCTAATATAATATTTTGTTTTCCAGATATCTCAGATTTATTCCATTTTGGAGCTTACAGAATCATAATAAGCTATTGGTTAAAGTTAAATTTCTTACTAGTAAACTTTCAGTCGCATAATTTAAATATCATACTTTGGTAGTTGTAAATATATTTTGCATTTCAGTAAACAAAAATAAATGCAAATCTCTCGTGAATTTGAAATATCGCTCCGACAGTCTATCGCTTACACAAGATAAGTAAGGAAAAACAAGTGAAGATAAAGTAGGAATGCATTGTTAAAAAGCAGAAGGAATAAATAAGCTACTAAATTCTATCTCAACATTCTCACATAACTCCCAGACCTTAGAAAAACATACATACATCCGTTACAAATATTTTCCTCTGTTGGAAAACCAAACTACCCTACAATCTACAAGCACAGCTACTGAGTACGGCAACACGATTATCAAGAATCCTTTACTTATAAATAAAATATAATTTCTTAGACAGGAGATATTTCTCTTATAAAGAAATAAATATGTAGAAACGATTCTGTGTTATACGATTTAATATCCGTTATAACTATTATTAGGATATATATTCTTCGTCAATTAACTAACGTTCAAATACTCACACACTCACAGCGTCGTAGTAAGATAACCTGTGTTGGAACATGAATATACATGGAGGTATCATTTGCACATACATACATAAACATACACAAATACTCATACGACATCACAAACACCGATGATCGGAGAACAAACATTAGTCTGTCACATAAATGTGTCACATAATTAGTCGAAACTGGGGTCCATTACTCGGTAGGCAGGCAACAAAATGGATTATAAGGTCGTCAAACGTAACTAATTCTTATGTTTTTAAAGTTTCTTCAATCTAATTCTCGACTGGAAAATACTTTGAATTGTTTTCCGATATATTTTAGAAATACCTATATTGCAGTGGTTATAGGCCTGTATAACATGATAATGAATGTTAAATTCCAATATCATTTTCAGTACTGATTTATCAATGAAATGCTTTGTAAGCAAGTGCCAGATCGACCCTAGACAATACTGGATGTAATCCAAAACGTCTAACCGACAAAACTAACCAGTAAAACTTTTCCAAGTATAACAGTATCATAATTGAAATCATCGAAATGTAGAAGAACTTTATTCAATGTTATTCTAGTCGGTCATATTGAAATGGAAACAGCACAACTGAAATTGGCAGCTCTACACCAGCAGAGTAGTGTTCTGTACGCAAGAGGTTTCAAAAACAACAAAAAGATATAGGTTCATGCCAATTCGGTTTTTACATGCCTCGATCCACCGACCTCTGAAAGAAAACACCAAAAACGTATTGGTACCGATACCGAGCGGAATTTGGATCGAAGATGAATTGAAATGTAACTTCGTCACACAAACTTACAAATAATATTTTATTGTACTTCATGGTTATACTCGGTTTTAATGTTAACAGTTTTTTTCCAAAGTATAGTTTATTGTAGTATGTAATTCTAAATGTAGTAAAGTAAATTGATTGTTAAATCCTTTTTTTAATACTTATGTCGTACTTATCTCTAATATATGTACTAATGTTTTGTGAATAATCAGGTTTTGGAACCTTAAGTTAAAATATTGCTAAGAATTACTCGATTGCAACATATCAACAACACATCTTACAATATTGCACAATATTCAACACACACTGCATTGACTGGCTGTAAATAAATTGAACTAAGTTATAGAAATATAAAGAACTTTTAATAAAGAACTGTATATCTAATTCAAAAAAAGTCAAAAAATAAAAATACTAAACCATTATGTTGAAAGTTATTAAGTATCTTACTGATACCACTAACATTATGGTTAAAACCTTTTTATCTTTTGTTAAATGAAGATGAATAACGATATTAGTGACTTTATCATTTCAAGGGTGAAAATTAAATTAAAAGACAATTACATTCATACATACATATACATACAGTATTCAGCACTTTGTTGGTGTCACTAAAAAAGACATTTATTATTGTTATTTACATTTGTTATTTGTTTGTTATAAAGTCACTCATACGTGACGCGTGATCACGAAATAACATGTGGCCTGTCTGTTTATTCATCAGCTTTAAGTTAATAAATACAAACTGATCAAAATAATACAAAGCACGTAAAAATAGAGCATTTCCACAGTTCGTCTAACTTACATATCTCTATGAAACCTGCACCATTTTGCATCACGATCGAACCGTCATAAAGAAAATACGAAAACAGCGGTATTCCAAATAGAACAGCGACCGGAAGTGACGTTGCAGCTACATAATGTTTACCCGCGTTTCATCCGGAGGGGTCCGCTGGTAATCTAACATGCAGGTAATTTCTAAATGAGACTAAGGTTGTAGTGAAGTCGATACGTGTTTATTTATTTGTTACAAAAGTGGCAGCCACAAATAAACATATTATATGATATTGATATTTTAATGAAAGTAAATTTGCTTCGTGTTGTAATTTAAGCCACCTGTTTTAGCTGAGTACATGAGTAAAAGGTTCACACTGAAAACCAGTAGCCATGGGTCGTGAGTATACATGACATTAGTTGAGCGTGAACTTTTTAATTTTCTATATATTTTACAACAACTACAATATTCAATTATGACAATTTAATAGTCTTAACATCGAAATAAATGTTGTCCTTCTTTCTAAGTATGAAGTATCCAAATATATACATATTGATTTTGCACTGTAATTCGTAAAAATAATTGGTACTTTACTGAAATTTCAATTGAAATAAATATTTTAACTACTTTAGCAAGTCCTCATGATGTGAAAGCTTAGGAAAGGAAACGACAAGTAACTCCTAAGATTAATATTTTCTGCTCACGTTTAATACGAGTTTGCATAGAATAAAACCGTAAGTGTACCCATTAGTAATTCAATTAATAAATATTCCCTAATAGGGACGCTGCGCTCAAAAAATAGGTACGTGATTAATAAAATATTTTAATTTATATTAAAACTCAGTTCTCGTAAATATACTCTCCGTCTTCTTACTTCTAGTCTTAAATATAAATAATTCAGATTTCGTCTCCATTCCATTCCTATTTCGCGGCACCCCTCAATTCGATGTAGTGACCCCATCGGTAGGTAAACAGCGGGAGCGACTTGGGACACCTGAGATCAACACTCGGAAGTCCTCCAGTACCGGGGAGTAATGAAACATAAACTGAGATACGTCAAGTTTATTTGGGCGCTTTGCAGTAGCCACTTATTGTTAGAGTGTAATAGCACTACTTAAAGTATGACCAGCGATGAATGAAATGTATTTTCGAATATTATACTGCTTGATACAATAATTAGAACTAAAGACTATTTATTATTCCATAACTCTCCTCAATGTTTGTCCCAGACAAGCAACATTTTTGACATTTATAGGTAAGTGTATATAATCTTTCTACATAAATATTTCTTTTTAATTTGATTACCCTCTTAGATTTAACAGTGAGAAGTACTAACGTCCTTACGTTGCAGTACGGAGACCCAGTCAATAAACGGGTGAAACCCTCAGCCGACAGTACGTCATTGATCTCTTTCCTGGTGATATTATTAAAACATAAATCATGCAAAGTAACTCTCAGAAATATATATTTTATATATAACTTCCTAGCACCTTAAAATCAAAAATGCCGTCGTTGCGCTGTAATCGTGGAAGAAATCAAGGATAAGTATGATTCGAATATTATATTTAAAAATAACAATTATGAATAAAATATTGCGGTATCATCAACTGAAAACTGTTGGTGTATTAAAAATTATACATAGTAATTTATATGGAATACGCGTCTCGGTATTGCTATTTAAAATTTCACGAATCTCCCAGAACTAGTGACAATTTTCCACATTCATAAAGTATTTTATGAACTTGTCTGAATAAATTACGAAAGCTTCAAAACTATCAAATTGAACTGCACGGTCGAATGTTGCTCGTATTAGAAAAAGTTTCAAACTGCCCGGAATAAATCCGTACACAGCGCCGTTTGCAATATTTATGATGTGTTGGGTTGCTGTCATATCCCGGGCAGCCACGCACCACGCACTTCCAGTACATTGAGTTTAACGTGGATATTACTAAACGCGGGTGGCACACTAATGTTGTCACGAAAAATATAAAGTTTCAACCTCCAAGTCGTAAAAGTTTGAATCCATTCCCGAGATAAGACGTACCATGCCCCTCACTCGATCCAATCGTTTGTCTCCTTTTTACACTCATATAAACACATACTGAATAAGAATCGTTATTCCTGCTTTGGTTTATTAAAAACTGGTTAATACAGCATTTTTTTAGTTATTATCAGTTGACAATTAACTTTAATCGAGCATGTGGCAAAGAAGTTTTGGTAAAGTGCAATAACTATATAAAAAATATTATATTTAACTGTCTATGTCTTTCAACCATTAAACTCCAGTACTGGACTTAAGCATCCCTTAATTAAATCAACCAAGATGGGCGCTCTGAATCCAACGGCTTACCGCTGTTTCCTTTGGGTCACCAGTCCATCCCATCAAAAGGTTACCTGTGCTTTTAAAACCTATTCATTTTAATTTTGTGAAATCCAACTGAATCGTAATATGATGAGTATATCGTAATGCAAATTTATATAATACTTAGCGAACCACAGTGAATCAATTCAATAAAATTTCAGAATGTAAGGCGCTCCATCCAAGCAGAAATTTAAGCTAAGCTGTCTCGTTTGTGGTTCACTTACTTATCAATATTACATCATCATCCATCCATCCATCAGCCTTTGGAGGTCCACTGCTGTACATAGGCCTTCCCTAACTTGCGCCAATCTGACCGGTCCTGAGCCCTCTGAAATATAATAAATAAATATAATAATAATAATACATAATTATATTATATTAATATTTTATATAATATAACTATTTTATATATTTTTTAAAAACGCAATTCAATCAATTACACTTACATAAATCAGTATAAAATCTCGTGTTATTTATACTTATTTTCAAAGTAATTTGACATAAGTGACAACAATTGAAACTTAATTTCTATGTACTCGTATCAACGGTGAAGTAAGCAATTTTTTCTACATTCACAATCTATTACTATCCCATTTCTGGTGTCGCTGGCTTAATAGTTTATTCTTAGTAGTAAATTTTCTCTGGAACTATTTATTACTTCTCGTTATTAAAAAATACTCTCTTTGAGAGTATTTTGACACTTCGTACCATTTCAAACCATCCTTAAAGAAGAAACTCAAATCATTATTTATATTTATAAAAACACGGCACCGCTAGAATCCACATAACAATAAACGTAGTATTTTTTCTCTGAAATCAGTTACTTGATCTAATAACCTAATCTTCCAACATTTGCTAAGAAAATTAAATACGCGCTTAGTACGATTAGAATATGCCCATTTATTGTACGCGATAACATAAATTCTAACAAAAGGTAGATAATTTCCCTCTTCCCCGTGGAAAATGAAGCCATAAATCAGAAGAGTACTCATGGCGTGACGTTCATCTTATTGGCATTATTACAGGGGCGAGAAATTACTAATGATAAACAAAAGGGCAAAAATCTTCACTATTTATGCATAGATAGAGACGAAATTCTTATTTAGTTAACTCCTAATGAAATTATTTATTTTACCGTAAACATTCGTGAAAGTATACACGTCATGTACTGTCTTTGATTGAGCTTTTGAAATTGAAATTTTCATATAGCCTATCATTCTATAGCCCATCAATCCATGCTGGCAGAACAGGCGAAAGAGGCGAGAAGAGAATATGAGGCGACAGAAGCCAGCCTGCTTGGTGGTAGGGCTTCGCGTATGGATTATATTATCAGTATTATTATTAAGGCATTGATATTATTACAGGTATTATTATCTTTCCGTAAAGCCTGCCTGGCTAGCTACCACCCTCCTGCTTGAGTCAGCCGCCAAACGACTCGTCGTGTTTCGGCTGGGGGGGCTTGAGAGCCAGTACTTGCTTTCTAACCTTCTTCTCATTTCCTGGCCGACAACGCATCAGTGATACCTTTGGTCTTGCTGATGTCCATGGGCGACGGTGACCACTTACCATCAGGTGGCTCGTCTGCTCGTTTGTCGGCTATTAACATAAAAAAATGTATTTAGGATGACAGTCATTAAGCTTATATCGTTGAGTTTGAAACAGTACGCCTTAAACTTTTTTACTACGGCATCAAAACACTCCCCCCATTCGAATTATGTCCTATTTAAATGGTAGAAACAAAATTTAGGATAATACTAAATCATATGAAATACTGATAGTGATGGGACTACCAAAGGGGACAATTTTTGGTCCTCTTCTGTTTCTAGTTTATTTTAACGATTAATCGTATTATATTAATAATTGCGATTGCTGATAATAAATCATTAAAAATTAAAATGAACACATAATTAACGTTATAATTAATGATCATTTCCCCAGGGCTTGTGTTGATCGTAATAGAATGACCGATGTAAGATATCCTCGGCACGGAGAGTTGGACGTTAACTTTAATAATATCTGCCGACCGCAGGGGCGTGGGCTCCTTGTAGGCAGAAATGCAGTGCTTTACTTGCCATTCACAGATATTTTAATAAAACGTTCGTACGTTTTAGATGACTTTAATTAATAATAAATAAATGAATAAACAAAATATAATAACTTAAAAATACCTAATATTTTATAAATAGCACCTATTTGCAAGCACACAAACATTATGTTTGCCAGTAGTTTGGCGACAAGCAAGCGGCGCTGCAAAATAATGTACCTAATCAACCAAACTCCTGCCGTCGCATTCCGCAGGAGATTTGTTCGCATGTGTGCAGTAATTTCGGTGTCCGTGCGCAATTCGCAAACGCACACACCCATGAATATCGAAAGCCGCGACTCCAGCGGCAGGCTACGGAAGTTCGGCAGTTGTCGGGAGTAATCGGAAATGTTCGTTGCCTATAATCCGAATAACAATAATACACAGATATCTAATGTTATGTGTTTCGCGGGAGGCTATTTTGCTTTTTTCATGTGATAAGCATTGTATACTATTTTGTTTGCGCCAGTATATTTATAGTTTTCTTAAAAGATTTTAAATTTTAACATTTGAAAGTGTGTACATTTAACAGTTTATTACTGAGTTTCTACAATAATTGTAATGATTTGCTTTTACTAGTGCGTTTCTTGATTTTTTTTAAATGTTATTTGATTGTGAGGTTTGTGTTAGGTGATAGGTGATTAGATGATATAGTAATCTCAAGTAGCCGGAACCTTGAATTTGTGAAAATTGAAGCTGACTAGGGGACTAGTCATAATATTTTAGCATATTATTTTACTTATTAGAATTTGTTCCGCCGCGACGATCGCTCGCTGTTTTGTCTGCGTTGCCGTAGAAGATGTACATAAATAGTAGTACATCTAAGACTTGTTCTGTTGGCATGGTTAGAGAGTTACTTAGAGATCCGTCGTGTGGCTGTGACTATGCTAAAAATCAATAAAAGAAAAAGATTCTGTGACCGAGTACTCCGCCGCATACCCAGTGTCATAATCCTGTGCACGCCGCTGGCCGACCGTTACCATGTCCGTTTCCCAATGTTGATATATAAAACGACATTTTCATTTCTAAAACAGACTTTCTATACTGTTTTCCTACATCACAGTTGTATCAAGACATATCTATATATTGTCATATAGAACACATAATTATCTTATGTTTCATAACACGAGAGTTGCGAGAAGAAAGATATAAAAACATATGCCAGACAAAGTATAAATAAGAAATTGGTACTTGTAGGTAACAAAATTTCAATAAATGAATTTAATGAAGAGTTATCATATTAAATTATGTATTATAGAAGTAACGGTTCCGTTCGAAATAAATTTAATAAATGGATTAATTCCCTTCAGACCTAAACGCAAAGTTCATCTTCCCTCAGGACAATATACTGATATTGTTACTGGACTATCTTAGTATACCATATTATCACTTACTTCGAGTTTTTTTTCACCTCATGGTCTGTATTGATCAACTCACATACAGACAATATTTCAAAAGTGACAGGATAAATGAATATATATATATAATACGTAACCATTATCGACATCACAATTTAATAATTATTATCGTTAATATTACATAGTATGACAATAATCTAGCTCAGGTATCTCTCAGGACTTACATATTCCCATCACGTGTCCGTGTTCCCTGTCGTGATCTCTACGATGTAATGACCGTCTTTATCATGTACCCTACGCATGATAAGCTTGCCACTGTATCCGGTCACAGTGTTAATATATTTTAAAAACTTACTGTAATCCATCGGCTTTGATTTTGGAAGAAAAACGGACATGGTTTAAATATTACTTCATTTTATTAAGGTTATCAGATGCAAAAGATTTTTAAGAGCATATTAACACAGGTTGGGTAGTGTTGTGCATAAGTTACAATTAGCTTGTACTGTTAGCTCAACGCTCTCCGCCGAAAGTTGTAAAAATCTGCTCCGAAATTTCAGGGCTCCGGACGATTGACCTGTCTAGACGTCTCAGTTGGTGTGAAAAAGTAGTTTAGCCGTTGTGTGGACAGATTTAGTGTCAACGTGGGCTAAATTTAATGTGTCATTTATGTACGTCTGTAGATATATAATCCTGATATATATACTTGAACAGTATCTGAGGTAAAATACAACTTAGTGTAGGTAACAATGTTTATTTGTACACCACATGCACAAAACATGCCCTCGCTTGTTAATCGCATTATAAAATGATCTAATTTACCCGCTTGTCGGATTAAAAAAATATATTTTATAGTGCGCGCACGCTTCCACAGTTGTTGCCATATAAAAATTATGAAAACAACTCTATTAAATACAAATAAAGAAAACCATCGAAATAAGTTGTTCACAATATTGCCGTACATAGATGTATATAGATATACATCTATAGCGATGTACAATAGATGACATACTAATCAATGCCAGGTTCACATTACACCAAACAGTAAGATATTTATGGGATTTGGTTTTGATAATAATCACTTGGTGAAAATCCCTAAATTTACTAATGCAAAATAATCAATTATTTTTTCTGTACCAATATACTTGCAATCCACAGATTTAAAAAAAAGCTCTCTGTGTATTTATTACATAAATGAATAGTCGGAGGACTTACTGAACGCAATGTGACGTTTCTATTTCCCGAATGTTGGTGGAATTTAAAAGTGTCTAAGCAAGTAATTGCTCTGCCAGTTACCGGCTACGGTTTGGTAAACTAGGAGGTTTGAGTGACTTTTTTACTACCACGTATCTTTTCCATAAGTACTACTGGATTAATGTTGTATTACAAAGACCATTGCCTGTTAAGAAAAGCATATTAAAGTACACTTATAAGAAATTAAGAAAATAAAAAGCTGCTGAAATCTAATTATTGTAAGTATATTTTATATATATAATTATATAATGACACCTAACTTCGAACAATTTGAAATATCTGGCTTTGTAATTTTTTAAAAACCATTTTTTTTATTAAATACCCGACAAACGAACGCACCATCCACCTGATGGAAAATGATCACTGCCACCTATGCACATCCTTAACACCGGTTATATAGTCACCATACAAGAGGAAAGCGAAAGCAAGCTTGTTAGTTAAAAAAATCCGTTCAATCTAGAAGAAGGATGGCAGTAAAGAACCCTACTACGTCGCATGACCGTAGTTGGAATTAATCTGAGCTATACTGAACCTATTCGATTTCCACGAGAATAGACCATACACCATAGTCCGTTGTTCAGTAGGATGCATCACCAATAGGTGAGGTTAGCTGGTACTTGAGAATGGGTAAGATTCGCTGTTGAATAGACGTGTCGTTCAATCAATTTTGATGATCCAGATGTTTACGATTTCGATTCCGATTGAATAGTTCAGTTTTGGTCAGGGCACGTATATCAACGTTTTTTATACTAATATCTAAATTAAATTAAAGTTTACATTGATTGCAGATCACTGAGTCACAGTCTTCACATTAGTAGTATAGTATTGACACTGCGATTTGTTTTGCGTATCACGTGCCTTAAACAATCAAATTACGAATTCCACATCTTTCTTTTGATTGCTTTTTTTTTATAAATACTATAATAGACAACTGAACTAGCGATACAGCTTAACATCGTCATTCGGACTAAAAAGTATCCAAAAGTACGGCAGCAGAGGTAGGTCTATCTGTCAATCAACATTCGTTCAGTTAGTTTATGATCCGCAAGCACGCTAGCACAGCTGGGTCGATCTGTCAATCAATTATTTTAGATTCGTTTCACTTCGTTCACGATTGTATTGTGGGAAAGAATCAATTTCGCATTTGCGACCGGTTCGTTTCCACAGTTCTTACGATCCGTGTCTTTCGATTCGTTCAATCGCGAATGACACATACATACTGTTGGGTTCTTTGTCAACATTTCATTTCGCACCAATTCTGCCATTCGCACAACTCTAAACGATTGTAAGTTATATGTTACCTTTATTTATATGTTTTTTTATGAAATTCTGTTATTTACTTACTAGCCGAATCAATAAAAGTATATTGTTTTTTAAAAATTAATGATTTCGGTGTATTAACATATAATTTTTAACTTGACTACAACGCCATCTGTCGGATCGTAGCATTACATAAACAATCTTCACGAGAAAACCAATGTATTCTGTGAGTGTCAGCTCAATCGATCAACTTGATCAAAAGTGACACGACCACGTCGCACATGACACTCAAAACAACAACGATTATAATAAAGATGATCCCGATACGCATAAATATCGATCTAATATAATAATATTAGCGTCTGGTTCTGACTTACTTCGAATGCAACAATTAATAAACATATACACACGATATACTCGTATAGCCTATGCCCATCCGGAATAATGTACCTTTCAAATGGTAGAAGGATAATTCAAATAGTTGCTGTACTTGAAGATTACCTTCCGCATATCCACAAACACAAAATTCGTACTCCCTCTTTATAATATTAGTATCTTTGAGATATTAACAGTAAAAAATTAAGTGAAAATGCTGCTCAAGGTTGTTACAGAAGCGTATTTTATAAGTATGCGGTTCTTAAATCGTTCAAAAGGCAATTTGTTTCATGCATTTACTATAAAATGAAATCTTATAAAATAGTAAACTGTAAATTGGTATGTAACCAATTCAGTAACATGCATCTCGCATCCCAATATATTCCTCTTATGTTATGTGTACCCTGTAAACACCCCATGTCATTCGGAAATTAAGTCATCACGCGCTGTCAGTGAAAATTCCTGTAGGTACCAGATAATTTAATGATTGTGAATTACGTTTTGTTTTTTATATAATCATTTTAATAGCTGATATTTAATTTTTATGCTTTGAAAACACAGCGGTACAAGATTAAACCAAAATTTTTAAATCAAGCCTAAATCTAAGGAATCTATCTACCAGACCATGAATTTACTCAACTTTAATTTTGCAAATTACATAATATATTAAAACAGTGCAATTCTATATAAATACCCTTTTTTAAACGACTGTAAGATACCGAAAAATACTGCATTACAAATCTATATAAAATGCTCTGCTGTGGGCTTCTTGTGTGTATGAAATTATATTAGCAGCAGTTTGAAATAGTACAAGCATACACAGTGGAAAAAATACTGAAATTAAAAAACTAAATTGCAGCTCAGTTTTTTTATTCGAGGTAGATTTTTACGGGTTCCAACGAGGAACCGTTTTCAACTTTCACGAAGAATATATTCTACATACATGGTACATATTTTTATAACATATATATCAAGGTTAGCTCCTGCAGGTGCCATTAAAATAATCATCCAGTTTGTCTGTTTCATTATCCTTAAAAGAAATTATCTAATATGCTGATTTAAAGCGTGTTAAGCAATCCACCAATCCTTAGCAGGTCGCAGATAAAAATGGATTTGATCAATTTCATATTAAGGAGAGAATAAGCATTCTGGTGATAATGATTTACTTATAATTAAAGTAATAATTCGTAGTGGTTGTGCAAAGTTAGGATATTCGAACAGCATCTACTTTCGCCTGTGTTAAAAAAATTAACTGAATTAAGAATTCCAATGACTTCTTACATGTCTAACCGGATTAAACTTCAGCTTTGGTACGCCGTTACATGTACTGGTATAGTTATACTGGTAACCTGCCCTCGTTTCGCATCAGAAAACCTACGCCTTACGTTTAGAAATAGCGCCCGCATTGTTTTTGGAATGGGATTGTACTTCTGCTAATTAAAAATATTAATGTATTATAATAGCTGCAGCCAGGCAGTCAGAACTTGATTTACTGCTCTCTTAATGTCCATTTGGATTTATATTTCTTACCCCGCTAGACCAATCATTCAGTCTGTTTAGTGGTTTTAGTACGATACTTGGTCAAAATAGATAGACAGACAAAAATTCCAAAAAAATATGGTTAGGTCTCTATATCTACCTGCATTCAAATTTGCAAAAATATACTCCAAGTACAGATTGAACCCTGTTGCAGTTTTGTTATTACTGTTATATATGTACATATATTGTAGCAATATATACATATATATCTGATTCAAAAACTAATCATCGACTGTCAAACAATTTAAACTTTCCTGACAAGTTATTATTTAGCTACGATTCAATCGTATCTCCCTATCAGTTTAGTTAAATAAGTACAGAGAGATTACTTCTAATGACCGCAATACGCCTTTGATGTGTCCACGCGGCCTGCTCGTATGTTTGTCTCAAAGCTGAGTTTAATTGCTACCTCGTTATTTTTGGATTATTTACAGAGAGAACCAACGCACGGTATAGGGTTGACTCCAGTTCGTCATTCTATGGATTGCATGGTTACTGTTACATGTAACTGAGTTGAAATAACAATGTAAAATACGATATTTTTGAATAATTCTCACATACAAATTATAGAATTGGTACGTGATGCTCTCGGCACCTCTGAAATAAGATGAAGTTATCGAGAGAAAAGGACAATGCATTCGTAATCCAACCCAACTTCCAATAGATACTCAAACAAGCTGCTGAGTAATGGACGACGGAAATTCGCCAAGGTACTCAGCCCTGTAAAATCCGCATACCTGGTGTTGCTTAATCAACCATTAAATATTTTTATGTGCGTCGGTTGCAGTATTTGAAAAGTTTTAAATAAGCTAGTTTTCAGCTTGCTTATAGTCTGATAAAGCTTAGCTAATTTATGTGATGTTATAAATAAGCAAATAGTAACCTTATCAAATGTCATGCCATCTCGTTTTTTTAAACTAGCAACAATATATATTTCACCTCATCATGAAACAAACAAACATTGTCAAAATTGTTTATCACTTAAACTGTGCGGCCAATTTATCAAAGTTATTTTGGTCAACTTGTGATTTCAAAAATTTATTGACATCTACAATCGATTTAGATTTAAAGTGCCATAATAATGAAATAATGAAATAAATTATAAATTTTTATTTTATAACATAAAATTAAATCTACGTATTCGAATATATACTGATT
This sequence comes from Megathymus violae, assembly GCA_003671415.1. Lineage (NCBI taxonomy): Eukaryota > Metazoa > Arthropoda > Insecta > Lepidoptera > Hesperiidae > Megathymus > Megathymus violae. The sequence goes on from PDGT01000089.1 coordinate 196,169, forward strand.
TGACCATCAGGCAACCCTACCAACAGATTGTCCGATTCATTCCTATGGGGCTGTTTCAATTTAAACCTTCAAACGATTTTTCCGCATATGTAATCGTTACTTAATTGCAGTATTTGTTCATAAACTACTTTATTTGCATTTGTGATGGATTTGAAACTGATCAAATGTTTTTCTTTATCGGTTTTCTTATTTCATTAGCTGCCAAATGTCCAGATCGGACACCTTACATAAATGGTTAGCGAAGCCGATAGACTTAAAACCCAAGAAGGAAGAAGGGTCCCGTATATGATTGGCTCTCTGATAATATAACCGAAGCATGAACGAGTAACGTCAGGTTGAACTGGCTGATACAGAGCCCAAGGACCTCCGAACCTTGTCTAGTTTTTAACGGAGTACACGACAACGGGAGATTACCGCGAGCTGAAACAAGTCTGCAGATTTCCTGTCAGTGTTTTTCACTACAATAATAATATACTTTTATTTTGAAAGCTTTGTAGCAATTACTAATATTTAATAACGAAAACCAAAGAAAATTAAAATTTATAATCCATTTTCACAAAATTTACAACATAATCGGAACAATTTTTTTAGCTACTATTTGTATGCCCAATGTTTAATGTACCTTTTAATACCCATTTTCAAACCTTGCAAGTTTCATATGGTAATAGTATAGCATAAATAAATTTATTAATCAATCAATACCTTATTAGAGTTATGAAAGTTATTCTCTGCTTATGCCATGTTCCTGTTCTGTCATGCCATGCCACAAGCGAATAAACACATATCATATTACATACATTTAAATAATTTTCCATAAACTAATGTAACTAGTGACTAATGACCAACGCCACAAAAGCTGAAATAAGAGTGGACAGAGTAGCTCTACAAATTGTGGACGAACATACCTACCTAGGCCAGTTTATTTCTCCAAAGAACATAACTGCCAAGGAAATAAACACGAGGATTGCCAACGGTTGGAGAAAATTCTGGTTACTCAAAGAAATTATGAAGACACGGGATCTGGGACTAGCATTTAAACATAAAAACTCGACACATGCATCCTTCCATGCGTAATTTACGGTTCCGAAACTAGCGCACTTACCAAATCTCTTAGGGACAAACTTGCCATTTCTCAAAGACCAATGGAGCGCAGTATGACAGGGTTCAAGAGCCAAGACAAATTTCGATCTCAGGGCAAAAACCAAAGTAACCGACATCGTCATACGAATTGATAGGCAAAAGTGAAAATGGACCGGCCATATCATACGCGACAATCAAGGTAAATAGAGCAGGGCCGGTATAGAGTGGTATCCCCGAGATGGGAAAAGAGGACGCGGAAGACAGTCCCTAAGATGGGAGGACGATATCAAAGATGGAGATGGAGACGCCCAAGATGGAGACGTGTGGCCCTAGACAGATTGCAATGGAAATCGTTAGAGGAGGCCTAAGCCAACAGGCACACTGAGATTAGGGACATTTTATAAAACTGTTTTTGTCATCTTACAGAGTTCGATCTAGTCTCAGATATAAGGGCTTATTTATTATTATTATATAATGTAACTATTAGATACTACTATTTATAGAAGGAAATTCAGAGTTTGAAATAGATGATTGCAAGTAACTAAAACTTTTTGTTCGGTAATACAATGAAAGGATTGATTCAATATAAATTGCTCGTTTTATAGCAGCCTGTCTCATATTTGTATTTCCAGTTAATTCGGTCCCACTGTCTGCCATTTTTTTGCTTCTCTAATCTCGTTAAGCAAATCCAACGCAGGCGTGACACGGGTTCCTACATTGCGTAATTTCATAATACTTTACCATACCCTGTGGAGCTGTTATCAAAAACGGTTTGTGAGGTTACTGATGTTGGACCAAAATTTTTCCTCAATAAAATAACTCGGTATTGTAATAAGAATATTCTAAAGTTTCTTATTTTATTTAATATTAAAGTGCCTTCGGAAGTTTTCGTTAACACATAACAATAATAACTATAAATGCTTGGATACTTTTAAACATAGTATCAATTTTTAATTCTTACTCGTTTAATTTACCTGTACAACCACATTCTTCTCTAAAGCACACCAATGAATTGTGGACTTAATGAACAGGTTTTGTTCAATGAATCAATGATTGAACAAGATCAATTATGATGAATAATTAATTTATTACATGTAAACACGGGAAAACGAAGCAGTAGGTGTCAGTGACGTTGATCGAGCATATTGCACGCGTCGTGTACGTATGGGGCTATAGCAGTAAAACAATAATGTTCGTGGATGACCGCAACCTACTCACACTTCGCGGGGGATTTCACAGGTAGTATTGCACAACATGGAGATAATACCAACCCCAGAACAAGTTCAAGTCTATCAAATAAATGTGTGCTTTAACAAGAAATTTAACCACAGGACCTTCGTTCGACAAGCAGTTTTAATACCAACTGTTTTAGAGGTTCCTCTTAAAAACATATTTTATAATATTAATCAAGTTAATAATCTTTGGATCAAATGCAGAGCAGAATCAGCTCACCAATCATAAAAGACTTCTTTCCGGGAAACCTTTAAAGACTAATTCATGCATAGATAAACTTTATAGATGCTCCTTATTTTCCGACAGATTCGGCAAACTTTAATTACCGTTAAACATAAATACTTTGTATGAGGGAACTACCTATTTCTGCACCAATTATCTCCCTGACTCCATTCGCCTATTTAATCTCATTCAAGGGTTGGAGCGCACGACGAAGTAACTAAGCCGATTACAATATTCGAGTACGGCCCCCTATCGACTTGTTAGCGCGGCTAGACCCAAGTTTGTCTTGTTATAACTTAGATCGGGAGTGCTTAGCGCAAGTATGACATACGTATTAGTTGAAGCGTGACTTTATTTTGAGATTTGTCCTATACCAACTATCTCGACGTATAACCTACATAACAGACAGAAAAAGACTGAGTTTAATGCTAACCGGCCAAGATACTGAGTAAATGATTTTTAAATTCATGCGTTTGAAACTGTCGTCTACGACTTTGTTGTTTAAAGGACTATAATTGTGCATATCAACCGTAATACTATCGCTATTTGTTTTCTATTTTAAAATAGAAATCTTTATTTTAGACCAGATATTATTAAATCGAAATACAGTTCTAATTTAGGTGTTTACTTGATTCGGATTGCCCCATATCGATAAAAATGAAATCTGGATAGCTCTAAAACTAGTCAAAATATTTTGTATTAAAAGTGCATACAGGAAAACGCATACGTGCATAAAACAAAACGCAATCAATGTCGTGTTCCCTACAAAAATCGTTCATTATTTTAATTTATACATAAAATCCACAATGGTTCCGAAATAACAATTTTGCAAGCGCAATGCCCAAAAATGTTCAGGTGTATTTATTGTTGTTTCACCATACGAGATGTATTAACACAAAATACTGACTTAATACTAAAACCATTATCTGCCAGTGTCAGCCTTCGGACAGTTGAACTGCAATGAAAGTTACGATGAAGAGTAAAAACGACAAGAAAACTAATCACACTTAAACATCAAACAAACAACGCAATAAAATTATCGAACAAAGGTTTTGCTTAAATTTTAACAAACAAGTAAAGCGTAACTTTAACAAAACACATATTAAAAATGATTACAAAAATGCTGATGAATAACTTCCTCGCATGGGTGCCTTATGAATCCCCGGCATATCATCGATCCTCGACTGTCTCAAGGCTCAACAGCGCCTCAAGACGTCGCCTATAAAAGTTAAGTGTAGCTCACCCCTCCCCTTAATCTCAAATGTTACGTGAGGTATTAAGAATTTAGGCACCAGGGGTCGTCATCGATTGGCGGGTAAGATTGTTGTTTTCACAGTCTTGATTTCAAACGTGAACGTAAAAGTTCCACAGTCCAAGGTTACAATCGCACTTGCTGTAAAATTTATTGATCTGGATTTATATTTACACTGTAGAAGCATGAAAATATTATACGTTTGTCAACAAAAAAAACTTATGATGTTATAACCGTCAAATTATAAGTGAAAATATTGAATTAGTTTCAGTTTAACCATTGATAATAATAATAAAACTAACATTTTGTTAGCGGTATTAAAACCAAAATAAAATATATTTGAATTATCGTCTGTCTGTGGCTGGCTGTCAGTGAAAACTTTTGTCAACAGTCACAGACATTTAGAATAATAATCAATGATTATATTAAAACCATTAACATGGATAAATTAACAATAATACTTATTTATATAATGTGTTCAGAAGTCAGTTGTAAGTTCTTTTTACCTAAATACAAAATTGTTTGTCATTCGTAACTGTCTCTGACTTGCTTAAATAACCAATCTCGCAATTCTCTGATCTGCACTGTAGTTTAAATTTTGAAGCTTCATAACATCAGGGCCATAAAGTGATAAATGTTTTACGCAAAGCTGTAAGCAGTGGTTGGTAGCAATAACTGTTTCCATAGTAAACTGGGGCCTGCCCTCAAGTTCACTTACTACGTGAGATTTACAGCGTTCATGCTGAACTACCATAAACTTACCCTTTTTGTCTACGTTCTTTGCACAGATCAATTGTTTTTTATATTATGTCTTGTATTAGAAATATTTAACGCATTCATATTTAACGTAGCCTTATCTAAGTTGTATTATAGACTTTCGATCCATTAGTATCCTTCTGTAAGGCGAGTCTTAAAATCCGTCTTTTTATAAATGAGGAGGCATACTTCAGTGCGGGTTGGTGGAGGAGTTAGTGGCCAATCCAAGAGTTAAAACTTCTTATGCCAGCCGAAGGTCTCCAATAAAACTTAACGGCTGCTATCGGACCAAGTGAATGTGCCCTCTGAGGCACGGGACCGCTCTAGAAAGTCCGCCACTAACGATCACCCATCCTACTGCCGCCCTCACCCGCACTTCCTTAACTAGGTTGATCTATTAAGATTGACACAGGCAGTCGGGATATGAACGTTTTTTATTTTTATTTTAACTATAAATTATTACATCAAAATCTGCTAAATAATTTCCCTTAGACAGTAATGACAGTTCTAGTTTTTATCTCATGACAATGCTACCTACATCATAGTTATAATAAAAAAATACAAAGACAATCGAGTTGCAGTTTCAATATAAATAAATAAACTATTGATAAACTATATCGTAATTTTACTTAAATATTTATAAACAAAAGATTTTTCTACACATATTTGCATAGCAATGTAAAATTTTTCATTCGTAGCATCAGTAGACACCATAAACATCCGACGTTCCACCCCCTAACAAAGGTTGTAATTTATCGGGGCGTAGGCACATTAAACGGTAAACGCACGCAGTCGGACTCATTTCAACGCAGTAAAGTAAATGATGCTCCACTTCAAAAGGATAAAACAAAATTGTCTTTTATATTTTCATGTTATTGAAGGATCCTCTTGAACACATAGTTCAAACAGTTATACGAAAGCAAAGAGAGCGCGTTAAAATGTACATGTACTAAAATAAAAAATGTATCTTTGACTAATATATAAACAACACAAGTTGTTTCGCAACATATTTAAATATAAATTATTTTACTAGAATAATCATTAACAATCAATCCGACAAAACATAAAATGCTGAGGAGTTTCTTTCGCCGTTTCTTCTCCTCAGTATTAAAGCCCCTTTTCGAAACGGTGGTAGAAGCAAAAAATAACGCGTATAAATGTATTTAGATAATGCCTAAATGATAAAATGATTTAGAAAATTTGATTAAAATGAAAATAATTTCACAAGTTGTTCAAAGGATCACTAGCTTACTTAGTCTATAACTAAATTAATTAATTGGAAATATATTTAGGCCATTTAGAATAACATAAAGTTTACAAATATTTATGTGGACAATCATTATCGAGTCATTATTAAGATTATACATTTTTTACAACGAAACAAATTTATTTTATTTTATGCTTCTGAACATAGATGGTCCCTGTTGCCTATGGACATCAGTAACACAAAGCGCGTCACCGACACGTTGACGACCAAAAGAAGTAGCTTTTTAATTCACTCTTCGATGTTGAAGTACGCAAAAACATTTTACAGTTGACTTTAGAAGGATAGTGACAGTAAGTCAGGTAAATAACTTTACTACTGTGTTATACATACCTCTTTTGATACTTAAGTTATATGTATGTGCATATATCCTATGTTTGCAATGCTTGTATATAAAGTACCTTCATGTATCTTTGCACGTAGGGTTCGAATTAGCATACAGTTAATTCACACTAATTTTACAATTTACAATATACGTTTCCCACAAAGTAATGCCTGATATAACCAAATAAATAATTACGTTTGATCAACACTAATATTTGTCACTGACAACACTAAAGCGGGCAATAATGGCCTCACATCTGTGCAACAAACATTAATATCTAGATCATTAAGGAGCACGTTCGGCAACCGTGTCAATAAATCATGAGACCGCTTTACACTTGTCGGCGAACGTGATGCGAATGATCTTTACTTATAAATGCAAAGCTTAAAATTCGAGAAATTTATGAACAGAGAACTTATGCCTTTTGCTTTAATACCAACGTGACGCACTGGATACTCACCTGTTCGATCTAAGACTCATCTTTTTTATGCAAAAAACTAATAAATTAGATTACTAGCCACCTGAAGGGGATATGGTTAACACTATCAATGGACGCGGGTTATTGACGAATTATCGGAATCGAGGAATCCGCTTTTTTAACGTGGCAAATTAACCTTACCAATGGTTTACATTCAACTGAAGAATCATTGGAATTAAGTTAGGTAGTACGAGCTCAACGACCTACAATTGAAGGGATCTCCTCTCCCTGTTATTATTGGTGCATTATTAACAGGGGAAGTCAGTTTGGACTCAATAGTGGATGATGATGGAAGAATGAAGATTTGTGCCATAAAGGTACCTAACCATAACAACTAAGACCAACTGTCAATATACGCTCCGAAGCCCAGAAGGTTAAGACACACTTCCAACTCCGTCATGCTGGACGTAGCAACGTCAACAACTTACAACACGCTGACGTAACTTTAATTGCGTCAACCACCTAAAATTGACGTTAATATGTGTTATTAAAACTTTTGTCATATCCATAAATTATTACAAAAACCTATAAAATATACGCCAAGATTATAATGAATTGTACCTAATAATTCACGTGTAATATTCGTCACTGAAAAAGTAAAAGCCCAGTTACAACTGGCTCAGTAAAAGCCACCTACAGCCGCCTCACATGTGTGGAACAGAGATTTATATCAAGATCATTAAGTAGCACATTTGTCAACCACGATAATTAATCACGAGGCCTCTTCACACACTTGCAGGAACGCGATACGAATCGTTTTCCACTTGTACATGCAAAGTGCGACATGACACCGCGGCGAAGTGACAAATATACTTACCCACTCATATGTCGCGCGATTATTTACTCACGCTTAAGCGAGAGTACCTTTCATTCCTTAGGCCTTTGTATGTGTTTGGTATAATAATCTATCAATTTATTCTATAACGTTTTAAATCTACAAAAGCAATGTTTTTAAAGAATTCCTTAAATTTTCCGTACAAAGTTTGACTTTTAAATAAATTAGATAAATATATCGAATACTGATGTAATAAGTTGTATTAAATTATATTATGTAGTAAAATGCATGAAAATTTTTAATCAAGTGAAAGTAAGGAAATATCATCACAAAGACAATATGACAATCGCACTACTTCAGTTAATATAATTTACCAAGCAGACCAAATCCACATTCGCGTTTTATTTCCAAACATGCTTTAACTGCTCAAGCACCCTGAATTTTAATCCACTGGGCTATCACTGTTAACAAAAAAGATGTATTTAACAAACCTTTCAAATACTTAAAAAGCGTTTGGAAAATATCGCTCTACATCATCCAGAATCATCTAAGCGTCTCCGCCCTAACCACTTTACATTCAACGGCTGCTCACGGGCGGCGGCGAACGACTAATCTCTTGATATATCGGCACTCACCTTCCCATATCTGGGGAGATCCGAAGTGCCCCTTTATTACGCTACGTGGATTACTCTTCAGTATAGACCTTGCACCCCGTGATGAAAAGAATAACTCATATATCCATACAAGACTAGCCCATTGGATATTTTTTCTCCTATTCTGCTTAAAAAATCTTATTTGTTTTCAAAACTGCTATCTAGAATGCTATCGATTGCCATTTCTAATTGACAATGGTGGTAGTGCGCTGCTGTAAGTGCATGGTGTGAGATGGTAAGGAAGTGCGTTGTAGTGGTGGTCTGTGGAGACGGTGTTATTGGTCGTTAATTTGGTGTTATCTCTTGCTACTGATATAAAAAGTTTTACTATAGAAACTACGATAAAGATGTGATTAGTTTCTTGCCTTTATATTTCTGACTATGCTCAGGATTGTCTTAGTTTATTTACGGTATCAGTCCATGATTAGTTCACCACGCCATATTTAAAATTTCATGTTTTTCGTACTGTAAATTTGGAGGTAAGCAGGTGAAACGTGAATCTATAAAAACAATAATTTAATAGTATATTATTTAAGTAATTGTATTTTAATTTAATCAAGAACTGGCAACATAAAATGATACATGTTTATTATTTTTTAACATTTTTTATCTTTGTAACATACTTTAAAAACTTAGTTGTTTATTAAATGATGTAATTCATACTCGTATTGTACAACTTTATTTTGTGCGATAAATAAAACAATACAAACAAATAAACAATATAAATATAATATCAATGTATCTGAAATTAATTCATGCAATTTTGAAATTTTTGTTTTCCTTATACATTTTTCCGATATTTATTTATTTAGGTGTTAGGTATTTTTTCCTGATTTATTTAATTTGTTATTAAATAGTATTACAATACCGAAATCAAAGTACTCCTGCGTTCGTTAAAAATTTATAGCAGATCTTATAAGCGGATGGAACTAGTTTAAACCTGATAATAAAGCCTAATAAAGTCAAAATAAAACAGAAAGAAGTATAAAGTGTAGTGAAGTGAATTCTTTGGAACAACCATAAGTCGGTTATCTTTAGCTCGTTTGAAGCAGCCAACCGTAAGGCATCGTATAGAACATTGTCGATTTAGATTTTAGGTATATCAATTCAAAATAAATTGATTTTGATCTATTATTGATGTAGAGTATTGTATTATACATTTGTAAGTGTCTTATATTTTATAATTTAAAGTAATCACTTTAATACTTTAATGTAGATTGTTTTTATAGATTTTACAAAAAAATACATAGGTAATAAATGTTATTAATTAACTTAAAAAGTTACATACCGTAAATAAACTTCGCGTAATCTAGTACGCAGTCTGTCTGTCGAGCAGGTAAGTAAGGTTTTTACAGTTACCGATTTAGATTATGTGTTGATAGGTAAATCCGAAAATCTTCTTATCCGTAAACAGATAGACAGATATAGATATACAAGATACAAAAATTACCGGCATGTTAATTAGGTAATAAATAATTTAACGTAATTGGCCTCTAGTAAAATCTTCGTAAACTAGTATACTTTACTGAATACATTCTACATTATTCCTTAGAGTAAACCTCCTTAAGTGTTTGGAACAAGTTTGACAAAGCATTTGTTGTTGTGTGAGCAATAGCGGGATCCTCGCGACGCGACGTCGAGCTTCAGGCGATAACGAGTTCTAAAGTCGCCTAACGTTCCTCAGTAACTCGCAATGTTTATTTTTCATTGAGGTTTTTTTAACATATACAGATAAAAACATACACGCAATATTTTAAAGGTATTAAGGGAAAAGGAAATACGATGTAATCTCAATGATTTAATGTCTGAGTTAAATTAAACCTAATTGGATCAACTAAAATGGTAAATTATGTTTTGTTGATATTTACTTTACCAAAGCTGCTAGTAAATATTAGGTGGCTGAATATTCCTGTCTTGATGGCATGGCATACATGTATTAGAAATTAATTATCACTTGCTTTGGTAAATTATAATATTTACTCCTTACTTATGAAGGGAGACCCGAGCCTAACATAGAAAGATCATAAGTTTACGTCACAAATAACGAATAATTATTACTTACAAGTTTTTCCTGAATTGTTAATATCAAAAAGTTGACAAATCATTACAGCTAGCAAGTAAGTTTAATTTGCCTTAATTATAATAATTTTAGTAAATACAATAAAACCTAAAAATATGAAGACAGATCTTTCACGTTATAACTCTTCAAAACTTTACTAAACTTAAACTTAAGATTTGATCTACAATAACTGTATTGAATTCAAAGTATTGGAATACACTAAATATTTAATTTTACGGGCAAAATCATCCGATTACAGATATTAAATGTATCGTGTATTACTTGTTGAATAAAAACGCTTTATAAAAATCGTGAGTTAAAAAATAATATAAATACCTTCATGAACGTAACTTCGTATGTCACACAGTCCTATGTTCTACAGAGGGTCAAACATTTTTAGGAACATAATGTAAATCTTATACTACAATCGACGTCCTTATCACTGAAACAAAGTAAATAGGATATTGCAGATAGTATCGAACCCTTACGCCACAAACCCTTCACTAAATCACAGCGGTGCAACGCATTCGGAATACAGAAACGCGTTTGTGAAATATGTAACCAGATAAAAGTAGCCATCCTTGGAATAGTTTGTAAAGAAATAGTAGCAGTTTAGCATAATGGGATCCACTTAGTCATCGGTACGTTATCTGCCATAATATATTGTAGGCTTCAGGGCTATTAATCAACGGGTAGACCGAGTAAGTTATTGGGCAGAGTTTAACTGGACAAATTAGGAACATTTTAATGAGATAACGGTTTAGTTATAAGCAATGCGAATTAAACCAGGTCACCTCGATTTAAAAGGTATAGGTCAAAATGCAGACAAAGACTTTTGAAAAAACATTTATCTATATAAATGTCTCTCTCAGCAGGATCTCTACAAACATGATCGAACGGGTCTAACGATAATATCAACTATAACAATTGATACTTATATTGTCTTTGAGATTAATTATCTGTCATTTTCATTTTATATTCTGTTGTGGAATAAGATACTTGGAATAGTTGTAATATATTTTTATGTAGTGAAATATTAAATACGTATAATCCTTCCAAATTTGATAGGAGACAAATTAAAAGGTAAAAGATTCGTAACGATTGGATAACAAAGAGGTACGATCGTCTTTAAAATCGAAATGCAAACGAGTGAAGCGATTTGCGATCCGTCGTAACCATCGTGAATGTAGTTACAAGGGCACAGATAAGTAATAGTGTAGACATGTTCATTTTTAAATTTACAAATTTATGTACGAGGGGTAATATCAATTTCCGTACACAAAACACATTACAAGCCAACATAAAATTAATGTAACAACACAGTACCCAACTCAACTTATATTTACTAATATTTTATCTTAATAACAATTTTGTTAATTGTTAAATTTTATATTTGATTTATTCTTACTATTTTAGAAAAGCATATCCGCACAATAACACGGAGAACAGATCTATGAAAATAAATTATTTATGTTTTAAATATATGAGCGGTTAGTGTCTAAGTCCGCACGTTCACAATAATAAAAGTGCACTGAATTTGAACAACTCATACAGCCGTCTGCTAACAAACAATGGTTTAGGTATTGTTCTGTCGACCAAATTGAACGCTGCAGCAAAAATATTTGTAATCATTACGTAGAATGAAAAGTGTCTGCCTGAACACGATATATCTCTCATAAACTGTAATTCATATTTTCATGAAGTTTCTACCGAGGACAGAGGGATTCTCGTAGAAGATTAAAGTATGTATATGTAATATACGTAAAAAAAGTTATAAAATTCTTGATAAAAACGAGATGTTTTATATGTATATGTTAATCACCTAATAAAAATAAGTAACGAATACGAGTAGGTAATTCGTGTGCGATTACTAAATATTTCTTTATCGGCAAGAAAATATTTTGAATTGAAAATAATTAAACGTAACTTTAATTTCAGGAACGTTTCCTTGCTGGTGGTGCATCCTGTTGAATAAAAAAAAGGCATTAACGTCAGGTTTTTCCCGTTGGAGACAGGAGCTGTCACAGCAAATGATTTTGGAGGAAGTCATAAAATAATTCTTGTAAATTTAATGGAAAACTTATGACAAATATTTAACACATTAAGCAGGTATTTGATAATTATTCAATTTTCGTAAATCCCGACGTTTACATGCATGATGGTGGTGAGTTCTTTTCTTACTTGATTAGCTATTACCTTCCTTAAAATCAATCCGAAATGTTTTTACGAATTTCGGTTGCAGTGTTAAAGAATCAGTTGAAGAGCGAGTATCACACTAACTTCTCTTAGACAGTGCGTCACATATGGCTTTGTTAGTACCAGTATTCACTTACCTAGTCGATGGCAATGGTTCATCCTAATCCTGTATCGGGTTTTAACATACACAAATGCTCAATGAATAAGAACTGAAATAAATTTTCACGTAACGAAATTAAACAAAACCTGCTATTAAAATTTGTTGCAAACTCTTTAAACGCTTTTGTCTTGAGTTCTGTGAAATAATCTTGTTTACCAGATTTCCTCTACTGTTTCAGCTTTACGATGTTTACGTTCTTGTTTCTAAATTAAACGAAATAGAATATAATTATAAAATGTGCGGATTATTATGAAGCTTTACCAACTGTAATAGAAACATTTGGTTATTGAATAAATTAACAATAATTCTAAGACACATTAATCGTAAGTTCTACACTCGACAGAAGTTACAATTATAAATTATTGCACCAAAAATGCAGAAAATATGAATAAATTTTGCTATTAAGCCATTTGGATGTCTCTAATACCGTTACTGAATATTAGGGTATCGCGTCAGGTACTTTGCACTAGTGTTTAAAAGTTCAGATGGTTTTAATGTTCATCACGTTGAATATTTATCTTAAGAAAGTATTTCCATAACTAATAGATTGTTTGATCTCTTTACGAGTAAGTACCGCGTCAGTAAAGGAGCTTTAATTTTTTCTGCCAAAAAAAAGCTTCCCAGCATATTGAATCATTTTTGTTAAGGCGGCAGTGTGATATACCGAATTCGGCTGATCTCTTAAGGGCTTCATCCAAATACTTCAGATCTTAGATAATCCACGTTTTCTAAATCTTTCCCTAATGTTCGCGCTAAAGTTTGTCTTTATGCCAAATTTCATTCTCTACACTCTCTAGCACTACATACCTACATATACTTTGATAATGAGTGAGCGTCCGTGTGGAGCAGTGACATAAGATCCTTTCTTTGATTAAGTCTTTCCTTTCTTTGATTTTGTACCAGCGATTTAATCTTGATAGCTTTATTACATGGTAATTAAGTCAACCGTTAACATTTTCAGCATGTTTGAGGTGCAATCTTGGGGATATATTAAATAGCCGGTTTACTTATTTCTTCTTGACCGGGAATTCATTGGTAATGCTTCTGGTTTTGCATAAGCAACAAAATAAACTTACGAGTACCATGTAGTGATTAGGTTCGATTAGCTAAAAAAACCGAACAGAGCAGAAGAATAGGAAAACAGTTTCCATTTTTCCATCATCATCATCATTTTCCATACCACGAAATCTCCAACCTGCGAATACTACCAGTGTCCATATTAATTTCATTTTGCAAAAATACGATAAATACCGTAACAATCACAGTGATAAAATGTTAGTATAGATATTGTTGGCGTTTCTATAGATCTCAGACCGCATTGTAGATTGAGAAGAAGCTCCTCAAATCTGCTTTACGAAGACGATTAAAACATTTAGAGGTTTCCGCGCCTTTGCCACTTAATAGGTACTTGTTTGACTTGGCCGGGGTAACGTTTATCTTGTCTATCTCTCAATTATTATAAAAATGTCAATCAGTACAATTTTTGAGTCTGCTAGAAGATATTTTAAAAAATACTCAAAATTACAATTTAATTTCTGCAAATAATAAGTTTAAAATACGAATTTGCCATATCAATGTAAGGTTCCAAAGATGTTTCGTGGGAAAGGGCTTCATGCTGATTAATGTAATGTTTACGGACTAATTTTTCTTGTATTTTTCTTTGTTTTAGAAGGTAAAGGGGAGAGGGAATGGTTAATTTTTTTACATTCTTTTTAAAATATTTAAAACTATATAATTTTTAAACCATAATTCTGCTAAAAATGTCATTATAATTCGTACGACACAAAACGCAATTGACATAAGGTTATTTTTTTTTTTATTTATTTCCAAAGCTAAACCATATAATCAGAATTCGTTTATACATCTTCTTTTAGTCTTTTTAGTACCATAATTTTCATATATGAACAAAATCTAAGTTTTTTCCTTAAATAGATTCAGATGTGACAAATAGACAAAAAAAAAAACAAAACATGGAAGTAAATTTATGAGTACCTAGGTCAAATGAAAAAAGGATACTAAATAAGCTTTATAGTTTTTACTTTACAGAGCTTTTGTTTTATCACTCTCACATAGTCAGACCCATTTTTAACGGATCCCAAGAAATATAGAAAGTTGATGCGTGTTTTAAATAACTTTGTTGAGTACCTACTGTTCTCGGTCCTTACTGCTGGCTTCCAAGCACAAAATGCATTATCCTCTTTAATGCTGCAGGGCATGAACGTAGTAGTAATTTTGAAACGTATTTATTTCAGAAAATAACGTCCTTCAACCAAAAAGGATTACAAGCGGTGAAGGATAATAAATCTCCCTGATTTTAATTTAGCTATCGTTATCCCGAATTGAATTTTTCCCAATTAATTTTTTGTGTTGTTTCCGGAAGGGTTATGATTTAGCGGTCAGAACATGCTTAATTAACAGTCGTTCAATTTTCATCGAGAAATTACTCCCCTCTGAAGTTTATTACCTTTTCATTGCGCTTACTTATATAGTTATAAAGAATAATTTGTTAATTATAACTTATTGCTTTACTAATTTCTGTAATTAATCAATCAATGATTAACTTATATATTATTATTATTATGTTAATTATTGTAATTTTTATACGATAACAATAAAATAAAACAAATAAATACATCACAAAGAAAATTAACCATATTTGTTGATAATAAATATGATAACAGCGTTAATTTATATATCAAATAAATTAACAACCATAAAGATTAAGAACTGCTATATATGTATAATGATCACAAGAGTAAAGTCAAACGAAAGTTTAAAGTTATTCAGGCTAAGGTGATCATGGCCTGGGGTGCCTCAATGTTGTAATTAATTCAAAATTTGTGGACAAGTAATGTAGAATAAATACTTAAATAACGTGATACAAGTTTTTTTCAAAAAAAAATGACGTGTTGATGCACACGTGCGTTACTTGGAATGTAGACACATTTCGACACATTGTCTTCTTATAATTTTCGAACAAAGTCAAATCACAACAGATACTATTTCCTGAAAAAAATACTCTTTTTTGGTATTGGAGATAAATCTCCACAGTCTTGCCGGAGGGGATTCTACTAGTTTTCATAGTAAACCTTTCATCTTTGACTGACCAAAGCCCTTAGGGCCGTCGTCTTCCCGCAGTCCGACTGAGCAGATTATATCTTGTAGATAATTATACCTACTTAATCAATATGTAAGAGATAGCCGACAGCGGTCTTCCATAGTCGACCTAAAAATGACATGGGAATCGCCATTTTATATAGACTAGTATTCGCCTAGTGAAATTCGACCATAATAATGAAATAACTTTTCGTATTCAAAAATAACTATTGATAACATTAAAACTCATTAACAGCTACCAAACAAAACAAAACAGGGTTCACAAACAGAAGCGAAAATGTTACTGAATTGTTTTATCTATACCTATTTATATTAAGATATACTACATCATTTTTATAACATACTCTGCGCTGAATATCAGCGGCATAGTTTCATCACAAACTCATGGCAAATCTAAGTAAGGTCTCAAAGTATTTTTGACAATAAATAAATAAATGCTGCATATACATTAATTATCATCATGGACATAGCAGACAGTTGGTTATTTCTAAATGTTTCTAATCAAACATTCAATACGGAATATGAGGACGTCAAGGATAAAACAAACAGTAGCCGCAGTTAATTGGAAGGCAGACGCGTCGGCACTATTTGTACTGTCTTGGTCTGTGGATTCACCGTCCCATAGACATTGTCGAAATTTTGTACTTACAATTCCGAAACACATAACAAATACATAATCCAAAATATTATAGCAAAAACTTATCCAATATAAATTCTATTTTACTCGTATTACATGAAAATTGATGTTGGTAAGCTTTTGTGATTAAAAGTTTTTGACACAGTTTGACGGGATCGTTATGACAGTTGATATATGTATATTTACAAGTATGTATTTTTTTATAGATTTTTCGGAGCCTCGTTTAACGTGAATTAATTATATAACTAACAACATTTTTCTAATAACTGATTTAAATCAGAATGTATGAATCAATCGAAGTTTTTTTTTTGTTGACGAGGGGGAAACCTTCAAAAGGTACCTGGTGCCGTGGGAGCGACGCCGGGTTATGTGGGATTTTTAAAGCACTAAAACCCCTCGGTGGCCTTCCTCGGCGCTATGCTAGGACTCTGGGATCTCCATCGGAACACGACCGCAGTCCTATGAGCGCGTGCCCCGTCAGGCTCTGCTCAGGATGAGTGGACGATCATCCCCGAATTTCTAGTGTTACGCCGGTATGCGGCCACACATACCGACGTCCTCCCGGGGTCGTTGGCACGACGGTTCAGGCTCCCACCCTAGCCGCCCACGACCCCGGAAGCCCCCTTTTAGTCGCCTCTTACGACAGGCAGGGGATACCGTAGCCCTATTCTGGTCCCGGGCTACAGGGTCAACCGAAGAATGACCTATTCGAACTACGCGACAAAAAAGTCCACTATGAAAACCAGTAGTCATGGGTCGTATCTACCCCGTGATACAAACTGAGCGTGACCTTTTTCGTCGCTATATATCGTATAACATAATGTAGAGTAATTTTAGCGACGAAATAATACTTTATTTCTTTACATGGATATTGTTTGTAATGTTTTCTCATCTAATATTATTAAAAAGATTATTATTATGTTACTGGGCCACATAGGAGAACCGATGACCGTTGGAGTGGAAAGGTTCTCGAATGGCGACCACGTATCGGACGACGCTCAGTGGGTAGACCTTCTACGAGATGGACCAACGATCTGGCGAAGGTCGCGGATAGCACTGGCTGAGGGCAGCGCATGACCGATTGTCATGGAGATCCTTGGAGGAGGCCTTTGCCCAGCAGTGGGTGTTGTCCGGCTGAGATGATGATGATGATATTACTGGGAAAACATAACTCCGAGCGCAACCTCATCCTATCACCATTTTATGAAATATCGGTGAAAGCCTACCTTTTTATGTACATAAATAGCATCCAAGGATAATTTTCAGTTTTCGAAAGTTATAAAGTCAAGATAAATATGAAGAGGATTGCACCAGGTGAATACAAACAGTTTCTGAACTTAATTGAAAGCGGGCAGCGCCGGCGTCGCTAGTTATTTGCATAGTCACCCGCTCCGGTTTCCACTGTGCTCTGCGCGAGCAGCTCTTGATAAACTTCTGTCATCTATCGATTTTTAATTTTGAAGTGTATATCAATCTACGCTGTATAATTAACTATTGCTGCAGAATTATGAATCATCATGAAATTATCTGTTATTTAATCAACGATATTTTTAATTGATGAATAAAATGCTCATCATACCCCGACAGAATTTTCTGCATTAAGGCAATCTTACAGGCATATGGACAATTACAACATATCATAAATAACTCGTTAATAAACATTTACATATACATCTCTGCTCCGATCGGAACCGAACTCGGCAGGCAGGACAACCAAAAGGAACTTCAGGGATGTAAAATAAAATTATACAGTTGCAAATTTCATGTAAGTAAATTCATTTCAAAGTTACTAAATTTGTCCAATTTACATATTTTTCTAATAAAAGCACAAAGAAAGATAAAATCTTTTCAAATTAACGCCAGTGAATGACTTAACGTTTAACTTTATCCGTTATCCAATCAAGCATGAGCTACCAGATGAAACATCATAAACTTAATCAAGAGATCCCAGAAACCAAATTGGTTAATGGAGCTTATTGAAATCTGCCATCGTCCGCTAATCAATAAACATAAACGTCGAAATTGAGATCGAGACACGTAAAGCCGATGCCATCTTAATGCCCGAGGGGAAAGTTCAAAGACTTTCCAATATGGATGCAGTGAAACAACGCGAAAGGTTAAGCAACGGTGGTTTACACTGTACCATTGCGAACTTGTAACGAGATAATATCGAAACAGGGATACATCTAAATTATTCGCTATGTAACAAGTATTCTACGTTGTTCGTTCGTTGTTGCCGACTGCCATCAGGTTGCAGGAGCGCGGGAGGAGACGCGCGGTGTTTCGCTCTTGACCGCCGAGGACACCTCGCGCGCATCATTCGTATCTTTTACTTGTGCAGATTTCCTTCTTTATTATCGTGCTTACAGACAGTCCACTTAACCGACGTTTTATTGAAGGACCCCAACAACGTCAAGGCAAAAATATTTAAGAACAAAATAATTATTTTTAAATATTTAGTTGAAAGAAGAAAGATAGTTTAGACGTGAAAAGAAAACTATATTAAATAAGATAAAAGATTCAAAAGACAATATAATTAGATAATTGTCAGTGATTTTGCAAAGTTCGAAAAATATAATAGGTATGAGAAAACTAAGAACTAATTTGGGTGCTACAAATTCGTATTGTGTAAGATAATAATGAAAAATTGTTTAGGTAATTGATTTTCAAATTTTAAACTGATCAGTAATTATCATCAGAAGAAAATTATTCACTCGTAATTCGCTAATAAGTCACGGTATGACAATGTATGGAGGCTTAGATGGAAGTGCCTAGTGTGCCACATGAAGCGATTAGCGCTGAGGGCGTAGAATGAAGGCTGTTTCTAAGGCGGGATATATCTTTAAGAAAGATTAACGATCTTCAGGTATAACGCTTGGGGTCGGGCTATAATTAAACGCAATGGATGGGCTTCCCCATAGATCGAGAAGGGAAGGCGTCGCGCTGAGTTATGATTTCACGAGAGACGATGTGATTGGCAACCTGTAATGAAGAAGGTGATTCGACTCTCTGTAATGATTATTACGCGTGTTATAATATTTATTTATTTATTGTATTTATATTTTATTATTATAATATTTATATATAGTAATATTTTAAGAAATTAAACTTTACGTGTTTTTTATACTTTGAAATAATAGATAATTAAATATACATGTTAGTAATAATAAATAAAATTGAATTGTCTGCCTGCAATGTTAACATTAATAAATACTCTGTATTTTCATATACAACCAAACTATGATACCATTACTTACTTACAATTTAGCCTATTTGCGGTCTTTTTTTCTATAAAATGAAAACTGATTATTTTAAAAATTACAGAAAAGCGAGGTTGAATTGTTAACATTATTATCAAATAAATTATGAGTTGAAATCATATAAATCCAAACACAACATACTGAGAACTTGGCATACCCATTGGCATGTATTGCCCAAATATCTCTTAAAAGTTTAGTCTTTGTCATTATTTTTCTCTGATTGACGATCAAGTTGGCATTATTACCAGAAGACCTTTGAATGGGTATATTCTAATAATTATGATTCATCATCCTCCTGCCCTTATCCCAATTTTATTTGTGGTCGGCGCAACATGTATTTTTCTTCCATACTTCTCTATCAAACGTCATCTCACTAGTAACTCCCATTATAGACATATCATCCTTCACACAATCCATCCATCGCTTCTTTGGCCTTCCTCTACGTCTATTCTTATAATTATGATTACAAACAGATACCTTAATCACCACCTGCACTACAAATAGTTCGCTTAAAGGCCTCTTCATATAATCACTGGTACCCTTACGCCTTAAAGACAATATTTAGTAGATACCTTAATTGTGCCATTCCTCAGCGAGATAATTGAGAAAGTGTAAACTTCCCGCGTTCCCCGGTTAGGAAGGCTGTGGATATTAGGAGCCCCAAGAGAGCACATTTCTTCTCCGCTCTACGGCGCGTAACCACTGTGTCACATATTTTACTCACCTGCTAGATTCTCGTAAAAACGATAGCTCGTTATTAAAAGCTTAACATGCATTGCTTCTTTTTTGATCCTTTTGTTTTACTAATAACTGCGTTTATATTTTTTTTGATATAAATAGTTAAGTCATCATATTCGTTTTTTTATAATACTATATTGTTTTTTTTTTGACAAAAAATAAGTCAGTGCTTGACAACAATCCCGGCTGATGGTGAGTTTTAATGGATTTTAAGATGTTCAACACACTAACTTATAAAAGCTTATTCACTCTCCGCTTAAAGACTCACACATCACGAGTCATCATCATAAATAATAACATAACAGATTCACAGTAAAACAAATTTTCCGGTGGTTTTCAATGTTGATAGGGAATTTAAATAAAATAAAAATACACCAAAAGTAGTTCAATAGTACCTATAATATTTACAGCGCTCTGTGTACAAAATGCCAACTCCAATTTTCTGGATGTTTGTGGTTGCAGACGCTGGCCCGCGGGCGGTAATTAGCGTCAACACCGTAAAATATCTTACAAGTCTCCTAAGGGAGATCTGCACTTTAGTGTCAGTCGTGGTTTACTTCCGCTTTATTCTCAAAGTACCTACACAATATGTATGTACCTACATATCATTTTATTTCTTTTGTGCAAGAAGTTAAAACTCATTAGCGAATCATGGCCATGGGACTTTTTCTAGAATAAAGAAGGCCCGCATAAAATATTTTAACCGCTCACACACTTTTGACGGAGCTTAACGACATAAGTAATTTGTCAGAGAGTAACACACTTGTTATTAATCCTAGTAAAACGAAATATATGACATTTGGTAGCAAGAAACAAATAAAAGAATGTGTTGTAAGTGATCCATGTATCCATATTACTGTGAACAAATACAACTAGTTACACAAGCGCGCATTCTGGGCATACTGATGGAAGAGGCGTTACGGTTCGAATCTCATGCAGCTAAAGTAATGCAGAGCTGTTTCTATAGATTAAAAGTTCTGTACAGGATAAGAGACCATATCGACGCCACCATGCGAATAAGACTTTGTGATTCGCTAGTGCTTTCTAAGCTTAACTATTCTGACTGTGTCATAGGACTAAGGCTCCTAGTACGCACGCAAGGCCTTATTCAGAGTATTACAGAATGCGTGTGCGAGGTTCTGCTTCAACATTCCACCTAGGACTCATGTACCTCCATATATTAACAACACAAACTCACTTAAAATGAAATATCGAAGATAACTTCATTTTGCTACTCTGCTCTTTGGAATTATTTAAAACAAATCTGCGCCGTATCTTTACGAGAAACTACAATGGTCCAAAAATCCATATGTAAATCGACTCACTTTCCCTTTAAGATCTTCTGCATTTTTTCGAGGTAGTTACATATATAGTGCCACCAAGTGCTGGAACGACCTGCCCCTTCCGATCCGTTACCTAAAAAAAGTAAACAGTTTTAAAAATATGTATAAAATGTATCTACTTAACTATCAGAAAATGATACTATGAAACACACACACTCACACACACACGGTCTCACACACACTTACATACATACCCACACAGAAACAGAAGTATGATTACTTGACCGCTTAAAATATATTGCAATATAATACTTATCCCGTTAACCTACTGTCACTGTCCCTGTTATAAATTTAACACACATATTTAATAACACAAATATTTGATAAATATTAACTCTATGTATTATTTAAAGTTATATATATATCTTGCTGCAATATCATTAAGTTATATGTAAACTATTTATTAAAGTAATTATTATATGTATATTTTATACCTGTGGAAACTCACGACAATCATTGGCGTTGGCACCGTTAATTGGACTGCGCGAAAATAAAAGTAATGCGCTAAAATCCAGCAGCAGTGGTTCATGACCGTTCCATCGCATATGCTAAGAGCAGTCTTTTTTCTTCATATATTCCGTCCTTAAGTATTTTTGACGAAATAAATGTTTTCTTTCTTTCTTTCAAATAATGATAATAACGGAGCACGAAGTGCTGTTTGTGATGTGTCTTCGGAAGAACACAGAGCGTTGTAAAAATATGCCCTTAGTGGCCACCTATACAACTTTTTCTTTTAAAAGACCACTAATTGGTACGTTATTCTCATTGACCCCACACCATAAAACTCTCACCGTATTATCACGCTTACCGTCGGATTAAAATGGTTGACACTGAAACCACGGACATCCGTCAGAACATACCCGGTACATTTGCATGGTATGTAAGTCATCAGGGTATGCACGAACGTCAGAGGTTGGTTTGGCCTACAATACATTGTAACAAAAGACCAGTAGACAAGACTTTCATATCCACAAAAAAGACATCTACTATCTATCGTAAAGGCAGGGCAGCCAGCATTTGCATGTATGTGAGTTCACTGCTCTTTTAAATTAAATAAGAAATAGTGTGAGCTGCTCGTCTCCCTAAACCTAAGCCCAAGTCTAATAATTTCATGTCAAATTTTATAAAAATTTGCATTCTTACTTACTAAGCGTGAGACCAATTATTTCACAACCACAAACGATCAGTAGCTACAACCAGTTGCAAATCGTTTGGGGCTTAACTACAATATTTCTGATTGAAATGTTGTACTTTAATGGACGTAAATATCTAAACACTAGTGAGTAGAAAACATTTGTGGTTATTTTCTAATAGAATTGTCACCGATGCTATTAGTGAGTAATTTACAATTAATATTATTATTAATATTTCGTCTGCGAAACTCTTTCCTAAATGTTGCAAACTATTACTTAATACAATAATCTTAAACACAAAAAAATGTTCAAAGCAGAAAAGTCGAATAAAAAATAAAAAGAGTCACAAAGTCAGTCTACAACGGAAAATGTAAATGTCATTATGTAATTCTCAGGGTATTCCAGACGGGTTAAAATAAAATTTCATTTGAATTTTGAACAACAGCGTATGAATGTATTCAAGTCGAATAGTAATTCAGTTAGTCTTATAGAAATAATGGAGATGAGAAATAAAATAACTCTCATATAAATAACAATTGCATAGTGATAGATAGATAAGTAGGTACATGATAACTTTTTTCGACAGTATATATGGAAAAAAGAAATGGTCCCTGGAGTTTCAGCCGAGCTCACTTTATGGTTTTAAGTTTTTTACCGTAATTTAGGAGCCATAGAGCTTTCCCCACTACTCTTTTCCAATGCGACTTGCTGGAGGGATTAGGAAACAATCCGGCTTAAAAGTAAATCAAAAGTTATGCCAGCCTAAGGATTTTTACATGTAACAACTATTATCCAACAAAAACAACCAGGTCTGATGCCGTGTCCTCTTTAGTACCACAATACCATTGTGAAATACTGACGAAATTTTGCCACTAGCGGTACCCAATCCAACTATTAATAGTGCCTACGATTGCTTAACTCGGCCAATCACTTTGAACGACACATGCAATTGGACCATGAGTTGTGCGTGCAACTTAATAATCCCCAAATTATTCCTACATAATCACAGACTCTCTACTCTTGATGACGAAGATATAATAAGATAGATTTCGCAATGTCGCTGGACCTTGCTATCCAAGGAAATTTTTGTAGCAAATTTCTTCACAGCATAAATTAACAAATGTAATTATGGCGCTATCAAAACCCGTAAAAGCAAGGGCTTTAAGAGCTCATAAGGGACAAATAGAGAGTCATATATCTGAGATTCAGTAGGCACCTTAGATTGTCTATGGTCTTGTTGATATATAATAAATTATATCAAGTTTTAATTTTTCTCTCGCATCGCGATATATCTGAAGCAGATTTGATATTAATTGCCAGATAATCAGGTTCCATTTCTGGGAAGAGCCAACATTTTTGTGATAGATAAATATTTGTTAGCGAGTTTTTGTTTGTGATGTGTTTGTTATCCGCGTATGTCCCTACCACTAACTATTCCAGAAAAACATAAAATGAGCATCACAACTTTTACAAACTGAACTAAGCTTGGTACCGTAGGCAAACGGCGGGAGAGAAAGTGAAAATTGAGGTGTGATGAAAAGAGAGGAAAAAAGAAGAGTGGAGAAGAGAGAGTAGTGCGCAAGGAGACTAACTAACACGTGAACTAGATTAGAGCAATGTGAAACATCTATTGATGCACCTTGGCAGTAAAATCGACTTGTATGCCGTAACGATAAATGGCATGATGCTCCTTTGCATGTATGCATACTAGTCACTCTTTTCTGTGTATGAGCTGCTTACTATATCTACCCGATTATTACTATACATGATATGTTTACCACTTGCAGGCCTTATTTTTTTTTTATTATTTAAAATATTATTTTATTGTTATTGTTTTTAAAGCAAGAATCACTGATATTTATATTGAATTAAAATATGAGTGAGAGTGACGATCAAGTGACAAAAAAGAAACAAAAGTCAATAGTGATCAAAGTGAAGGCTCCAGCAAAATGTTCGATATGTGTGCACAAGGTTTGCTTTACGAAACACAATGTGCTGACTCAGAGATTCGTAAATTATTTATTAAAATACTATTCTATTTTATTTGTACATTTAAGGTTATAAATAATTATGTCCACCGGAGGATTATCTTATTATATAATATTAAATGATAAGATAATATAATAATAATAACAATAATAATAAGTATTCTTTATTGTACACCACTAATTACACATTACAAATTACACATTTAAAAGTATATATAGCGGCGGGAACAAAAGGCGGTCTTATCGCTCAGGTAGCGATCTCTTCCAGACAACCTTTCGGTAGGAGACATTAGTTCGTAAGAGGAAGTGGGTGAGGGTGTACAGAAACAAATAAATACATGATAATAATAACATGAGTTTAGTTACATAATATATTAGACAGAATAAAACAACACATTATATGTACTTATATGACATAAAATATATAGTTTGATACGTAGTGATAAATGTAGCGGTAGGAAATAGGCAAAGAAAAGTTAAATTGAGAAAGGGACACATATTTAATGTCAGGGTAGAAAAGTGAAGGTAAGAAATTTAGTCAATAAAATCAGGACTAAGATAGTGCGCTTTTACTTGTTTTTTGAATGAATCTAAAGTCTTAGCCTGTCGAACTTTAAGTGGTAATTTGTTCCACAGTCGTACTGCGGATACCGTAAAAGATTTTTTATAGTAACTTGATGTATGAGCGGGAGTACTGAGCACCAATTTATCTGCAGAGCGTAAGAAGCAATCGTGCGATGATTCGAGATATTCGAATCGCTCTTTAAGATAAGACGGTGCACACGGATCAAACAACACACGATAGAGAGTGAAGAGAATATGAGAATTCCGGCGAAGGCGGATTGGGAGCCACTCGAGCTTTGTACGATATTCAGAAATATGGTCATATTTGCGGAGTCCAAATATAAATCTTATACATACGTTTTGGAGACGCTCAAGCTTATTAAGATGCTCCTCAGTGATATCTAGATAGCAAATATCAGCGTAGTCAAATATAGGTAGAAGCTGAGCTTGGACAAGCATAATTTTAATGGCGACAGGTAGAAAGTTTCGCAATCGTCTTAGAGATCCTAACGCTGAAAACACTTTTCGGCTTACTTCACAGATTTTCGGCGACCATGTGAAATGGCTATCCAGCGTGATACCTAGCTTTTTCACATTTTTACTAAAAGGAATTGGCACGTTATCAAATGATATCGTTGGAAGTTGTGTCCAGTCAATCCTAGGTATTAATTTGGAACTTCCAAGTATTATTGCCTGTGTTTTGTGAGGATTAATCTTAAGACCAAAAGAATTGCTCCAATTTTTTATGCAGGCCAAATCCGAGTTCACAGTTTTTATGGCGTTAGAAAGGTCTGCTAGTGAAGATTGAGAGTAAATCTAGAGATAGTCTGCATAGAGATGGTAGAGAGAAGATAATTGAGAGGTAATAGAATTAATGAAAATTGCAAATAGAAGAGGGGATAACACGCCACCTTGTGAGACGCCAGCCGTAACCAGAGTCCAGTCAGATTATTAATATATTGATTTTATTAATGATACTATTCTTTTTTATCAATTTATTCGAGATTTCTTTATTGGTATTTATTAATTATAAATTCTCATATTAGATAAATGTTTCACATTTACCGGGCGGCCCATGATGGCCAATTTCTTTATTTTGAGCATCGCATAAACTATATGAGAATGAAATGTGTTTATATACTAATGAAGTTACACTTGCGCTTTTTATACTGGCATAAAGACAGTTATTTTTAACTATAGGATGTTGGACGATTATTTATATTTCTCGGAGTATTCAATAATCTCATCATTCAGCATTACCTTAGTTATAATATTGCATAAAATTCGGTAGTAGTCATAGAGTACACTACATTTAATTCAGAAGTGACGCATAATCTTAACATTAACATCAAACGTGTCCGCCGCGCATTTCATTTACATAGAGGCAGCGGTTGAAATGTTTTTACACATTTTTTCAAGGAATACAACGTTTCGCCGTGTTCTACAAACTTCCCTTCGTCGGTCACAACAAAAGTAATTTACTTTGCTGTACGGGTTTAACGTAAGGAATGAAACGAACACATGGAATTGCCTCGAGAATCCAAAGCTTTACCGGATATCTAGTGTTTTAATACTTAGGACTGGTCCCTTTGAAAAATTATTTTTAATATTCACTAGATATACTAAGAAGATTGCCTAGTATTAATAATTACTTAATACCTATTACTACCCTGATAACTTCTTATATTTTTTTGCCTTTTTATTTTCTTCATGGCAATGGGGTTTTTCTGAACCAAATATTTTTTGAACCATAGTAGATAGTTGATTGAAATATTTACTGAATAATATAACGAATGCTTATTTTTCATTACTTTGTCTCCTTCTTAAAGTGGAATTAGACAGTCCGTTCTATCCAAGATTTTATTAACTAACAACTTAAACAAAATCTTAATGATTTACATACATTTGAAATTAAGTCATCACCATTACAATCCATATCGTCCTACTGCTGGGCTTAGGTCTCCTCTCGCAATGAAAAAGGTTCAGGCCATAGTCTTCCACTTCCTTTAAATCCTCAAATCCTATAACTGAAGCGAGTGATAATTAACACAAGTAATATTAATCGAGAGTACATTATTCAAATTTATTAATATGATTTTATTGCCCTCCCAGAATTATGCGCGCATTCAATAAAATTAAGATACAATTCAAACTTAGCAATTTCCGAACTTGCAATACCCTAACACCCTATGATTTATACTCCGATGATATTTTATGAAGCCCATAAAACATCTCTTACCGGTTACCCGAAGAAACCCCTTTTGTGCTGAGAGCGATATATTCAGTGCCTATGACAAAATTGCTCGAAGTAAAATATGTACACGTTCTTTATTGAACCTAACTTTAATATAACATTTCCGACAGCTGGAAACCCTAAGCTAATTATTCACATTGCCACAACCATTTTTCTTCTATATGAAAAAGAAAAACTTGCTACATATTTATTAATAATATTAAAAACATTAGTATATACATATACACAATACACGCTCGAGAAGTGTGGAATATGGAGCTCTGAAGGGCGCGTCCTAATGGCCCTTCCGTGAGAAAAGACCTTTAATAGCAGCGGCTATGATGGCTGAAAAGCTACTTCTGAGAAGCCGCCATGGTGAAGATGACTCTCTCCTGATCTCGCTTAGAGACTGATACGGTGGGGTGATGGATATATCAGCAGAACATCTCATTAATAATCCCATGACGAGAACAAGGTTGTGATACTCTAAGTTGGGGTTTCTGATCACTCATGTTTATGTTTATGAAAATGTTATAGGTTTAGTAGAGTGTGGAACTTTGAGGGTTCCTGAGCGGAACCTTATGAGTATTCCACAGGACAGGTACCGATACTGGAATCTCTTCATATGTGCCGAGTAGTTTCCTATCAGATTTTAGTAGTAAGAATCTAAACATAACCCGATGGCAAATAAGAATACACGAAATTATCATATATAATTATTATTTATTATAATGTATAAATAAACCCTAAGATAACCCTAGATATTTGTATGAACTACTGTGTTCACACACACCTACTACAAATGGTTTGTATTATTTTGCATCCATCATAATTTCGCAAAACTTTTGACTCAGACAAATATGCTTAAGCACCCCATCACATCCTTGCGAGTTGCTGCTTAAAACTTTTCCATGTTAATGAATCAAAGTAACGAAATTACCGAGAAAATTTACGTGACAAATTGGGAAAATTTATAATCACCGTCAGAAAACATTACGTCTACGTGCAAAAAGTAAATCTGTTACGAATTATATGGCGTACACACACCAACACGCCATGCAGTATCAACACAATACACAGAGCAACGCAGTTATTGCCAAGCCACCTAAAGTTTGATAGTGATTTACTAGGAAAGTTTAGGTGGATACATAGAGTAACATAAATAATTAAAAAAACACCTGATATGATATATATATCATAACACACACATGTTATGTATGTTTTCAAATTAGTGCACCTTACAATCAGTCAAGCATTGACTGATAACGAGTAAAAATATTAATAAATTAGTTACCAAAACAATATACTTAATAAACAATTAGGAAACAACTAGATGTTTACCACGTCCTCAATGGCCACGTGGCCAGCAACGCGATGGTGGCATTCCTGATGTCAGCATGTCCATGAGCCGCGATCAAGACTAAACGTCACCTCACCACTTGTGCTCACTTAACGATTATCAATATACTAAATATATTGAAAAACGGTGCGTGTTTTTCTACTATCTTATTTTATTTATGTCGACCACTAAATTAAACGTTAAGATTAAAAGTGTTATGGAATTATGTGTTTTCCCAAAAACACATTTTTGCAGCCTCCTTACAAGAAAGTGTCTGGCTCGGTCGGCGCCTCGGTGTCGCCGGCGGCATTTTATCCCGAATCTAGACGCCTAACTTGCTGCTTAGTTTCAACGCCAAGTTACAGATGAAAATAAGAAAACATATTTCAAGATAGAATTAAAAATCTCTTGTATTGTGTTGGATTTATAAGCTTTTATTTAACTTGTAAAGTTTGTATGTTTGATCCGGTTAGATCTTGCAACAAATTCATACGCGTTTAGTTTGGATGGCAAAGCATGGTGAATTTTAAAAATTCACTGGTTTCAGCTATGCCCTCTAAATAATTAATTATAGGTAAAATAAAATATATTTAATCTGTTGGTACCTACTTGTATTACGAGTTAACTACTGCCTCAACTAAAATCTAATCCCTTAAATCAAATAAGAAAATAGAAGAAATAATAAGAAGAAATAATAAACCGCTAATTAGATATATACTTCTTTATGATGCAACATCTTAGAGGCTCTGTTTTGCCATCTTGTCTGTAATTGCCAAATTTATGGCACCCTAGTCTAAAGCAAATTGTGGTCTGCGACAGTGGCGTGTGTCACTCCCAAATTAGATTCTATGCTTAAACAAAATGGCCGAGAAAGTCACTGATAATTTATTGTTCAAACAAACTGCTTATATGAAACTTTTATCTTAACTGTGGTTAACAATTCTTAAACTTTATAAACGTTTAAGTGGTTTCGGACACTGCATTCATAAGTTTTCTTATGACTATTATACTACCACAAACAGTCCACGGGGCTATTTCAGCAAAGTTTTTTAATGGCACTACAATAGATTATACTAAGAAACACCTATAAAGGAGCCTTTACTAGGAAACTTGCACGTTCAATGCATGAAGTGTAATGTTTATTTTAGAATAGTGCATATACAAGTTACTTATATGAGTCATAATAATGGACAAAATTAACACGTTTGATCAACATAATTCACTTGTTTTACAAAGCTTGTCTGCCGGTTAATTTACGACGCGCTAAGTTACTTAACGTACATCAAACGAAATTACACAAAGGAAACCTTACAATTTATAGAGAACGGACACAATGAAGGAAGATAAGCTGCTACACCTTAAAGTATTTCAAAACAGGTGAGAGTTTGGAACAAAACTGGAGTTTCTCAGCCAACGAATCCTTTGAAAATTCCATCTAAACTGCGCTTTTAACTCCGTTGAACATCTAACTGTTGGCTTTCAGTTGGTTCGCAACTCGGCGGACGCCTCAAGCGTCTTCTTTAATTTATTTTCAAAATTAACGCCGCAACTAGCGAGTTAGGTGCGATGCAAGGCTTTAAAATACATTCATAATAGGTCACTCATAATATATTATATTAGTGTATATAACATTACAACCAGCTTGATAATATTACTGTAATTGATGTTTATTTATTGTTTTAAAAAACGTGCGGTGAAATTTCTTCAGATTCAGATTTCTTCTCGTCATGCTAAAGCAGCTTTTCGAAACGGTTGTATACAGGCTTATTTTGTCGCGAGATTTACCTGTGTACTAACTAGTCTTACTTGACATACTTATCATAAGTAATTCTATGAAAGAAAATGTTTCCAATAAAATATGCATATCTTGCGACAAACTTTTATATCATTCGATAAATACTAAATTGTTGGTTTCATTTAATTTAACGTTTATTTTCTTCTTTTTAAGGTAATTAAATAAAATCTTATTTTTAAAAAGTTTTATTTAATTATTAAGGTAATTAAATAAAAGCTTATTTTTAAAAAGTTTTATTTAGTGTGATAAGACGCCCTAGTATGCACATGGTGGTCGACGCGGTCGGGCAGTGCGTATACGAGGTGGACGAGGTGGTCCTAGTGGACCGGCACCGTCACCGGTGAGGAACTTACAGCTTCGTGGTGGTCCTAAAGAGCGTGGCCGATCACATGGAGGTCGCGCCATGGCCTGCCAGGAGCGACCAGGGCCGCGCGTAAGCTTATTTACTTAATTAACACATTTTTGTGAGCTAATCTCAGAGAACGGCTTAACCGATTTATTTTTAGTTTGGTCATTACATTTGTCCATAAATTAAAAATTTATACATTAATTTAAAACAATGCAAATAATATTTCTAAGCGTAAGGGGTAGCTGTTCACACAACTCTAAAAATTCCAACAGATTTTGAAACATCTGCGCTTTTGTTTGCTATGATTATTGCATACCATTTAAACGACAACGGTCGTCATTCATAAAAAATTCAGCATATTTCGAACAATTGGCTTAATGTTATTGTAGCTTTGTTACCATTGACTAAAGCTTTTTTACTGATTCTTATTTGCCTGTCACATAAATGTATGCCCTGGCCGGGAATCGAACCCGGCACCCATCGCACGGCAGGCAGGATCACTGCCACTACCAAATGTATTCTAATCAAAATAGTTTTGCATAAAAACATCGTTTTGAATTTCAGACTTGAGCTGCCGCCGTGGTTGAGCTGTCAGATGGACGGTGTGTGGAGGTTCTTTTTTTGTCATTTTTATTTATTCTCATTTTATTTTAATTTAAATTAATAATTATTAACTGAAATAAGATTTATTTTATTTCATTATTTCATATTAAATTTATCCTCATTTTATTTCTGTTGTGTTTAGGTAAATTTATAATCTGCAATCTGTCTGCGCAAGTTTATTATTGCATCGCGATGGCAACGATAAGAATTGCTTGTAAAACAGAAAATATAGTATGGCGTTCTAAAAAAATAATAAAAGATTTTTCCTACTTTCTTTTAATAAACCATTTTAACATGGCAGCAGAGTGTGGTTGGTTTGTGGATATAAAAAATTAAAACGCAGAGTGATAAGTAAAATATCAAGACACGATTGAATAGATCGGACACATAAAACGGAAAATTTTTTTTCGTGAAAATACATTAGATTAAACGAAATGGCTATACAAGCAAGAATAGAAGACATAATGTTACATATTTTTAATGGTACACACTATTGAAGCTGGAAATTAAGGTTGGTAACTTTATTGGAATACAAAGAATGCAACAAGCCAGCAATTGGCATGACACCTGTATCTGTTAAAAAGGAAACTGCAGAGGTGGAATGGAAAAAGAAGGATTTAAAAGCAAGAACGATAATAATGAGTACGATCTCAGATAAACAACTAGAATATATTAGTGAATGTATAACAGCATATGAAATGATACACAAGTTTGACAAGATGTATTTAACGCAGTCTACAGCCATGCAAATAATATGTAGAGGAAAAATTGAAGAGATTAGACTAAATAATTATAGTACAGTAAAAGATTTTTTTGTCGAGTTTGAGAAGACAATAAATGAGTTTAAAGAGGCTGGTGGAAAGATAGATGTTCGAGACGTTGAGATACCTGCCAATAACGCTTCCCCCAAGCTATAGTTATATTGGAGATTTTCTAGATGTAATTCCAGAAGAAGAAAGAACATTTGATTATGTACAGTAAAATAAAAGAGAAAAATATAACTACTAGTGACTCGGACAAGAAAAACAATGTGAGTACATTTGCAACTAAAACTGAAGCTCAATGTTTTATCTGCGGAAAGACTGGTCATCTCAAGAAAGCCTGCTGGCACGCACAGAGAAATAATGAAGGACAATAAAGCTACCGAGGAAGATATCAATCCAGTCAAGGTCAGCGAAAACTACAGAAAGGGGATCGAAATTCTTAATGACATTTTCCAAGCTATTAAAAGTCGTTCGAAGATTTGTAATAAACTTCACTTCTAACACCTATACTGATATACTCGTATCATGAAACCGTTAAACCCTCAGGCCCATATTACAATGCAGGCCTGCTGTGTGATTGGTTTAAGATTTGTCAAAAGTAATTTTTTTACGGATTTTGTTTAAGTAAGGCCTCCTCAACTACAACAAGAATCTCGAGTTTACAATAGGCTTCTAATGGTTTAAAGGCAAACAAAAAAACGTTTCAAATTCCACAAAGTCAATCTAATAATAAGATTCCTTTTTTTGCGCACACAATTAATAGCTAAAAGATTTTACGTTTAATGGATAATCTTATTTTTAAATGTTTACCAACCTCAAGCTCAACAGAGCTCTACTAAAGTTGATTTCCACAATGGTCTCACTGAGTTGTAGACTGCTTTGAAAATGTGAAACGTTGATTAAAACAAACAGTATTTAAGTAAAAACCTGCATTTGCACGCAGGTATTAGCCGTTTCGCGTTTAATTATTACAACTTTGTGTAAGGGTTCGGGTTTAGTGAATAAGTAACGTAGACTCGACTGGTTGTTTCATATGAAAAAAATATTTAACTATCGCAGGCAGCGCATTATGAAATAGAACATAAAAAAACATTATGTTTTAAAAAGGAGCACCTTGATAAATAGTTTTAGTGTGAGGAAATAGTGATAGTCTAGGTTTGAACGTCGGTTTCAATTCTGCACGCACCTGCGTTTTTATAGATATGTGTATATTTTAGAATTTAAATATACTTGCTTCGGTGAAGGAAAAAATCGTGAGGAGATCTCTATACTGAACGTTTAGTACGTAAGCAGCTCCGGCTCCTAGTAACAGTTCCTCTGCTCCTAATTTACTTTGCCGAACAATGTAGCAGGTAATGGCGCCTAAAATAAAGAATTTGTATATCTGTAAAAGAAATGGTATATCTGTTTTCTACTTCACACTTGCATTACTGAAGGAACTACGAAGTACCTACGAGTTCGTATTTCTGCTTCCTATCCCGCTCTTTGGCGACCATTATAAACGGGAGCTTCAAAGTTTATATTTTGACGTTTCCCCAAAGGGTACTTGAATCCCGGCCGGAAGAGAAATTTCACGCACAAACGCTTGCGACCTGTAATCAAATTAATTGCCCAGGTTTGTTCTAAATTGGAAAAGCTAAATGAAACTGTTCAATCAGCAAGTATATAATCAGTAGAAATCGCCCAATTCAATACACTACTACTACTGCTAATCTCGTAGGGGCGCTTATTTTAGTTCATGTTTTCATTAGTATGTGCAATTATAACTAACTATTTAAATAGGCTGATGATAGATTTATTTTCATAAAATATAATATTCATTCCAGAATTATAGTATTTTCTGTGGATCCAAAAGTTTTATTTAGCTTCCTTACCTTCCATAAAATAAATAATGTGAAAGAAACTTTGATGAGTCTTCTAATATTTATGTAATTTAAGTATATTTATATAGAATACTATTAACCGTTCATAATTGAAACATGGGCGAAAGAATATACCAAATTTATACGATGACAAAACTAAGCTTCGTACAAAACCACAACATCAAAAATCTGATCTTCTCAAATTTAGACCCTTCATCTGAAATTCAATTATTATTCCATACGATTGCTAAACGAACGAGGACACAAATGATGGATGGCAATCGATGGGAATTTATTTTATTTTACGCCATAACTCGTTCGGCCATAATTGATGTCATTTGGAATTGATTGCTTGTTAAAACGCCAGAGTTTTCAAGTTCAATTATTTTATTTATTATTTATAGTTAGTATTTGAACTTTGATTTTTACTTTGCTCATACAAATTTGCAAATGGCACATGATAAAAAATCTAATACGATTTCGTTATATGTAGACTCTCACACTCATTTTCTCTTTAAGATTTCCAGTGGTACAAATGACATTCACATATGAAGTACTATAAAAAACAGATTATTTATTGTCAAGCTCAGGTTGCTTACCCATGTTGGAATCTAACTCGGAACTCTATGCTCTAACGATTGGATCACTATCAACCAGATAATAAGGTTGTTCTTCTCCGTCGTCTTATTATCATTTGCCAGGATTACCCCATAACAACCATACATCTATATTGGAACTGCAATTAACTGTAATACGAGATAATTGTGTGAAATTAAAAAATCGTTGGTACCTTTTATATTCATAACGTAGTATCTGCAGTGATAGCAATTTAAAATTCATCCATGATGTACACGGGCAACCAAAACACCTTATGAAGCAAAACTTGCAAGGCTGAAACGGCGGCACGTTCAACGCATATAAATGTGCAGTCATCAGGCCACATGTAGTAATAACGAAGCATGGCAAATCGTGTTGCCGTCAGTTGGAAATGGCGATCGGAATATATTCTATTCGTACTAGCAGCGTGACACGCTATTCCAAACTAGAGCATCTTTTCCAACACTAGGTCATGAATAGTAATAGTCATGAATATCTTTATTTTCTATTAAATGAACTAAACTTATATGCCGGTTTCCGACTACAATATTTTATATAGTAGTTACATACGAGTTTAAGAGTAATTATAACCTAACAGGAAGTAAGTAACCTCTGGAATTCGGTTCTTCAATTTCAAATGAAGTGATATTAAACATAAAATAAATATTTTTTATATATTTCGATCGCAATGTAGAAGGTTTATTCCATATCGGTTCTTTAGTTCTTTCTTGTATGTGGATGTCCATGAGCAGCAGTGACCACTTACCACCAAATCGTGTAAGTGCTCTTTTGTTGGCGATTGACATAAAAAATGTTTCGTTAGTTTCGCTAGTGATCAAGCGGATTGATTATATTAGAAATAGAAGTAAATAACAGATAATAGAGGTGTCAACGTCTCTTAAAAACAAACCACCCAAAGTTTTAATCTCATCAAAATTATCGAAATCAAAACCTTCAATACGACTTGTCAACGAAAAGAACAAACATCCACTGGAAAATATCTGTCGGAAATCGACCCGATTCCACAACGAGTGATGGTTTGTGAAAAATGTCGGCAGAAATCGCACGCTAATATGCCCGCGGCACGAATGTCTTCGACCTACATTATGAAGATTATCACCAGCGTACCTAACGTTTGCAATTAAATACGTAACAAATGATATAAAAGTTATATTTGCCTTTATGGTAATAATAGTAAAGTGGTAAAAGGTCTGTAATATGATACTTACTGTCGTTACGGTGGTTGACCACATTTGGTGTACACCAGATCTGTTGCTAACTAGGTAAAAAGAGACTACGGCCTTTAACTCGTTCTCTCACTTTACAATTGTAATCCAATAAATACGATACAAAGTTTTAACAGTTGAGATTACGTAGCTAGACAGGTGGTAACCAGCAACTGACAGGCGATCAGTGGTAAACGGTCAACGTGTTGTCGATGAAGTAGAAAACAGGGCACCAGCTTATTGAAAAATAAATCTGAGTTTCTTTCTATGAAAAACAGATTAACAATTTTTTCTTTCAAATTCATTAGGGGAATTCTAAGATGGATAGTTATTGGCGACATCTTTAGTTTAAATAAAAATCCTTGACAATAATTTTGTCTGTTGAGTAAAAAATTAACCGTACTTGTCTCATAGGTAGGTAAAATTTTCCTTTCAAAATTGTATTTGATAAAAAAATAAACGATTTATTTTTCAAAGTTCACAAATAAAAACTTCGTCTAAGCTACATATCTTCAAAATCCGCCTAAGTACACTTATACTGAATTTCTAGCAGGCAAACGTAGTGAAATATGTATCGCATCTCTCAACCGAAATTGTGATTGGGGTTTAGGGAGCGATAACTCCTTTTTTATGACCCAATTTTTGGGAGATAAACAACGGAATTTGAAATTTTATTGTCAGTTCTCCTCGTAGGTCGTTATTAGCTTGTTGGAAACAACCTTTATTGGTCGACAACAAAATTTATCGAATCCAACGCTATAACTGTTTAAGTTAAATCATAAATTCTTTGTAAGTCTGTAACTTAACATAATATTATCTGTTCTGTGATTAACCTTGAATTTTATCATCCTGTCTTTTCTATGAAAAATCAAATATAATCAAAAATGTCTATAATTGTTCATGAAAAATGTTAATTAATTCCTAATACTGTTTCCCGAACCAAAGATTCCTTCTTAGGATTACTTACCAGGTCATCCTAAGTTATTTCATAGATATCTGTCCTCGAATCTTTGTTATTTATAAGTCATTTGGATATTTCAATGCCACCCGCATGCGAAGAATGTATGATATGATAGTGAAATAAATATTTTGGTGTTATTATTTTATATTTTTGCTAACCTCGTTTCGGTTGGGAATACATGATCTTTTGATTCAAAAATAATAACAGCGTTCGCAAATAATTATTTCTCGTTTTAATCAAATATTTATTAATTTTTCACATTAACATCTTACATAAAAACCTTTTCCTCAAATCCGTCTATCTCTTGGTAAAATTCATCAAAATCCGTGTTTATATAGGAACTTTATATTATATTGTAAATCTTTTGTGACATGTAAAAACCAAGTACAAACATTATTTTACATTTTTGTTGATTACAAACCTTTTCTTTATTCATAGCAGATAAGAAAACTACGCGTGTACTTAAAAGAAATAGCCAAACGTGAAAGGAATATTGAAGTCCTTTGAATATTCACTTACATTTAGTTAAACAGCTGCATGACAGGGACAGGCAGCCATCTTTATGGTTCTGAGGGTGCATCTAAATGTCCGAACAGCTGGAAGTTCGTGTGCAAAGGAAACGTTACTGTCATGCAAATTTAATGGTCTTCGAAACAAATTACTTTGCTCGGCATATATATGTACAAATAAAACCTTTATGTTTGTACAGTTTTCAAACATTCTATACTGGAGTTAGATGCCTCAAGTTTATTCAAGGTGTAAGTTCGTTCGTTTACGTAATAGAGAAGTTTGTTTTAGAGTCTCCGTAGTTTATTATTGAGCGGTATGAAGCGTGTGAGTCTAGCAACTTGCAGCCTTTCTTGTTTACTGTTCTTAGCAAAAAAGCTGGATTAGCACTCCTGAGGAACTTGCATAATACAAAACTCGTGTAACATTTTCGTGAGAGAATGTGTACAGAATAATGTCCGTAAAAGTGCCTAACATACAATTTTTAAGACTTTAATATATTCGTCGGTTAATTAGTGGTATATAAGTGTTTAATATCATTTTAAGGTTAAAATTTGGTAGTAAGTAGAATTATGATAGACATTATTTCCATATTTGTTAATTTTGCCGAGAAATAAGTTGCTTTAATTCAAGTCACTGTGTTTTAGATTGAAGAATAGCCGGGCTTATAAAAAAACTGAATATTAACATGATCCTCCTATTTAAGATGAGTGACCAACATTCCTTTGCCACATGAAGTTAATGAAACCCAGGGCCCCTGTAATAATAAAAACGAAGAGAAAAAACTTTAATCTGGTACATTTTCATTTACATGAAGTGGCATTGGCTTGCGCAATTTAAACCACTTTTGTGTTCACAATTATGCGGGCGGGATTACATTCTAGTAGGTTCGTAGAATTCATTCATTCATTACACCCCGAGAGCCTGAGCAATGTAAACAAAAAAACTTTCGCCGGGATAACTTTTCATATTTTTCAACGAGGACACAAATGGGTCACCGCACGAGAGCAAGCCATTGTTGCAATATCCACAACAATGGGCAAATGGGAACAGTTGTCAGCCAGTTGCTTTGTCCAATATCTACTCGATGCATAGATCTATGGCTTCCTGCATTCAGACCCCGCTTGAAAAGAAAATGCTACGAGTGGTCCCGCGCTGTGGAAGATTGAGTTTTACATTCACTGTTATTATTGAATCCTATATTTTTCCATTGTTATTGAGGACGGCCTCAGTTCGAACTGCCTCTCCGTTTCAAATTGCATTGAGAACCACAATCGAAGCATACCGATGTCAAGTGCTACGTGGATGCCAAATAAATATGATACGTATCTTCCTTTTGTGTTTTGAAATATCTGTATCTACTAATCCCAGGAGCATTTTTGCTTTATTAAAACAATCATTTATAACTCACTACTTATACTATGTAGTTATTGGCAGCACAAAAACAGATGTAACTCTAAAACTTATATTTATTATTAAAATGCAAGACCTTCTCTTAAAACTAAATACTGCCTATTTAATAATAAAAAGATCTGAACAGATCAGAGCTATATAGGTGAGGTCTATGCCAAGCAATGCCTAGCTTTGGAGGTGTTCAAAGGCTGATAGAGAATATCAATCTCTAAAGACCGTATAAATTTTCTAACTTAGGTTTTCCTCATTATTGTTTAGGTAATATCACATATTGTTTGTCACATATATGTATGTATTACTTTTATCGCAAGTCGTTCGTTACCTATTACTGTTCAAAAGATCCAATATTTGATGGGACAGATCGACACACGGGCATCATAAGCTTAATAATATCGTATTTCACGGAATTATCTGTTCTCTCTCATGCACCGACTAACATTTCTTTCCATATTGTATTAAGCTAAATAAAAACCATTTTTATAACTTGCTTTATATTTATTTTATTTAACTTTTTTTATATTTATTTAATTAGCCTCTTGATTCATAGAACAAAGAAAAAGAAAACAATATTTTTAATTAAAAGTAAAAGGGTCTGTTTGATTAATTTAGAATGAAAACAAAACATTAAAACCTCTTATCGACAGCACACAGCACTTCAGCCGAGTAAAATTTCGTGTTTCATAAACTCGTGGAATCCGCCACGTGTTCAAATATATGTATACTCACGGTATTTACTAAATAAAGAAAACAACAATCTTAATTTTCTACTGGAACAATTAAAGTGAAACGCAATCCTATTTTGTAATCATGTGAAAGTAATGACAACCCCTTTACTATAGTTAGTTCCTTGCCGAGCGCAATGACACTCATTCAGACATGACATACATATGTATGTACTCGTACATACGTTCATACATTAGTACAAACATACTTCATACAAATAAAACATGTAAAATAAACAAAGAGAAACAACTTTTGTGTCGGACAATCACAGCGATCACGTCGTTAATGGAGTTTCATAAAATATGATAAAGGTAAGAGCGCCATTAAGAAATTATATTAAGAAACGCAAATGCAAGCATTTTTGCCGTTCAACGTTTTAAAAGACATTAATGGGTGAGAGATATTGAAAAGAATATTAATGTTCTAAAATAATTAATGGACGAACCTTTTACTCAGTCAAGTAAACGGTGTTAAATCATTTTATCAACATGACTAGATGTAGTATTTATTACCTTCAACCCATTAAAGGCCTATTGGAGGGCACGAATCTCTCCTCGTTACTAAGAAGTTGTTGATCGTACTACACCACACATCTCCAGCGGTTCAGTCCAGTCCACCGTCAAGTCAACAATCAGCAGTCCTTATGGCTGCCGAAATCCTTCGACATGGCTTAACAACTGCTATATAAAAATAACATTGTTGATATTTAGGTAATTTTTGGTAATTTACGGCTGCGTACATTTAATGACAAAAATTAACATTTGCGTAACTGCCTGTCATACCCTATTTTGTGCGAATCTACGGGTGGTAAGAGTAAAAATTTCGGATTTTTTTTTTATAAAAATTTCGTAAAATCATGTTCATATTTTAAAGTTCCTCAAATTGTTTTGTATGAACTGCTATCGAATATTTACATATTTGAAAAAAGGAACAGTTTTGTAATATCTCTTAAAAGATGAAAATCTTCTGTCAAGTCGCATTCCTATATAATCCTGCGACTGTTTTGATGTAATTTTTCCAGGCTGCGGCAAATTACTGTATATGAACATTATTATAATGTGAAGACGCCGTCTGCGCCAAGAGCAAAAGCCATAGGAACGTTGGAAGCTGCTTGTGAACAACGTGCTGCAGCTGTCACTATAGCCACGACGGAGAGTGGTATTAGGTATTTTTTATTCGGTTTATTATTTTTATTTCCGACATATTAAAATTCTGGGTATTTTAAAATAAAGGGGAAGTTAATGTTACGTGTGTGGTGGCATTCGGCTGTGGCCATTACCATTGCCTACCGTTTTGCTGTCGGTACAGTGGCTGGAGTGGCCACTCGCTCCTTGGTGCGCGTTGCATGTACACGTTGGGATGTAGATGGGCGTGGTTGTGATCCAGTGCGGTTGGTAGCCTATCGCGGAGCCGTGGTACATCTGGAGACCTCATGCGCCAAGTGCAGCACCATGCTATTCAGCTCGTCGAGGTACGTGAGTGCGGTGTCTACGGGTGAAGACGTAGGTGGAGCATGGGCGACCGGATAGAGAGCCGAAATCTCCTGTAGGCTGTCCGCCATGTCACAAACAAGATGACGCTCCAGGTTTTAGAAATGGAGATACCCGATGAATGCAGAAAACCAACCGGGTTATAGGTATCAATAATGAAATATTAACATTTCATTAAGCCAATGGACTCAAAATGAATCTTGAATAAGTATCTGTGCGCGGTATCAAAGGTGGTTTAATTAAAACCATTAATTTAATACGAGCCTCGCACCCAGGAAAAACAAAATCTAAAAGGCATTTCATTCAAATCGCTGAATATTTGCTTCATACGAGCGAGTACGAGACGTGACATTGTTTGCTCGGATGACTTTTATTTTTTTGCTCACTATTTTATTTTGATTTATATACTTGCATGTTGATTTTCGATGACAATATCAACAACAACGCAATAAGAATAGGCCTTTCTATAGGGTCCACTCATCTGAGCAACGTACTTGTCAATCGTGAATGATAAAATGAAAATTTGAATGAATGATTGAATGAATTAATTCATGTATAAAGATTATCCTTGAAACCAAGCTAACCTACTTACATATATAACTTATGATATATATATTTATATAGCTTATACCATATACTTTTAATACATTCTGTGCAATAAAATGTTCACAATGATTGTACAATCGCTGAAATTGGAAACAAAATGCGGCATTTGAAAAGATTACAACGTTCGATAAACGCTAAATAACCCGCGACCTGCGAATAACGATTTCGAATGAAAGTGCTTATGTCGCTGGTAGCATATTTTGATAATGGAACATTGCAATGAAATATGTACGTAGGTATGAAACGATGCAATCATCCCTTAAAATACAACGTTTTGCGCTCCTAAATTTCTATCTAATTTTGACACGTTGGTAGTTAAGATAAAGGTTATATTTATAACATTCAAGCTATCATACGGCAATTATGTATCTACTGTAGTTATTTATAACCGTAACTATAGTTACCAATAACTTTTGTCCTAACAAAAGTTGTTAATCTGTCATGAATTAATTTGCTGCATGTAGCTTCATTTATAACTGACGTCATTTATAAATGCGGTTACATATCAGACTTTACGCATAATATTGCTATAACTATAAACGTCTATTTCACTTTAATTATGATAGTAAGTGGCAATGTGGTCTAAGATGGTAAACGCACTAAGTAAAAGCCTATTTACGGTTAACTTAAAATATCTATTTTGATTTGTAACTAAATTTGCTTTAATTATGAAGTGATAGAGTAAAGACTAATCCAAATCCAAAAAATCTCTTGTCAGGCTATAAATATATAAGTAATGTAAAACAATTTTGACATTCGATATAATGTGATCTACTACTATGTCTATATGTAATTTTAAATTAATTGACATGTTATGTCATAAATATTAGTTTTATGACTCATAAACCTAAATTCTACCGTTTCCTAATTTTTTTTATCTGTCTGTCTGTATGTCCTCCTGTAACTTAACGTGTTAACCGATCTTGGTAAAAATTACATATATACATATAGTAAGAACATCTGATTATGCAAATGATAAGACAGAGATAAGATAAGATAAGACACTAGAAGATTTAAGTCTTCTACATAGTTCTAGTTATTGTTTGCGCTAAGATATTTCAGATACCTATTTCATTAAAAAATAACTGCAATATTGTTGTAATTATAATATTTTACAGCAAAGATATATTTCACTTTCCAACAACATTTTTCCGGATATAGACACGAAACAACAAAATGCTATTCGTAACACGTATTTACATTGTAGATTTATTCATCCCTTGCTGTGACAATGACAAAGGGATTGCCCTCATAAAACCTTTTCAAGTTAATATTTATTGGAGTATTGTTGGTTCGTTCAATGACGCTGTACAATTTCGACCAAAGGGTGGTTCATGCACATATCCACCAACTATTTATTCCATATGATTCCATTCTTCACATCACTTCCCGACCTGGCTATATAATAGCAAAAAGTAAAATCACATCAGGCTGCGGAATTATCCCGCTTATTAACTAATATTTTCCATCGCATGGTCAAACTATTCGTTTATTCAAACCTAAAACGAGCTTCATTTGAATGCAAGTATATTTTTTTATTTATTTCAATCGCCGACAAACAAAGAAGTATATTTTTTATTTATTTCAATCGCCGACAAACAAAGTAGGTAGCCAATACCACCTAAATCAACATTCAAAATATCAAAAAGAACACCAATGCATTGCTAGCCGAGAAGTTGGCTCACCGTTACTATAACTGATTCATGTGAATGGACATGTCACGGTTAATTCTGGAAAAATGAACTAGCCAGACAAATAAAGCATTTTAACACCCCGTAAAATTACCATCGGTTTTAAACTGTAATACAGAATGAGACTTCTTACAGAAGTGTTCCTGAAATAGGAGGAGTCTTGCACCATTGTCTCATCCATTGCTAAGCATTGTTTACGAACAAGAAAGGTGGCCTTAGACTTAAAAGAAGACCCTTTTACACTCCAGTGTTATTATTGATATCCATTTTATGATTAATTCCTCGCATTAAACGGGAACATTAATACTAGAAGGAGTATTAAAACATGTACCTGCCGATAAATAACAATGGAATCTTTAAAGCCTCTCAGACGGCTCTCGAATTAATTATTTATCGCTACTGCCAAAGATTATCGCCCATGTTTGACTTACATATTATCATTTTATATTTTGCGAATCTTTACGTCAAATATATTAAGGCAGAATTTTAATGAAAGGGTTAGCTTTTGTAACTCATTATTGTTGTTATCTCAAACTTTGTTATCTAATGCTGTCACAATTACAGTCCAATTTTTCACTCAGAACTAGTATTAGATCTAAATAAATCCTATCACCAAGACGAACTTCACGTAAGAAAATATTAAGTAACCTTAAATTCGTTGGTTCTTTATTGTTTGCAAATTATCCGTAATATATAATTTTTACTAAACCTTAATGTCAAAATTAGATGTCGTCCTGTTCGAAAATTAATAACCAGCTTTCAGTCTATTCGATAATGTGCCTCTATCGCAGCATCATAGGATAATCCAATATAGATTAAAGAATATAAGAAGATAACCGAAGGTGTAGTATTCACAATTTCATCCAAAGGCAATTTCACGCCACGTCGTCCTAGGCCTCTCTCGTAATTCGTTCGCGACAAGCAAATAGCGAATAAGGCCAACATGACGTTGAAAAATTTTGTTTTTACTTCACATAAACAATGGTATGATATAATTTTCCTTGGGAATTCGAGGTGTTTTTGAAGCAAGCAAGCTTCTTTCTTAACAGCTTGAGTATTCAAACCCTGTGAGTAACTAAAATGTTGGCTTATTCAAATTTACAGAAAATACTTCGTAAATCTAGCGCATACTTTATAAAAACATTAAGCACGTTGGCGTAGACTAGAGACCAAGCATCAACTAAGTGTGTGATAATTCTTCTTTAAGGACTATTAAAGGGACCGGGGACAAGCGCGATTACCACCTTCTCACTATCTTCATATCCACAACTGAACCTGCACTTGTGTCACCTTGTCATGCCGGATACTTGTATTACTTTGGGAAATGCACTGAGATCCTTTTTACTCCTTTACTTACCTGCTCGTCTACA
The DNA here is from genome assembly GCA_003671415.1 of Megathymus violae. Lineage (NCBI taxonomy): Eukaryota > Metazoa > Arthropoda > Insecta > Lepidoptera > Hesperiidae > Megathymus > Megathymus violae. Next base: position 240,931 of record PDGT01000089.1, read on the forward strand.
TTCTGGTGAATCTCACGCAGATCACGCGAGCATCTATTATTTTTTCCTCCGTATTCACAACTTGCTTCCATGATATTGTATGTAAGAGATGTAAATAGTCCCGTGTTGTGTAAATTCTCACGTATATAATTACACTCATCATAGTTGTAAGCTATATGTCCTGGATAAGCTAATTCATGCTGAGCTGTTTTGTAACGATTGTTTTGCGTAATATTAACTACCTTAAATCTAGCAGGTTCTCTAAATTCCCCAAAAAAAAAATTCACTGCTTAGTTCTACGGTTTTTGACAACGATCATATTGGATCTGATTAAGAAGATTTGAAGAAATCTATGAATATATGTATGTTACTGCATCAGACGTAGTAAACCTTAATTTCGATAGAAAACAGAAATTAATTGTAATTACATCCAATTTCTTTATGTAAATGTACCCCAGGAAGAGAAGCGGTGGTGCACAGTAGTTCTGCAAAACTGGACCGGTATGTATGACGAAGTAATATAGTACACATTGCTGTAGAATTTCAACCATTACTTCTAAATTAGTTTAGTTAAGTCGAGTATACTTCTGGTTGCAGGCATCCCATGCATAAATTAGTCTTGTTAGGAGCAGTACAGGAATTTAATCCTCATATTTCGTCTGCGCCGGGATCGGCACATCTTTTCACATCTACATAACGTACGTAAACGACTCGGTACAAGCTAATTTTAACCTCATCGAGTTGCGGTTTAAAGTTAATTTCGCTTGAACATGAGATGTATCCTTTGTTTTATTGTGTATTCACCCCTAACGCCCCAATATCATGACATAAACCATATTATGTAGTGGTTACGGTCCAAAACCGTTTATAGATAATATTAGAGTAAAGCGTTTTGGTTTCAAAGCGACCTAAGTTTAATGATGCTCATTATTTGGCAAATGAAATCGGATTACCAAACGACATCTAAGCCCGATCTCTGAGTTACACCAGAGGTTTTAATATTGAATGAGCATTCAAAAGAGGTAATTTTCTGAGGTAGAATTGTCTGCGGCTTAAATTTGATTTCTAATTCAAGCAATTTTGATGAATACGTTTATTGTGTCTTCTTGCTGCTATGAACTTTGTGAATAATGTTTCCAAAATACAAAGACATATCAGAATAAAAAAGTTCTCTAATTCGTATTTGAAATTCAAATTAGTTCAATAAAATCAATTTTAATAATCAGTGGTAAATTACATATGTTATAATGACCATATGTGAAAAATATCAGTTGTAATTATTTTTGTAATGGAATTAACTTATATCATAAAAAATATCATGAGCATTTAGAAATTATATCGCAGATGTTAATTAAAACAAAAATTAGAAATTTTTAAATAAAGATTTACAGCTTTTCGTCGATTATCATGGTAAGAAATAAGTACACATAATTAATGAAAATATTGTAACATAATAATATATTATTATTATTACTATATTGTATTATAAATTTAAAGAAAAGTTATAAGATTTTTTTACTCATTAAATTTACATATGTACTTATCAAAGTAAACATATGAATGTTTTATTGATATATATCATAAAATAATAATTCACATAAAAAAGGTTATTAAAAGTTTATTATTTATTTTTTATTGGTTCCATAAACTTCAAACGTCAATTATTTAATGATATGAATTTTGAATGATAATATGAATTTTGGCCTTGAACATGCAAAAGCACGTTGGAAGTGTTAAACGGATCGACAACATTGAAGATCTTAATGTAAGTTTTTCGATGTCTGCTAACTGCACGGTGGCCGTTAACTACGCAATGTACGTTTACACAAAATACTTGTGCAGGAAGCTCTTGATTCGGAAGCTTGCAAAGTTATAACTTGATTGACAAATGGTGAACAATCGAACCTTGGTTATTAATGATTCGAACCCTCACATTGCTACAGGAAACATGTAGGTGTAGTAACCTCACCGGAAACAATTGTTACTTGTTTTTATCAGGTGCTTTATAATTTAGTAGTGGTCCGCCACAACTTCGTTCGAATTGAACAATTATTAATTCACATGACATTATATAGCCTGTGTCCATCCGGAATAATGTACCTTTCAAATGGTACAAGACTTTTTTTTTATAGATGGCGTGGTTGCAGAGATTACCTTCCGCATATACACTAACTTACAAAACGCGCACTCTCTCTTTGTGATATTAGTATAGATAAATATTTTTAAATTACCACACACACATAAGCCTTCATTGTGTCAATCTGTCGCAATAGAAAAAAAATACATGAAATCTGTAGAGTATTTTTATAGTTTTCGCGTCCAAATAAGCAGAAAGAGTTTTAATTTTATACTGTATACCAAAGTTGTAGTTCAGGTAATCGAAAACTATTTATACGTATATCAGATATTCTAATTTCTGTTGACAATGCGCTTGGTTAGTGTACAACTGTCTCGGTGCCTGTTATGTGAATCATTCAAATATCCAACTGCCATACTCCAATAAGGCTGTGGATCAAGTGTGGATCAAGTGTGATCAAGTTTTACGTAGTCGGTGTAACGCATAAAATCGAAGTTCTTTAAATTAAAACAAGGCTAAATACTCGTAATAATACGAAAGTCAGAACTTAATATTCCATTCATAGTATAGATTTGTAAATTTTAGATATAAGAAAACCCAATAACCAATAGTATGTGGCGATTTACCCTTAGATGGTAAAGCGTACCTTTACACGTACATAAATAAATATTGATATTTTACATAATTTAATATAATAAATAATTGTGTTCGAATATTCTTCATTAGACCACATTATAATTTCGAAAGATTTTGTATATACATCCCAATATTTTGTTTCACAGTTCGTAAATGTAACGAACTACCGTTTCCTTCGCCACGGGTCAACTTAAAAGAGGAAAAGTTCAGTTTAGATATTAAGATTTTGTATCCGAGAAACTTTGTTTCCTTTGTCGTCAGAATACTATTACGAGGTGCTCAAATCATCCGGCTCGGGACTTTTTAACCAGGAACGCAAGAGGCTGAAGGCTCTTTGTGTTGTAGTAGTTGTAATTTCCTCGCAGTCGACACCGCGACAATCCCGACTTATCTTTGTTCCTTGGCTACACTTTCCCCTGGGCTGTTCTCTGACAAAACAAAGTTTGCACTCGTGATTACACGTATTATCATTACATTAAGAGATATTTTCCGTTGTTCGTTAAGGACACTGCTTGATTTACGACACAACTTCGCAACTTTTATAGTCATTTTCATTCCACACACTAGAATGAATAAAGCAACTGGTTTATACATATGTCCTGCTTGGATTTCTCGTTTAATTTATTTCTGCTAAAAGTACTTAATTCGTTTTCTTTATTTAATTTGTTCGATAACCCTGATGGATAGATGTATTTTCTTCTAAATAAAAAAAAAACCTGTCAGGAAATAAAAATCCATGTAAGCTTCTCCTGTGTAAGAGCGATAATAAATTGTGATACTAATATAAATTTAAAACAGTTCTTTTTTTCATGTAATATCAACATATATTCGTGAAAAATAATTAATTACGTCACATCTTAAACTAGTAGAATTACTGAGTTATTGTTACCAAATATGAACCGTTAATTAATGTACCAAAACGATATTTTAAAGTCTTCCATTCTTTTATACATATCCCATGTTGTAATAGAACTTGTTAATATCGTCATCCAGTATACAATGTGCCTATTACTGTTAAAACATCGAGTGTTTTCCCTGAAAACAATTCGTTTTCATACATTTAAGTCGAAGCATCGCGGTGGTCTAATGCCCGTAACGTATGGAGTCTGGCCCCCTGTTGCGAGAGACATAAATATAAATTGCATACATACATCGCCAGCTAACGTATGCATCGCGTGGTACGTTCTCTTAAGAATTTCCATACGTACCTATATATGTACTTAAAACTCATTCGAATGATCATTTCGTATTTTCATGAATAGAAAGCTAATTTATATAGTATTTTTATTTCATTATTTGAAATTATCACAAGAAAAAATCGTCTCAATTTCACAATCACCATCGCTTGTGAGCTTGTGAACCATATTAAGTTTATGATATAAAACCAAAATCATCGTGGATCAATAACTTTTTCCCCCGAGTGACCGTCTCTATGACTTAACATTATGTAACTCGTTTTATAACGGAGCCTACCTAAAAGACAAGGGTTATGACAATACCTCACTAGTGTTTCAACCGTGCTGCAGACTATTGATTCTCTGGTAGTCACTGTTACACGTTTAATTTGTAATTATTACTGATAGTGAAATCTTGTGGAAACGTTACACTGGTAAAATTACCAATTTTCTGCCCGCCTGACCATGACGTCAGCATGATGCTCTCCGTCCGATAAATTTTATATTCCGATATTTTAAAGCATTGGCGTGTGGATTGCCATCAAAAGTTTTCTTATTATTTTAACAGAACACAGTGGTTATAATAGATGAAGAACATTTCAATCTAATATGCATTATATTCACACGGGTACTTCAGTTTCTACAGCTCAGACGTCACGATTCGAACGATCATAATCGCACCTTTAGAACGACAGTGACTTAACTCAAAATTCCTGAAATTCCAGATTTTACTATAAATTTACTTAAAAAAGCGCACTCTAAAACGCCATGGTGAAAAAGAGCCCGAATTATGAGGGAGAAAGGGAAAAAGGGAAAACCTCATACATCAGTCTCATTAAATTCACTCAAGACCATACATTTTTGAAAACTTTCTTCGTCATTTCCCATAAATTGCAATTTTTGAGTTAAGTCCCCTTCATTCTAAGGGTGCGATATCAGTCAGTTGTTCAGTTGAAATTAAAAAGGATTCCAATAATATAGTATTTATTAATTACCAACATCCACTAAACATTCATTGTCATCATGCCTACATTAACTGCATCACTGCATTGCTGAATTTTATTTGACGACAGTTAATTTAAAAAGTGTACGAAGTGTGTACATTCCTCAACTCGTTCCCACACCGTTCAGGTTGGTTCAGGAATTTTGTTGAGATCGATAGATGTTCTTTACTTATTACACTAACTTTCGAATTTATTGTGTTGTTTATGACGATGGAATTTGCCTTTTAAGGAAACAGTTAAGTACCTCAAACAGAGATTACAATATAAATAGGATTAAATATTACAGAATGTATATTTTATTTTATATAACTAGGTACATACGTTAGCCAACAAGAAATATTTTAAAAGCTATACAAAATGTAACAGACTTTAATAAAATTTATACTGCCGCTCGGATTCATTTCTTAAGCAAGACATCACGTGCCAAGAGATGATAAAATAAATTTTGAACATCCCCCATTACATAAGCTAATGGGCTGTATCTCGAAAGCTAGGGAATAAAAGATCCGTCGATTAGAAACTTTATGTTTGCAATTTTCCGGTGCCTCCCCTCGGAGCCTTGTGCTTGAAGATTGTCGTACCTTCTGCGATATCTTGATGCACCAATAGCGCCACAGTCCATACAACTCTGTGTAAATACTGTCATGAAAGCAAGAGTACGCAAAGATTTTAGAGGATAAAATTCTAGCGTGTGGCTAATCTTGAAATCCAAGAAACGTTGTTTGTACGAACACAGCAAAGGGTAGACAAGCGAATCGAACCTTTACAATTTAGAGGTCGGGGAGCACGGGAAATAGACTCAATTATGTATCGATTGACTATACTTTAATCTGGGGAGGAAATCTTAGTACGACGGGATAAATAACGAGGAAGTACAGTCAATAGAAAAAGCGAAATGAGTCCATTTAAAATCGTACACAGCAGTTCTGTATAGCGGCGAATATTATGTCGAAAGTCAAATAGATTTCGTTAATAACAGAAAATTTAAAACGTTAAATACACACGATGAATCTTATCTATTGTTCTGTTTGTAATTCGACATGTATATCTCTCAGCTGTAGGATTTACCTCCGTAAATAACCATTCATGGAGATATAACAAAGAGTTGAAATGAAAATTGAAACGATGCCTTTTCGGGATCAACGTAGCGTTTAAATGAGAATCGTGAAAATTGGCGGAACTGAAAACATATAAATCCGGTGCTGGCGGAAAATTAAAATGTGTCCCGAGGTAAAATGGAATTGCAAATCAACCGATCTTTTACTACCGCCACTCGCTAATATCATGGTGAAGAGAGTTGCTAAATGAACTTTTGTTCGGTTTGAGGATACATAGATATTGTTCTGAGTATCCATTTCCATCCTCAGTACAGTCATCCTTCAGAAACTTTAGTGTAAATGGCCAATCCTCATGATATCTCGGAGATGACAGCTCTACAACACTCTTCCTTTTTTTATAAAAATAAATTGTTAATACATGATGAGCTGCTGTTTAATAACAAGTCCGTCAATTGTCGTTACTCTTACTTAGTAGTTTACTTTTATTACGGATGTAAAATAAAGTTTATTTAATTTATTAATACCCGATTAACCACTTGCATTAGTGAATCTATTAATCGATAAATATAGTTAGATCTTCTCTGGTGTTTGCCCATGTCGAGAGGCAACGGTGATCACCTAAAATCAAATGATCCGCCTCGTTATTTATCGACCATTTTGGGAATATAAACTAATAACAATGACAATAACAATAAAACAAATACATAAAAAGCCCTTGAAAGCTGAAGTAAGAGCTAAGAGCAGTGTAACACGATTCCAATACAACAATCGGCCATTTCCCGCACACCACTGCCTGTTACCACGCTACCTAATGACGCAGTAATGCGTTTGCACTGTTAGTGTTATGCGACTTGCGCGTATGGCTCATTACCGCTAATCGATTCATACCGCTTTTATAAACGCACAGACTTACAACTGTGATAATAGCTTAACAGGACAATTGCTTTAAATAATTGTTTTTCTCGAAGCAGTTACAGAATAGTATAAGCGATAGTTTCCGAACGGAGCGAGTTATCAGCTTACGCACCATTAATATTTTGTTATGTGTGTATGGATAAAAGTAACATTTTATGCTGTATTACCTTTTTTATTTGTTCTTACCTTAAACCTTTGGGCCGTATTGGGACGCCCTAGAATACTCCTCCCACTCGCATGCTGGTAGAAAAGAGTGTCGTAAAAGGCGACAGAAGCCAGCTGCTTGGTGGTTGGGCTTCGCGTAAGGATTATATTATCAGTATTATTATTAAGTTATTGATATTATTAGTATTATTACTATCTTTTCGTGAAACCTGCCTAGCTAGCTACCACCCTCCTGCTTGAGTCAGCCGCCAAACGACTCATCGTGTTCCAGCTGGGGGCTTGAGAGCCAGTACTTTCTTTCTTACCTTCTTCTCATTTCCTGGGCGATAACGCATCAGTAATACCTTTGGTCTTGTTGATGTCCATGGGCGATGGTGACCACTTACCATCAGGTGGCTCGTCTGCTAAATTTAAATTAATTAATTTTTTTATGCGTACAGGATTCAGTCCATGTATTCGCGTGTTATATATATTTATTTACAATATTTTATGTTCCCGCACACATACACACGCTTCAGCAGTATCCATCTAAAACATTCTTTTTCGTACTTTATTTGTTTGGGTTGAACGTCTATTGTCGTAAATGTCGTCCAGTTTGAAACTTATATCATAACGGTATAAAATATAAACATCATAAGCATCTGTCGTCCGCTTACAATCACATTTTTCATTACTAAATTGTGGTATATATAAAAATATTACTTTTAGAATAAATTATGGGCTGAATTATTTGCCTTATGATTAATATAACAGTTTGCAATATTTCAGTACATCATATTATATTATTATTGTAATAAATAACCATAATTTCGTGTATCATTTCACTTTTAATTTTAAAACACAATAAAAAAAATAAACATAACATAATAATAGAAGTCTTCTGCTATTCAGTTGCTATATCCAGTTGGATAGTTAGGTACTGGTTAGTTAAGCCTAGCCCCAATTTTAAACTTTTTATTCGTGGGAGAAATCCTCATGAATGCTCGCCCATTGCGAGAGCGATGGACGAGTTATGCCGGACTCCTACCGACTAAAACCACCAAGGGTGTTCCTTCGCATCACCATTGGCCGGAATCACAGGTACGCTTTCGCATTATTCCGCGATACCGACGTTGGGAGTCTGGACTCCTTCTCAAGATGGGGCTGGAGTTTCCCCTTTTTATCTTCCTTGAAGAGATGCACGAGAACACTGCATGCGCCACCTCGAGGCCTTATGTTGCGACGGCGACGAACAGCCCCGTATTCGCCACCTAGAACCATTCAAAGAGGACGGAGAAGAGCCTGGTAAGCCCTCCTTCGACGCCCCACTCTCCTGTTGCGAATCAGGAGGTTCGTATATTGTTCTCTTTCCCGCTCCGCAACTTCCTTCCGCGACATCACCTTCTCGCAGAAGGAAACTCCGGCGTCCCAACAACTCTCACATCGGACCATTAACATAATTATAGTCGGAAGCGAGAGGTTATCCTCCATTACTGCGACGAATTCACGGCGCTCGTAGGCTCACGCTGGGCACTGCAACATAGTATGTTGCGCCATGTCCTCGACGAACTCACAATGATGGCACTTGGTAGTCGGTTACCTTCCAGCTATTCAACACAGGTACTTTCCGAAACAATCATGTACCTGTGTTAACCGGAAGGTCAGCAACCCATACCACCTGTCCAATCAGTCTTTTAGGGTTGGACGAACAGCCTCGACAGTCCAGAAGCCACCCTTCGGTTGAGCCAGTCGCTGCTTCGACCTTTCTGTTACTGACTGCCGAGCGTGGAGCTTCCGCATGTCCCATTTGTTTCGTGAGCGTACCATGCCCTGGGCTCTAATCTCCGAGCACCATTCGTACAAAGACGCTTGAGCTTCGGCCTCGAGATCCCAAGGTGGGCACCCTGCTAGCACGCACGCCGCTTTCAAAAAAGATGGTACGATATCCCCGTATCACCCCGATCGCCATCATCCTCTCAGGTTTCCTGAGGAGAGCGATGGTTCTTTCGGTTAGGGCATCTTCCCACACAGGTGCCCCATATAGGGCCATGGATCGTACCACACCCAAGTACAGGCGGCGGCCGCTCTCTTTTGGCCCCCCGATATTGGGCAGCAATCGCTTTAGTGCAGCGTCCGCCCCCATTACTTGGGGAGCTAGTCGAATAAAAGGCTCGCGGAAGTTCCAGCGGCTATCGAGAACGAGTCCCAAATACCTCAAAGTTGGCCCGACCTCGACTTGAGTTCCGCCGTTAAGGATTCGCGACCCGCGCAGTGGTGCCTGTCTGGGCCCGTGGAAACATAGGGGCTCAGTTTTGCTTAGCGCCACGCGGAGTCCAACCTTCTCTATCCTTTCGACTACCAGTGCCAACAACGCAGTGACTAGGTGGGCAGCCTCCTCATATTTATTCCTCCAGGCGGTGACTAACGTGTCATCAGCGTAGCAAATTACATTCACACTCGGGGGAAGGTAGCCCTGCAATACCCAGTAGTAGCTGATGTTCCACAGGAGCGACCCAAGAACCGAACCCTGTGGGACACCGCACGATATCTCTTTTTTTTTAACATCCGCCCTTGTCGGTCAAGATACATAATGTATCTTCGGAGAGATAGGACCTAACTATTCGGGTAAGGTATGGAGGCACATCGAAAAATTTCAATGCTTCCATTATAGTGGGCCATGGTAGGGTATTGAAGGCATTGGCAATATCTAAAGAAACCGCCAGCAAAACCCCACCACCGGCCACCGCCTCTACCGAAAGGGCCTTGACGCGCATAATGGCGTCAATCGTCGACCGACTCTCTCGGAATCTGTACTAGTTGTCGAATAAATCCCGACCTACCTCTCCGAGATATCGAATAAACCGACCTGCTATTATCCGCTCAAACAACTTATCCACCTCATCCAACACCAACCCACCGTCACACATCCACAGTACATTAAACTACTATAATACAATAAAATCAAATACTGAATCAAATCAAATAATGATATATACACTGACCTGAACAAAGATTCGTTGTTTTAAAAAATAAATTAATATTTTCTTTTCCCGAGCTAATTGGAAAACATGAATATTGTGTAAATAACCCGTGTGTATTCATTAAATTACATTTGACAAGTCGCCTCTGGGCGGCGGGGTAGCGCTAGGATGTTTAAATAAAATTGTTCGTTTCGAAACGTATAAATTTTAAGCATGGCGGAAAATTAAAACAGCACCAGCGGCGTAACTCACGCTTAGAAATAATGCGATAACTTCAATTGATATTAATCTCAGGGCCGCTGACATCTATTACTCTGACATTCACACAACTATTTGAGAGTAGAAACTTAAAGTTATACAACCACAGACAAATTAATGGTCGTACTTCTGTCTGTGTTTAAATAATAAAGCTACTTGGAGTGTTTAGTCGAACTTCATTATGATGAATCATTGACGGCTATACATTGTCTATCGTTAGCCCAAATTTCCTTTACTTACTGAAATTGTCTATTAAACTCGTTTTCCTTGGCAAAATGATTACGTAATATATTACGTAAAATATATTTAAAATATATTTAAAATATATTAAAAAAATTATAATTAAAAATACCTGACTTTAAAAGATAAACAATCCAATTAAAAAACACAATTTTAATAGACGCCACCACAAACACTCGTGTCATCCCAAAACGGTGTATCACGAAGGTAGAGTCATATAATGTTAATTAATATTAAATAATAAATATCACCCCTATATACTTATAAGTTCAGTTGTATATTTTACACAGTACATCACATTCTCACTGTGGTAGGCAAAATACATTTAAACAAGGACTTTAAATCTTCTTTGACAAAACGGCATCGAGTGACATAAATCCAATGTAATAAAAGAGGAGACAAGGAGAAAAATAAGAGTTTAAAATGTCATGTGCAAATGTAATAACGCAGTCTGGCAGATAACGACGATTGGCAATGGGAATCGATCGGCGACAGCCAATCTGCTTTGCGGTTTATCATTTTATACTTTTAAAGCAAATTTTAATTGAATACAATTAAAGTGATAGATATAGCTCACAATAAAAAAAAAACTAATAAATTTTACAGATTATTAATTTATACAGCATTTTACACATTTCCGTGACTAAATAAAAATATTTGAACGCAACCGAATTTCTGAATCCAGTTTAAAACTCATAGCACTAACAGAATTTAGAACTCATAATGACGACGCAACTGAAATTCATCGTCACCATCATGATACCTTTTAATCTACTTACGACATTATGTATTAAACTCATAAATATATTAAACTTGAGTTATACAAAACTGACATTTCTATTTTTTTTTTAACCATTAGCACTTCAGTGGTGCCCATAGAGTTACACAATAGAGGAACACTCAGCTCAAAATCGCGTCACTAAAACATAAATGTGCATGTGTGTGAAAAATACACTGATATACGTGACTTTTAGTGATGTCAAAGTGACGTCCATGCATAATCGACATGAATGTCGACTATTCCATCACAGGTTTTTTTTTGCTATATTTAATTCGTTCTCTTAATTCTTATTACATGTTAAATTAATAACACCATGCTAATCCTAGTAACTTCTCTTTACTTCGCTTCTTCTAAACTTAACCTTATTTGACAGGATAAAACATAACGTGATTACACGGTACTAAAGAAAACAATAATAATTATGGTTATTGGTTTTAATTAATTCTTTGATGTAAATCGATATAACTTATTTCCCTCGGAAAGGAAATAACCAACAAATTTTGGAGGTATAGTTTCTCCATTAATATATCAGTGATTTCGTAGAACAAAATAGATGCCCTTAAAATATATTATCTATCTTTCTTACCTTCTTCTCATTTCCTAGCCGACAACGCATCAGTGATATCATTGGTTTTGCTGATGTCCATGGGCGACGGTGACCACTTACCACTAGGTGGCTCGTCTGCTCGTTTGTCGGTTATTATAATTAAAAAAAAAATCTACTGTAAGCTTCGTAAGGAACCCTACCTATCTAATTTAACATTCGAATCCATTTTTCTTTTTGAACTGCATTTACAGGAAACCTTGAAGAAGTAAAATTTGTTTATTAACAATTATTATTATTCTATTTATTAATAGAAAATCACATTCGCCGTTTATTGTCATATCATAATAATAACAAATATAAAATTCGGCAAATTTTATCTATTTAAGGAGCTAATACTATTCAAAAGCCAAAGATGCACCTATATATAAGTCTATCTACTTTCTGTCCAATGTGTTTACAAGCTGTAACCGAAACTAAAAAGGTAAAATATGAACAAATCTAGATAAAACTAGGTAATATTTATTTATACCTATTTAAAAATTGTCCACTTATCGATAGATTTTGTGGAAGCCCTATACGAAATGGTATCATTTTCACGTACACAATATCTTTTTATCTTACACATAATAATGAAAAATAAATTATTATTCATAAAATGGAGTGTTTACTGCATGTTATTAATCTTAATTTATATAATTTAAAGATCAACGTCTATGAAAATAAGCATCGTGAAAGTAGTACTGTACTATCAGTACTTACCTGTGTATCGCCACTTTGTTTGGGTTATTGTTATAAGTAACCTTACAATTTAATACTGAACACTACACAATTAGGTTTACTATTTTTAGTCTGATAAAATATAGAAAGATTGAAATGAAACTCATAAAATAACAAATAGCAATTTTTTGACAGGAGAGTAATGGAGAGTAAATAGTTTGAAAACAGTCCTACGGTAAATTTTCTTGCATCTCTTTCTCGCAAGTAGGATTTTCGTTAAAGCTCGAAATCTCATTCGCACGCTGTGTTTCTCTATTATGTAACTCTATGGTGGTGCCTCTATTGACACAAACGTTTATGGTCGCCAGAAAGGGCGGCGCGAAGCACTTATCATCCCGAAATCCCGAGAACAGATCAGCAACAAAAGAGAGAAGACATCTGTTGCATAAAAATCTGTATCGGCTACTACCAAATGATAGTTTTTTTTTTGTAACTAGTAAGTACGACGCTAATAACGCTGCTTTGCCGACCGAAAAGAAAGCGAGTACTGAAACAGTTATAAAACATTTCATGGTCGATTTTAGACAAAGGGTTACCACCCGCACCTATGTGGCCAAAATACCCTACCATCTTGCAAGAACCATCGTGATTAATCTAGGTGAGACGGAGCTCAGCGACCTGCAACAGGAGAAATCCGGCGCCATAACTTCGTCCGTTACTCAGCAGACTCTACCACAAGCAGGGGAGGTTGGCTTGGACTCCAGGATGGATGGAGACTCTTACACCTTACAGTCCTAACCCCTTTACAGAGTAATTATAAAATTGTAAGAAGTGATGACATTACGAAACTAGATATAGTATCAGTAATGTTCCTCAAAATTGTATTAAAACCTATAAATATAATATTATATATACAACATAATATACCTATAAATGGAAAAGAAACAAAGTTATGTTATGAAATGTTTTATCATTTTCGCATTGTTCTACTTATGCTTTAAAGATTACATTTCAACTTTACATTTAGCTACTCATAATTCAAAAAATATTTAAGTATTTAACATAATGTATGCATTAAAATGAAAACTCTTACACATCTGACTTTCCTGGAGATAATTAATTCCTATGTGCAAAGGAAATACTGCATTGCATACAAAATAGCTACTACTGAAAAATCGTACATTCATTTTTTAACTTCAGCCCCAAGAAAGGTTGGTATTGTAATATTTTAAAAATGTTTTTTTATTGTTTATGTAAATAAAATCCGTTTTTATCTATATACTATTATTAATAATTAAACTGCAACGCGGTACAATCAGTGCATAAAATATTTTTTTAATATTTCAAGATTTTTTTAGGAAATATTGTGTCTGTTTTATCTAAAATGGCATCACGCGAAAACCACTAAACAGATAGTTAGGTTTCTTTATAACTAACGACCGATAAGTTCGGGTTAAACAATTAATTATTATACATATATAAATATAAATTGTACTTCCGGAAAAATATATCTTTCAAATGATAAAATAATTTTTCAAACACACGAAATTCACACTCTCTGCAATAATGATTATGTGTAATAATAATAAAGTCACATGAGATCCCTGACGTTAATCGGCAAAAATGTTAAATAATTGTTTTAATATAATAAATGAATATTATACAAAATAAAAACATTGCACTCACCCTAAGGATTTTCTGTTTCGTAGCGAAACACGTATTAGTGGCGGTATGTGTGTTGGTATATACTTTTATTTATTGTTTATTTATTATGGTGGGAGGGAGGGAGGTTCTATGCATGTACAGAAGTATATACCATTATCCATTGTGCTTGCGGATTGTTGCAAAGTAAATTAATACTAATTTAATTCTATTAAATGGGCAGTAAATAAAATTTTGACTGCCTGGCTACAGCTAATATAATGAATTAATATTTTTGTAATACATTGCACTAAAAAAATCCATTCCAAAACTATGCGGGTGCTATTTCTAAACTTAAAAGAAAGCTTGTCTGAACAGTAATGAGGGCATGGCACTGATTTAATATCAATTTAATATTTCTAGTGCAGAATTCGAACACATGCGGGAAATTGATATTCAAACCACGGGACTATTTTATTTGCCATAAATAATTTGATTGAATTTGATTCATAAATCTGAAAGGTTCCTAGCTTTGTCCAAATTCTGATTTGACGCTTTGACGGCAACAGAATAGCAATAAAGCAGTTAACAGCGAAGTCAGCGAAAGAGTTACTTGAGCTAACCTGTAAACGTCGTGCCAACCCTTCTCACGTTTCAGTCGACCAATTACCTGTTTTGTGAGACTTTATTACCGTACTGTAATAAAGTTTGAACTTAACATATAGCGATATGTACATTTTTGTAAACTTATAATTAATCAGAATTATGTCTCAAATAAAGTAAATTTAAAAAACTTAATACAACACGCTTCTGTGAAATGTCAAAATGTATAGTGTAATTAAGTTGAAGTTAATTATTTTTAAAACTACCGTAGCGACATATTTGATAGGAGGTATTTTTAATTAATTATTAACTAGATAAAAATGAAAAAAACACTGCTCTATTTATTACGTAATCATAATAACAAATTGATTTATTTTGTAAATTGTAATACGATTCCAAGAGAACATGACAACTGTAGAATATTTTACAGTTGAACGCTGAATTGTCACCGTAAACGACAGGCATATTTACATATCGCCAATACGATGATACTGCAATACCGCGTTACCAACAACAACAACCATTCAATCAATAATCCAACCGACGACCCTGAGTAGCCAGATGTTCGCGTCGTTCAAATAAAACGCTTTAATAGACACAAGACAAAAGCGGAAGAAGGAGCCGTCACACGAATTATAATTCTAATACCGCGTATCTGCACATCACGTTCTATATTCCTCTATCGGATTTCAACAACTTGAGCCTAGAGAATCTTAATAATTTTAATAGTTTTCTTTAATAATTTGGAGGTACAAACAGCAAAAAAGGCGAAATCTAGCCGTGAAATTTGGGAAAGACAATTAAATAAGAAGAATAGAATGTTAGGGAATGCATACATTTTTTACGGATTTAAAAAGTTTATACACATACCTTCAAAGAACTAAAACTTAAAAAAGAGATAAGGTCCTAAATACAATTCATATTTTGTGCTCATAGAATATAGTTTTCTAACGTTTTCGGAGCATAACGTGAAGTGAGAAAAATTATATATTATATACGTTCAATGATTAACACAGAATGATTTTAAACGAAAAAAAAACAGGAAATATTTGTAGATGATCGGATACTAGTTTATATTGCTGCAAATTTATGGTACAAAAGAAGTAGTTTGCTTGAAGACATTTCTGACGCCACTGGCTATAACAATGTGGGCTCCGATTTTGCCTTCTAAACAAGCTTCTGTAAATAGTTACCTGAATTCGTAACTGCCACCAATTTTACGATAATGAAGTTTAACAAAACATAATGTCCTATTTTTATATTTCAGTTATGTTAATTTATATTAAAAAATATACAAGAACAGTCTGTAATGTGATGAATTGCTTCGGATAATCACGAATTAACAACATCGAAGTCTCGCTGGCCAGCTCTTCCTCCAAGCGTAAGATTGTCGCCTTGGAATTAAATTATAGAAGATCATACGAAGAACCGCATCAGAACAAGCAAGGACCTATTTAAAATATAGGTGCGCCAGTACACTGTGCTGTTGCTATTTACACGCGGCGGCAGACCCAATCAGTGAAGCATACAACGTGTAAAACCTTATTTTGATCGCTACTAAACATCTGGGTCTTTGTCGGATGATCAGTTCACCGGGTCGAAGGGCGTCCTGCAGGAATAGTTGCCATTCGAGGATCCTAATTCGTAGAGAAATAGAAAGTATAATCTTTTATTTAACAGGTACGCAACTTTCAAGTTACCACCATCATTATAATTATACTACTGAAACACCTTTCACACCAGGCATTAATACCTACATATCTAACACAATAAACCTATATACATATCGTATACAAAAGGTATTTTATAACAAACGAAGAAATATCATCTTACAGTTCATAATTTTATATTTTGCAAACGTTTTCCCTTCATTACGTATTTTTTGAGACAACGAGTCTAATCTCCAGTGGGTTGGCCCACCCAGGCCTGTCGCAGGGAATTAAATTATGTCTTTCCATGAATATTATACTCGATGTCGCAATCTTTTTACGTTATTTAACAGAAACACGCCTTTGAAATACGCACAGATGTATCATCTGATTTGTTACATTTGTAAACCTCTCTTGGACTTCTTTTAGCGAAAACCTCCTTATAAATTTTATTTTACGTTGTTACTTACGAAACTGAATGGTTATAACTTTTATATCTGCCGAAATTTTTATGCCTTTATTTCGATTTTTTATGTAATAATTTTAGTTATTAATTTCTTTTAGGCATTTAATAAATTTAATGTTTAGCCCGATTTCATTGTTTTAGGGATCGGAAATTATTTTGTTTTTGGGATTTTTTTCTTGGATTATATTTGAATTATTTTACTGTATTAGCCGCAATAAAATAATCAAAATTTTATTTACTTGAATTTAATAGAGGGAAGTTATATTTGACAGTTAACTTTTTTTCCTATTCAACCGAAACAAATGTTACAAATGTGCTACGTATAATTTAAATCTATTCACAGGTAGAAGACAGACTGTCAAAAAGACTGGTATAGAAAGAGAGAGAGATAATCAGACTAGAAATAATCCATCCAAATAATAATCAAAATATGTTTTAACATACGAAATATATGCTACGATAATAAAGATATCACATGTTAGAAAACAAAGTGCTAAAATGTGTAGAATATTTCACAAATTAATTATTTTTACAGCATATGTCGACATTTAAAAGCTTGGTTATTGAGTGTGGAAAAATTCAAGCAATGTATACGATCACAGGTACAAACTCCAAACCCTTCGATAGGGAAGTTTTTTATTTGAACCGAGATAAATGTCCGGTTAACGGGGGGTCCAACATTGATTTATACCGAGCGTCAGTCAGGCAACGAATTACGATGGGAGCCATGTAAATCACCTGATGTCAAAGTGAATCGATGCTTTCCTAATGTTTTCAATGAAAACACTTCCGTAAAGTGTTTTTGTTCTGTAAAAACGTTACAAGCGTGACGTATATTTCAAAGATTGAAACATGTTCAGATTCTATGCATTGCCCGCCTTGCAGTCGTGTTATAATTATCTGTATAATACCTAAGTGTTTCCGATTTTCACTTGATTCGTATGTAGCTAAACAGATTCACAATTTGATACGATTCGATACAGAAAATTAATTCAAGATACCCAAGGTGGATTTCTTAAGTCAAAGCATATCCAAAATCCATGTATGCTGTTTTTGTTTTTAAATTTTCAATTATTAATTATTACCTAAGTATATAAAGTGTCGCAGGACGTTTCTCGAGCTACCAGAATTCCATTAATACGAATGGTAACGGCTACATGTCAAATATTTAAGCTGTAAAATATATATATAAAACCATGTGTCAAGTCTCTCCTTTTCACGATTCCAATACTAAAATTCTTATAATATTAGGGAATGCTACAAATTAGTCTAAGTAAAGAAAATTAAATTTAAAACTAATTATTATATCAAATATTATCCTTCAAATGAATTTTTACCACTACTATAACAGGAGCAAAATTTAAAAGATCTGTTTAAATACATGGTACTTTTATTCACGATCAAGTTATTCGTAACATGAACGACATAACTTATCTAAGAGACAAGAAATTACTCATCCATTAGATTACTTACTGGCTTAAATTCCAGCGTTGAACTATACGTAATCCTGCAGAAGCTAAATGAAAGTCTCGGCTCTATTTCATAGCCCCGGTCTGATTAAAATCCGTAAATCGCACACAGCCAAGCGACATCGTAGTACTCTACAGCCTACCTAGTCATAATTAATACTGGATTCCTTTTTGATTGCAAAGTTGATAATATCTTACTACTATATATGTTATATATATATATATATATACTATAATATTGGTTTTAGTTCTAAAAGTAAACACAACATTTATTTATTTCTTTAACAAAATTGTCACTAAAAACATGCGCTAAAAGAAGTCTGCCAAACCGACATTTACCTCCTACCATGACGATATTTATACAACAATAAAGATGAATTATTATTTATTACTATTATGCAGGTAACTGTACTAACAAATTTTAATACATTAGTAAATGGTGATCGGGATACGATAACTTAAGTAGGTATATTTAATCTAACATTCCTTTGGAGTTAAAATATCTATAGGTGAAAAGAAAATTAAATACAAGTAATTCAAAACATAATAGAATGTAAAAATTAATGTAAACAACGGGACGTCACACAAAAAGTGAAAAAGAATTAAAGTAAGAGTCGTTTCCAAAGCGACATTTTATAAATGTTGCTCAATACTTTCCACCTTATTTATTATCAGGCGTCAGCTTTGAAGATTAAAAAAAGTAAGCTCGTAAAAAAGAAACAGGAATCGCCTCCGACGTTACACGGCCGATGTTTATTGCGGGAGGTTGAGTGTCAAAACTTTTACACGTTAAAGTCGACGGTCGTAAAACATGTTCAGGTGGAATACAAAGGAGCGGTAACCAAGGGTTTACGCTGTAGTTAAGGAGGTACGTAAAATAATTTTTTTATATACCAACTTCTTAAATACTAAAATGAACTAAACATACCTTTTATATCTACTAATTTTCATAGGTAAAAAATTAAGTAGGTACTTAAATCTTCATTGTAAGATTTATGATTCTGTTAATAGGTTAGCAAAAAAATATGAAAATAAAATAAATGTTTTATTATATAAAATTATTGATTTTGATTAAATAAAATTCAGTGTGATTAATTGAACTGAATTGGGACGTGCTGTTTCAAGTTTGTGATACTTATAGGTCGTAGAAATGATATTGTTAAGTTAGTAGAACTTGCGACACCTCGTTACTCGAGGGCAGACAATACTTCCTCTTTCATTACTGAAACACTAGCATTTTGTGCGGAGTATACTGTAATTAGAGCGAAGTTTAAAAAATTCAACTCTATACGCGTTTAAGAAGGGTTCTTTTTCGAGCGCTTTGAACACGAAAGGTTTTTTTGAACCAGAATGCGTCACTTTTGCAAAGCTCTTAGACTGGGGGGAAAGCGTGATAATCGAAACAAGTGTGAAAACTACTCAGATGAAAAATCATTTGCGCACATTTCACATCATCACGTTTACCTAATGCGTTATTTTCAAGATTAAAACTGCAAGGTGTAACTCGCGTCTACTGTTTTGATATATTTCATTAGTAAATGCTAATTTTTCAACCATCCTTTTAATTTCAGAAAACGTATCCGTATGTTAAAATAATTTCCAAACCATAGCAAATAAATAGTAAACGTCTACACAATCACACTTCCGCAATAGATTTCCTTGTGTTGGGGATGGTGTTGACATTACAAACAACGATGCCATGAGAACAAACATTTATCTTTCACATAAACATTTGCTCAGCCCGGGAATCGACTCGAGACCTGTCGCTCTGCAGGCGGGATCACAGGGTCGTCAACGTTGATAAATACAATCGAAACTCCAATTTAAAATAACCAATTTTAATAGAACCTTTAGACACAAAATTAATTATTAATAAACGGTAACGTATTAGGTAACATTGCTCTTACAAACTTATATTTATTTTTACTCATTACAAATGTTCACACGCTCGCAACTCCGCAGTAGGATCAAACTAGATAGACAAGTGAGACATCAAACACACCCACGACCCGAGAATAAATATTTATATGTCAATCCCCAGCCAAGATCGAATCTGGGACCGCTCGCACGGCAGTTAATCCCTACCTACTGAGATCGCACAGGGTCGTCTAACATTATATTAAATTAATTAAACAAAATTATGAAAACTATTTAATAACCCTTTATTGATTGAATGCAAAAAAAAATGTGAATTTAACATTTTTAAATTTTTAAAGAATTTTCCATCGCAACAAAAGCATGAAAAACTTTAGGTGCAATGAAACAAACCAATCCATAAAAGCCAGTCGCATATGACGAGTTGGACGCAAAAAGTTTAATTTAGCCCTTGAGTTATACCAACCAACAGCGGGTGTTGAGCGTTATTGGGTGAAGGCCCCGTAATATAGCTGAAAGAAAAATTACAAATGGGAAATCTCTGACACCCTCCGACTACTGTGTTGGTAGGGCTGCTGGTACCTATAGTTATGAGTGCGAAACATCTTGTTGTTCAATATACATGTATATAAGCAAAGACAAAACCGATCAGTACCTTTTTCTCATGTTTATCGATCGATTGTCTTCTTTTGGTTCGGTAGTTATTGACGAGGTTTAGTGTTAATAACTTTTATTTTTTTTGGAATCAAAACATTAATAATGATAATGGTCGAACATCGACGACTAGGCGAACCCTATTATATATAAAAAACGTTTTGTTCTATTTTCAATTAATATCGTAATTTTCTCTTTATATTAGTGATGTATTTCAATATTCGTGAAGTTCTCATGAGATTGTACCATAGACAAGCTTTTTAATTTAAGGGCCATAGCAATAGTTTAAAAATAATTGCACGTTGCAGTGTAGATCCGATGTTAAATTGGAAACCTTTACAGAATTACGCTCGTATGTCTGCCCGTTTTTTACACCGTATTTTCGCTGAATCGGCTAGACTGAAATAGTTGAAATATTGCCGTATACGTAATTACATTTGGTGAACTAATCAGAGTCGTTGAAATAAATGTCATTTAAAGTATTTTTATTTAAGTCGCCAATTTTAGAGGAGTAAACTGGAAACTCGAGTACGTTACAGGGCGTCTTTTTATTAAATAACTTAAGACTTGTTTTAACATAAATACATAAAAAAAATGAATACCACATAAAATTCTGAAGTCGGAAAAATGGAGTAGGTTTCAATTATTCAATTGCGTGCATATCTAATTTTTTGCTTGCATGGTCAGCATGCTGTACTAAGCCCTTAAACAGTTTCACTATGAAAGCAGACCAAAGCCCAGCAGTGGGAAGTTATTAATTATGAAATTACCTAATAATTGTTTATAGAAGTATAAATGATGTTACTGATGTCCCTGCCTGTCAATCGAAAGGACCCAAGTTGAATTTTCGATGCGACATTTGTTTTATAGATAAAATATTTGTCTCGGATCTTGGTTGTGTGATATCTGTTTATTGTATATCCATGTCACATACGATACAAGAAAAAACCTTAACGTCGCGGGTGAGTAGACACTTATGTAAAAGACAGAAATATCAGGTTGCTCGATAATATATGAAATTAATAACGTCAAACAGAACTCTCTATATTTATATATATATTTAGGTTACTTATCGTCAAGCATACCTACTCGTAATTTAACATATTCAAACAAATCAGATACTTACGACCAACTATGTAGCAATATAAGTTGGGGGGGATGGGTACATTTATATATCCAGACATCACACTCCAGAACACAAATACATTTCCCCTGAGGATTATGCTTAGGATAATGGAACAGGGAAGTTGTGAATGCTTTTAAACTAGCTAAGCTGACTACTCGGCTTTTTGAATTCGAAAACATTGAAGCTTATAATTCAATGCTATTTCAAAATATCATTAAGAAAGAATGTTTTTAAAATAAATTTATTGCTTATATTAGAATTCTTTTTATATTGGTTTCGTTTTGAGAATAACGTTTTTTGAATTCGTTGTGGTTTAAGAGGATCCATCCTTGAAAAACATAAAAGCTTCGTTGCTCCTGCTATGTTCTGCTGTTCGGATGAAACAATGTCATGAGATTTTTGAGGTCGAACGGCTCCTTATCTAGGTACTCGGCTTAGTCTTAACGACGTAAGTTCTTGTAACGTGGTAACTTTATTTACTTTTTTTATGCAAATAACAGACAAAGGCGCAGACGAGCCACCTGATAGTAAATGGTCACCGTCGCCCATGGACATTAGAAACACAATAGTTATCACTGGTGCGTTATCGGCCGAAAAATAAGAAGAATAAAGAAAGTTCTGGCTCTCGAGCCCCCAGCCCGAACACAACGAGGCGTTTGGCGGCTGACTCAAACAGTACAGTGTTAGCTAACCAGACCGGCTTTACTGAAAGATAATACTAGTAATAATAATAATATGAACCCTAACATCAAGCAGACCGGCTCCCGTCGCTTCTTACGACATCCTGTTCTGCCAGCAAGGGATTGGAGTCAGTAGGTATTCCAAGCCGCCCCAATATGGCCAGAACTGACTCGATTCGACCGGCAGACATGTGTCAACATTGTAAATTAGAAGGTCAGTTGTAATTAATTTCATTTGCATTTTTATTGCTACTTATGTACCTACGAGGACCTCATTTCCTAATCGTCATCGAAAAAGAAAATTTATATGAATTGATTAGGATAACATTAAGAGAATTGATCAATTTTATTTTCAATCGAATTATTGTTACAATTGCTTAGCTATTTTTTTCTTCTGAAATGAACCGGAACAATTTTGTGTCACCTACGTGTTCTTGCATAAGTAGGGAAGACTGCTATTTCGAGTGCTCATAGAATAATAGTCGATTTCCGTCATCAGTCAAAAAACACATCTTTGACTGGGTAAATATTTCACAAAATTGTGTTATTATAGTTAATTAATTCTTCATGAAATCTTTTAACTAATAGAAAGTGAGTGGTATCATATTGTTCATAAATATATTTTCTAAACATAAGTAGGTTACAAATGTTCGATCTGTGGTTCCTTCTGTTTACAAGATTTACAAGTTCTTTTTTAATTGGAACTAAATTTCATATCTGCTGCCGTCGTGTTGTTTTAGGAAATACGATTTCCAAGAAATATATATATCTATTATTAACGCACAACACAGTATTACTGTATTGTCAGCCTAAACTCTCAGCGATTTCACAATGAGAATATAATTTACAGGTTTTAACCATCCTCTGGATTTGATTTGCGTCTTGGTGCAAAGTAACAGCAATCATTATGATTTTTTAAACTTTTATGCCGAACATTAAACATTTTAACTGTAACGAGTACACACAATACAAAAACACAAAAATCGTGAGTACCCGGTTATATTTTATAATACAGATCGTGGCATTGTTTTTATGTATTAATTCTGTTTTCTTTTGGTTGTAACCCTCGAATATTTTTATTCTATTTCTAAGACCTTTGTAAAACTAATCACTATACAGAACATCAAAAGGACATTGTTGGTAACAAGTGTGGAAACCGTTGACCCCGATTTACAAGTACGTTGATTCACGCTTTGATAAGCTCCATGCAGTGCCGGTGGTCAACATCCGGGAGCGCCGGACGTCATTTCAAAGCCGGAAAATCGCCAATCTCCTCTCCCTACATGATTTTTTCATCACACTCGTTCTCCACATCTGTTGCTGGAGCTGGATGGAAAATACACATACATAATATATGGTAGCTGGTACGGCATTTATGCAATATATTTAAATATTCTGTTTATAAATAACTAGCGGTACACCCAACTACGGATTGAAAAATGTATTATATTTATATGATATAAAGCCTATGTCCATCTGGAATAATGTACCTTTAAAATGGTAAAACAATGTTTCAAATACGTGCCGTGGTTCTAGATTACCTTCCGCATATTCACACACTCACAAAAATCGAACTCTATAATATTAGCGTAGAGTATAGATACCTATAATTTGTGATTATGATCAAAGCGCCCACATATGTAATCGTATTACAGGCAACCTAGATATGTCATAAACCATTAACAAAACAAATAGGTACAAATATTCATTGAATTGCCAAGTCATTCAGAAGTTACAAGATCAGTCACAGCCGCACCAACGATTACGAATAAATAAAGGTAAAGATTTCCACGTCAGGCCGCTTACAATAATCCTTCTACCGACGTTTTTCCTTACGTGACCTCAAAATTTCGATTTGTCGACAGGCGTTTGCTTTTCAATTATCTATCGATTATTGATAGACATATGGTTTTTTCTTGATGATCAAATTATCGTCAGGTGGGCGATTATCTGTAGATCTTAGGTTTAAAAATAATGCCTAAAACCCAATCTCCATCATCCAATTTATCGGACATCCGATTTAACGTATATGTCGACCAACTTTTTATAATCTCAAATCAATAAAACAAGGATTGCCCACTTTTAAATAGTGTATTGTAGATATGTTTAATTTTACAATTAACTACATATTCACATTAAAACGCTGCAACGAAACGTCCGAAATTTATTCTCTAAATTTAACTAATTGACCTAATCTCAATCTTAAGGTTGATTACTGAAAACTTTCGTCAATTAAATGAATTATGGTCAGGGTGAAATTCTTTATAATAAACGTGACTATATCGAAATACCTTTATAAAATACAAAAATCGTTAACTTAATTAATTACCCTTTTCATCGCAACTGTTTATCCCTGATGATTTAAGCTAAAAATCATAAGGAATTTAAACGCCGCCGTACTAGTTTCAGGCATAAATTTATTGAGACAGTGATTACCTAATCAACTACTTCATTAGCTTCATTCATGAGTACAACTCGACTTCACTTACTCGTGGAGTTCCTGCTGAAACAACTCAAACCAATAGTGTCAGGTCCACCCTGTTTTATGTCACTGCCACTAAAATTAATCCTAATAATACTTGCATGATGGTAGTCTTTTTACCCACCTGGATACATCAAGAAACCAGAGCATCTTATAACGTGGGAGTCTTCAAGAGATGAGCTTATATAAAAGGGTATATAGTAAGCTTGGATAAGTTAGTGCGATCAACATCTTAGACTTCATCACTACTTACCATCATGTGGGGTTGTTGTCAAGCTTTAAATTATTTTATGTAAAAAACCGTATCAAGTAACTTCAGGCGAAGTCTAGAGATAATGGGTGATCAAAGTGGCAAAAGTTCTTGACAGCTTTAATGCATGGAGGCATTTCAATAACAATTGTTAAGCCTTTCAGCGACACGGAAGCTTCTGACGCTTTCGTTGGCTCGGCCAGTCCACACTCGAGCTGCATAGTGCACTGCCCCATATGTCTTCAATAACACGGAGATATGAGACTTGCCTTTAGTGTGCACAAGAAATTTTGTTACTAGTAGTCTTCCATAGCTTAACTACATTGAGAGCATTTGATTTTTATGTATCAACTGTTAAGCACCCACGTTGGCCACGTGGTCGTAATTGGTCACCGCCACCCAAACATATCTGCAAAACAAATCTCCGGCGCGTTAAATAATTAATTGGAGAGAAAAACATAAAAGGCCTTGTTACGTGGCACACCAATCATTCAGCCAACATAACAAACATTTTTTGGTTGGTTTCTATAAACGTTAGTACGTAGACATGTTAAAAATACCATGCCATCATGCACAAGTCCTGTCGTCCGTCCTTTACACCATCTGAGCTTTAAACAATATTTTCCACAATTTTCTGCTGTTTAAAAAATAAAATATATTATAAAATTTAAATTTAATAAATATTCTTTAGAAAAATTAATCTTATTAAAAGCACAGGCAAGTACTTAATTCTTGAATTCACATTGAGCATTAAGTTGCATTATAACAAAAATGTTGGTTTTTATGAACCAACAAGATATTGTCTAAATACATTTATGTAAAAAAATAACTTGCAATATTTTAATAATATGTTATCTAAATTAATATTATAAAAGAGGGCAAATTTTGTGACTGTATATCTGCGAAACTATATACTACCCATTTGAAATACCATTTAACATTTGAAACATTATTACACATTATTCTGGCTGGACATAGGCTATATATGTATATGTAGAATAATTAATTGTTGGTCCCAAACAATGTCAGGATGGGCAGCTAATAGCTTTTAAAAAACAATGGATCAAAAGATACCTCTGCCTTAGCCATTGTGAAAATTGTGTTGTCTGAGAGATTGAGACCATGGGGAAATCAAATTTCTTATGGCCTCATTATTTTATATACATATTACAATCATCGTGAATTTAGTTCACCTCAAATGAAACAAGCTGTTACTATCGTCTATATATATCTGTAACATCTATAGTACCAAAGATGTCACCACGATTTAACATTTTTGACTTATGTTACCAAAAAAAATAGCATTTTTACCCTCAAAAAAAGAAGCAATACATCCTTTGTTAACTGGCTCTACACTAGCTCTTGGAATCACCTCAATAGAAACTAAATATAAAAAGATATTATATTAATGATAGACATGTACAACCTTAAACAAGAATGCAATCCCAATTTAAATGAATTGTCAAAGAAAACTGAATATTAAAAATAAAAAAATGGTAAAATTTTAACCAATATAATAACTAAACTACACAATCCATACACTAACTTAAACTAAATTTCATCTATAAGCTTGAATCTCTGGTGCTGGGGCTCAGGTATGACATTGAAATATTTTTTAAATATCTGCTGGTCTTCTCGCCCACTATATATTCTTTGCACCCATGTATGCTCCCAGAAAGGGTCAAATTTCTCACAAGTAATGACTACTTTGCCAGCTTCCATTGCAAAAAGAGTACCATTTCGTCCAAAGCCAACCTGAAAAATAGAGATATATTACTGTGTTAATATCTAGTTGTTATGTTTAAGAGTACTTTCTTAATGAATTGTATATTATTTTATGGAATGTCATTATCATGGTTTCAATATAATTAACAGGACTACCAGAGTAACAGCATACATAATCAGGATCACCAATTTTATAACATGTAACTATCCCACAGCTGGACTAAAGTCTTCTATAATAATGAGAGAGGTTAAGGCCATGATTCACCACACTGGCCAAGTATAACTTTTCAAACTTCATACACCTTTGACATTGTAAAGAACTTTTAGGTTCAAATTCTTTTGTAATGTACATAATTTGGAAAATTACAGACACATATTTAAACCACTACGCTACCACTGCTTTTAGGATAAAATAGGGTATTTACAGCAGACAAAAGAGTACTTTTGTAAAATACAAGTAAGTCATGAGCAGCGAAATCGGGAGTAATGCCCAGTTAAAATTATAAAAACTTGTATGAATATTTTGAAGATCAGGAAACATAGACTACAACCAAAACAAATCTTATGACAATAATTACATTTCAGTATTATAATTCAAGAATATTTGTTCAACAATAAATAATAAATAAAACAAAAACTCACATTTAAGCCAGGGTGAAATCTGGTGGTCCTCTGTGTTGCTAATATATGACCAGCTTGAACGTAATGACCGTCTTGAACTTTCCAACCTCTGTGTTTCGGCCTTACTTTGCAATTTGTATTTTTTGTACTTCCTCCTGTCTTTTTACTGGCATAGCGTATGAAATCTAATATAAAGAATACAAAATTTATTAAAAATTGTGCTAACTATACATAATTTCTAAGAATTTGTAATACTTACCTAACCAAAGTGTTCCATTGTTAGAAACGGGTAAAATATTTTTCCATATCATGTTGTTCCCCACACTTTATTTAATAAATACGAATGATATTATTTAACCAGTAAATACGGTAAGACATCGGTAGTGGTTATAAAAAATAACCTATAATTATAATGGCAGTATATGACAATGAAGACAATCAATAAAGACACAAACAATTGACGACTAACAGTCGGATTAATGCGCATAGACTAAATAGAGACATACATACAATAGAGAAAGTATTGTATTAAATAAAATATTTTGACTTTGTAAATTCACAAGTATTTTTTAACAGGTAACAGATCGCTACATGATATTTCAATTAACAGAAGCAGAATTGATAATATATATTTTACTAATATCCTAAAGTCAATAGAATTATTAAAACAGATTTCGTTTATAATAACAAATTAAAAAATATCAATTCTCAATATCTGCACAACTGAAATATCTGTATGTTTATTTTAGATGTTAAAATTATATTTAGTTCTAATTAAAGATTACATTAAATCTCTCTCTCAATTTCTTTCCAATAAAAGAATAATTGTACTTTCTATAAAGTAGTAAAAGTGCATTATATTTTTACACTTAAAAGACTAGCCACATAATTATGAAAAAGAAAATTATCTACTTAATACATATTCTAAACGGAGTGATCATAGCATTGAGTACTCACATAGTAAGTGAGCATAGACCACCCGTAATATTTTTCTGATCATATTTACGTCTATTAATTGAGCAGCGCCATCTGATATCGGTTTCCAGAATATTTCAAGTACAATCTGTAATAATACTTATGTAATCATACTTGTGTATTGTTTACACGCATACACATAATGAGGTACATGCAAATTTTTTTTTTCATATTATTATTACGACATTAAGAGTAAAAACATAAATTTTTCAAATTATATTAGGATGACTGTATGATCCATGATCATTAGGCGCTTTTCTCATTAGGTGGCACTGGTATCATACTTTGTACTTGCATTAAAATATTTGATAATTATATATTACATAAATTACAGTAGGTGCAAACTAATTCACAAACAATGTATTTCACTCATATATGGATCAAAATGAAACATCTAGATATAATGGAAGATTAATGAACTGATTAGTGATACATCTTATTAGATTTATTACATTTAGAGTTACAACTGGCATAAGTTTTGCAATTTAACGATATTATGATTGAAAACGTACTTACAATAAATAAATTATACATAATCTATTAATTCTTACTGCATCACTTTGTCAAATTTAATTCATTGACTAATAAAGTAACAATCGAAGTTCGGATTACGCAATGAGATAAATAGTAAAAATATAACAAACATTTAAGAATATAGAAAGGTAAACATATTGTTTTTTTTTTATTTATATCACATAAAAACAATAAATAATATGAAATTGGGATATAAATTTCAAAATATTTACAAATCTGTACTTTAATGTATAGATCGTGCGTTGTGCTAGAGACTACGCGGACAGTTTAAGTACTCCGCCGACAGTCATTCCCCCATCACCACATTCATCGCGACTCACCGGTGACAAAGACTTATCGAAACATAACTACTATGAATAGCACGTAATTACGGGTATGGAGAACAGTAATTTTACACAACTCATTACAGTAACTCACATAAAGTTATACTTGATATATTTTATGTGTTGCCGCAATTTCCTGAATTATATATTATTCCTTTGGTATTAATCTCGAATTATTATTAATAGCAACACATATAAATCCTTTTATTTCTAAAAATAAAACTATTAGAAAAACATACATAAGTAAAACAGAAAATGTAAAATAAAGTGAGTAGTGTACTTTTGTATGGATTTTAAGGTTAATAAATTGTGGACCATTTTAATCTTTTTTCTTTCTTTTGTATATTAAAATATAAACAACCTATATTTAAAATATAATACAACTTTTTTCACTCGGGCCTAAAAGTACCAGTCTCCTTTGTTATGAATTTATTGTAGGCGCTTCTGTTCGTTTTTTGTACTGATAAATACGTGGATGGTAGGTGGGTCAAGCGACCACCACAAACAACAACAAATCCCTCCTTTTTTATTTTTGGTGACTACCAAAAATGAGCACTGATGTTAATGGTTCCTCTGGTCAACAAAATGTGTCTCGAGTAGAGGGGGGTTAGCTAATCCATTAGCTGAGATTATAGTATTTTACCTTAAATCATAATAATTAACACACGAAACAAATACCACGAGCTTGATGTGCCACTGGTTATGATTCATAATAAGTAACCAACTGCATAGTACGGTTAAGTAATTGGCTTGTAGCAGTTGAGTCCTTTGTTGTCATAGCACAATGACTATTCTTCTCATAATATTTATATTGGTTATCGCAATTATTGTATCCTGGATATATTTATTGCAAGATAGCAAGTCCATCAACGTACCCGGACCACTGCCTTATCCTGTAATAGGAAATGCTCTTTTGTTTATAGGACAGCCTAAACGTAAGCAAAAATTAATTTAATTATTACCTATTAATTCTTTAAATATTTGTTATCATATATGTGTTATAGTTATGCGGCGTAGGGGCATATTTATTTAATAATGTATTTAATTATTAATAGGATATCCAATATAGATAACACTGATAAAAAGATTACGATTCTATTGAGCTTTAAATTTTTGGTGTACCCGTAACTATAGGGTGGCACAAAATACGAAAATATGCACCTAGACAATGAATAGTAAATAAATAAAATTTAGTTTAGACATTATTGACATGTGAAGTAATTCAGATAACAATATTATTATGTTCTGAAAAACGAGTCTTTTATTACTTTTCTATTTATACATAATATTAAAATTTTAACCAATCGCTTTCTGTACTTGAAGGGTATATGAGAAAAACTATTGAGATCTTTATGGTTTTCAGTAATGTATTGCAGTAAGCATCACTTAATATTTAAAGCTCGTTCCATTTCAATCTGTCCAGAAATAAAAAAGTTATAAATTAATATATGTTTCTAATTATTAGAACATGAAAAATCCTAAAACAATGCAGGTGCTATTTCTAAGCTTAAGGAGTAGGTTTTTTGAAGCGAAACGAGGGCAGTTTTATAGTTATTGAATAAAGCAATTAAATTATTTTTGAATTTAATAAGTGGATCCGTTATAAGTAAATCCCTGGATTTGACAGTTATTACTATACAATTTTTAAGGCTATTGTTTTTTTCTATGATTGTTATAAAAGATAATACCTATGAATAAAGTCAGTGTTACCTCGTAAATACATCATATATTTTTTTCCGATTCCTAGATCATCTAATTTTCGTAACCGAAATATCCGGATAATCCGAAATAATTTCATATCCGTAACCGTAACCGGTAACATATTATTCATATATCCGTATCCATAATGAGATCCGAAATTTCATATCCATAACATCCCTATTCTCAAGCCCCCATCCGGAACACGACAAGTAATAAAATTTAACGTATGCGATATACGGCTTTATTTACAAAGCATAAGGACGAAAGTAACTTAATGTGCTCGAGGTTTTATGGCACTTATTGTTGTGATGATTTTTTTTTTCGTGAAAATAATATAATATTCAGTGTTAAGAGAAGAAAAAATCAAACACAAAGGATAGTAAAATTATAGCTACATTTAATAAACATCTAAAATTACATATTCATTTTAATATTAATAATTAAATAAATAGAAATTAATATGTATGTCAAATATATAGAAATACAAACTCAC
Organism: Megathymus violae; assembly: GCA_003671415.1. Taxonomy (NCBI): domain Eukaryota; kingdom Metazoa; phylum Arthropoda; class Insecta; order Lepidoptera; family Hesperiidae; genus Megathymus; species Megathymus violae. The sequence continues at coordinate 272,710 of PDGT01000089.1, forward strand.
TATCAACGAAGCTATAAAAGGATTGATACCTCACCTTGATCAGACAATATACACCTACCAAATCTCACCAGCACCCAGGATTGACTGGTAGTATTAAGTCCGCCCATTTTGTTCCTATTTTTACAATAAAGGATAAATAAAATAACAATTGTTATCCTAATGTTTGTCGAACGGTGCCTCTCGTACCCTCATGTGTAAATTTATACCTAGCTCATGAGCTATTATTTATTTTTCATTGAATATTGTTATTCTTTGGGAAAATAAAATCCTTAACCAAAAAAAATGTAAGGAATCGATCATTGCCCAAAAACTGGGAATTATTACATTTAAATACTGATAGGATATTTTCGACTTGTGCCATTAAGAATTTAAAATACATTATTGTATTCGTTTTTAATATTTGTTAATTTAATTGTATTTTTTTTTCTTTTCAGAATTTCTAATTCTCCTCAATAATTTAAAAAATCAGTATGGATATGCAGTACGAGTATATTTACTTCACAAGAGATACCTGATTTTATATCACCCTAAATACATAGAGGTATATTAAATGAATTTATCAATATATGATATGGAGTAATAAGAAAAACATGTTTAAGTAATACTTTCTGCTGTGCCATGTGATATCCTAATGACTATTTAGAGTCAACGAAACCGTTTGATTACTATTTTACCCGAAGGTTATATAAAATGGTACGATTATCTTATCGTTCTGTATCTCAGGGGTATACAACAACAACTACATTTTTGTAGACTTTTCCATTATTAAAATTGAAAAAACCAGATTAACAACGGCATAGCATACATTACCACTTATGACGAGTATATTGGAAAATATTCATTTGTATACATTATATCGTAACTGGATATAACGTTATACAAATAACTTTGTAATAATGTTAAACTTATTATGGTATGAAGTGTTACAAACTACGACTCTAAGTAAAACAAAGCACAGTTTGAATCTTTCGAATATCTTTTAAATATTCCATCAAAAATGTGTTCAAAGTTGGACGCGGCACATTTTTGTCCGTACTGTAAAATTTGTGTTTCGGCCGTTATTATCGTATAGCTCTGGGGTACTGGTACGAGTAGGTAGACAAGTTGTCAGTTGCATTGACAGTAATGTACTGTCGATCTTAAAACCATTAAAAATGTTCTACCTACTTCCAGCCCGTATTGTCCCGTGTAGATATGATAACCAAAGGCCGATCATACAATTTCCTCAGACCCTGGCTAGGAGACGGTCTACTTACTTCCACAGGTATGTTTTAGCAACATAATATTACATACCCCAGAAATCATATCAATAGTAACGACAACAAAAATGCCCATCGATGGCCACCCAGGACCTAATGAAAACAGCTATTAATAAGCTTGGGATTCATATCAGTTAGGTATTATATCTTGAATCTTTCCGCGGACGCTGCGCAGTCGAACGGTACGAGTACTTATACTCATTCCGATAAGAAAAGACAATTTACGACGACAAGAAAAGATAATTTAAAAACTGTTCAACCGATAAATTGAAACAACAAAAAAATTATGTCTAAAGTAGTAATGAAATAAATATCTACTGTGTATTACTATAATTATACGGAGGATACATTTTCGTTCAATATTAATGATTTATGATTAGGGTAATGAGCTCATGAGAGAGATCAAGAATACTGTCGGTACTGTTCAGGTAATGAGAAGCATCAGTATATTAGATCTAGAATATAGGAAACGGTAGATATTCGAGGTTGATATTTGTAGATATAGAGTATCATTGTTGTTAAGTAAGTTTTAAATTTTTTAGGCAGTCGATGGAAAATTCATCGTAAGTTTTTGACACCAGCCTTTCACTTCAACATATTGCAGAATTTCCTGCCAGTGTTTTTGAAGAATGAGAAGATCTTGATAAAAACACTTACCAGAGTTTCAGACGGACCACCGGTTGATTTATTCCCCATTATAGCGCTAAATGCGCTTGACAATGTTACAGGTTTGTATATTTGTTCAACAAAAAGCTATTTTTATTACAATACTCAACCGGTCAGATCTAAAAAATAAACAGGCACAAGACGACATGGTTCAATATTGAATGCACATAACGACATAGTTCAATTTCAATATTGAATTGAGTTAGATAATCTGAGTGTAATTGTATTGGTACACATATACTTACATTTATGGATTTTTTTCTTGACAGAAGCGGTCATGGGTATTTCTATCAACGCGCAAAGAAACAGCGACTCGAAATATGTAAAAGCAATTGAGGCGTAAGTATCAATAAGCGTATACCCACACATATATGTTATTATGCTCTACATATACAATATATATATAATGTGAGGTTAATAACAATTGCTTTTAGTGTAATTATCTATTCTGTGATACTGAAAGTTCACATTATGTCTGACCTATTTACATACTTAACAGATCAATTTAGATATTGCGTGCATATTGGTATAAGTAAGTACATAATTATCAATGTATGTACTTTTATTGCAATAGCAGCTTTCATAGTTAAAAATAAATATGATCCTATATGTATGATTAATAAATTATTAATTAGAAGTACAAAATTGCAAAATATTATTAAATCTACACAATTATGACTAGCTGGTGTGTGCCACCGCATTTGTATATGAACGGCAACTCTCTTAGTCCCACTTAGTAGTGCTATTGCATATAATAATATAATAGAAACAAATAAATAAATAATGCGTACTACGTATGTGATACTTTAACCGACTTAAAAATAATCTCAATGCGCGTAATTACACGACATCTTCACCAACCGTGAGTTTTTTTTATAGGTTAATCCCTAGAAGAGTTTGAAACAAATATAATTTTCTTTAACAGTGTTTTGTATTCCTCAATTGATGCTGGTAAATATTCACAGAGGCAAAAAATATTATTTATTATCAAAAATTATGAATACAAATAATAGACTCTTAAATTTGTCAATTACTGTATATAATTAAGACAATTTAAAATGATTTTAGCTTAACTAGACTTCTCGCAATTCGGATGCGTAACCCGTTTTTGGGCGAAGACGCAATTTTTCATCTGACGCCATACAGTAAGATTCAAAAGAACGCTCTGAAGACTCTGCACGGACAGACCACAGATGTGATTAACAAACGACGCAAAGAATTAAACGATCTCCATATTACTCAGTTGGATGCAAAGTCAGAAATAGGTATTTATATAATATCAATAATCGACAAACGAGTTAATGAACCACCTTCATGATCACCGATGCGTTTCTGGTCAAGAAGTAAGCGGCTCACCCTTTAGTGGCGAATCTGCTTATTACTGGCTCTGTGACAATGCAAACGTAAAACGTATAAAACTTTTTACGATTGACTGCATGAATACAATCGAGATTAAGCCACATGGTATGCGGCCCAGTGACGTCGCAATAGGAGGGACTGACAAGATGTCATACCCTCGTCCGATGTTCTGCAGGGTGCACCACGAGCAACCGGGGTTGGCTTGGACTCGAGAATGGTCGGCCGTACTACTTCACTAGTACCCAATAATAACATTAAGGCGTTACTAACCAAAATTATTGTAACTTTCATTAGAATAGTCGAATTGAAATCGGTCTCATATTTACCTTTGCTGAAGTCCGAGAGTAAATATCGCTGGCCCTGACATTCTTCAATCTGACATACAATACTGAATTGAATTGAAACAACTTCTTGTACGACAGTTAGTGTTGGAACTGTGCAGACAAAATAGCAGCCGGACCATCTGTGATGGTAAGTGGTCAGCGTCGCGTAAAGATATGTGCAACACAAACGGAGTCACAAAGACAACATTAACCATGGAGAACGCTTTACATCTTTTTTGAAAAATTTATAATGTTATTACGTCTACCAAATCTATTCCTACATGATACGTTTTTGATTGAGGAAAAATTGTATTGTTGCAAGCATGTTAGTCATTTTGCTTAGCACTTGATTAATAAAAATGTAAAATGCATAGCCAAATTTTTATATAATCATAATTTATAACAACAATGTGTTTGATATGACATAATTTTTCGTAATAATTGAAAATGTTCGAATCTAAATTTTAATATGGAATATTTTGATTAAAATGTGCACTCAAAAAACGGACTTTTAACCGTCTTGGAATCGATTAGGATATAAAATGAATTCTTGAAGGTCGATGTTCTAAACGCTGCATCTTAAAAAGATTTTTTGTGTAACTCAACATTTTGCATACAAATTTTAATTCGACCAAGTCGATTTGTTATATTATGATCTTGTTGTATTATGTCAACACGACCTAAGAATATCGATATATCCTGCTATAAAACAATTTATGATTTTTTATTTTGTTATAACTGCAGTGAATTGTATTTAGATTTTTCTGTTTTTATTTATTCAATAAATTTTAAATGAGTTTCAAGATCACTAAACGACAATGTTGTTGTTTTTGTAGAGTTATTTTTCATAATGTTATGTTATATTTATATTTACAGCGAGTTATTATCCGAATGCTTGTTTTGATTATAAGTATCGATAAAGATGTAACTTCTGACGGGATTGGTACTTTGATAAACTTATTTGTAATAACATGTTGTAAAATTTCTTTAACATTACGTCCTTCGAAAGCCAGTTTGTGGATGTGAATTTTATAAAGTAAGATTGACGAATAACCGCTCCATTAATCCATACTAGAGCAGGACGCCTCAAGGTGAAATCCATGCAGCAAACGTCTGACGACTTGATGCCAAAAATTGTAATATCTTATCCAAGTATTCTTTTGGATATGAGATTGCATTGATCTAATTAAGAAGATAAAAATCGAAAAAAAATATTTATTTCAGGAATACGAAACCAACATGCGTTTTTGGATTTGCTCCTCCTTGCAGAACTTGATGGCCAGAGAATTAACGAAGAACACATTCGAGAAGAAGTTGACACATTTATGTTCGAGGTAACAACAATTGCTTGATTTAAAATTTAACTAATAATCACAGCAATTCCGCCTCATATAAGAGTCGTCAAGGTTACAATTATGACCTGGAACGCGAGTAAGGACACAATTTAGGTTTGAATTGACAATGATTTATAAACATTTATCACCGATATTTTATATTATGATGGTGTTACCGCGAAATAAAAACTTACGTTAATCTAGAGAGAGAGAGATTACAGAATTACTGTATTCGTTACTGAGATAACACTAATAAAATAACAATTCACATCTACTCTTAAGTATATTAAGTACACGTTAGAAAACCTAATGTGTCGTACCTACTTTTGTGATGCATGTTACAATGTAACAATGCATGACATTTCATTCACTGCAAATACTTGCTTGTCATAGTTATCATATAAATTACCTTCAGGGTCACGACACGACGACGTCAGGCATATGTTTTGCGCTCTATCTGTTGTCCAAACATCCCGACGTTCAAGAGAAGATACTGGAAGAGCAGAAAAGTATTCTGGGGGACGACTTGGACAGAGATCCCACGACTAGGTATGAAGCATGAACTTTCATTGTTTTATATGTATATATACATAAATGTATGTTGGTTTATCTGTTTATGATAGAAACGTTGATATAGTTTTTTATTGAAAAAGTTATAATAAGACCACCCGGGGGATTTTAGTGCGGTAATAATCCATATTAAATAGTTTTTTCTATCCCACGGAAACAAATCCATTTCCTGGGATAAGAAGCATCCTACCTTATGACTCCAATATATATTATATAATTCCAAAATAATATGTTTTGATCTCCATATCGATAGCAAAGTATACCTACATTAATATTTCCAACATATATTTCATATTTAGGTATTACTCAGTACCTTAATAAGAAAAAAAAACTTGAGAAATATTTTGTTTTTATAATTCAACAGCGACCTTCAACAGATGAAGTATTTGGAACAAGTTATAAAAGAATCTCTCCGAATATACCCGTCCGTGCCGTTGATAGAGCGAATGGTCATCGAAGATACAGGTAAACTGTTGATGTTGTGTTAATGAAATCCAACTATCGCTACATGTATTCCATAAAGATTTCAGATTCATACATGGAAGTCAAAGTATGGATAAGTCATATATTTGCCGTCATTAATTTCATTATGTTGTGATCTCAAACAAAAGTGCTTGCTTATACTATTTTAAAATTATATATTACCTTTATCAGCACTATGTATTTACACATCATAATACATAATACAAACAGTAATGATGAAAAATTCTGTACATAAAATTTTTGTTTTACGAATGATCATTACACTCACTTTTTGCGGGTGCGTCAAGAAATTAATATGATTATGGACCTAATAAAATTATATACAGGACCATATAATTTATTATATTAACACCATAAGTAAACATTAATTATGGTCTCCCAGTGGTCGAAATTCGACCATTATCAATTATTTTTTTGAAAGGAAAAATGTTTTTAAGAAAATAAAACCAAAACAGTTCAAATTTATTTTAAAGAGAATAGTTTTTTGAGCAATATAATAATTAGAGAAAAGTATCAATGCATTTTCTGTTTAACATTGTAGTATATGGAAGTTATGTTCATAAAATATTATTAAATATGTTTATTAAGTTTTCATGTACAGATTTTTTCGTCATAACTGCTTTAATATATGTAGAAGTAAATTGCACTATTTGTTAAATGTAAAAAAAAATTTATCGACTTTAATTAAGAAATAATTTCATTAGAAACTTTTAATAATATAATGAGTTAAAATTTATGCAAAGTATTTAGATAAAATTAAATTAAATAACAAATTTTCTAAATTATATATGGTGGCGTTTGCCGATAAAAAACTAATAATCCTTCGTAAAAGGTTTGAGAATTATATTTTTTGGACGAAAAATTTTATGGTTGACGCTTACTGAGAACACGTTATGTTACATGCGAAACGTGTTACATAACGGGAACGTACGGGAGCGTGGGACGAGCCGCACGATGTGACACAAAGGACATCTCACCTGACCGCAGACGACTGATTTTCCATCCTTATTATAGTGCTTACCGTCCAATTAACCGACGTTTTATTGAAGGATCCCAACAACAACGGTGGTGTGGATATCAGAATGGTGACAGAGAACCGATTCACTCATTCACTGATTATTTCCATTAACATAATAAAATATAATGAAGTTGCACCTGTGCATAACTTTTTTTTTAATACAACCATACTGATCTTCTGATGATTATACTTACCTTTCAGTCTTTACTGTTTCAGCTGGGTAATGTTAAATTAATATTTAAAATTAAAATGTTGTATTGGTACGAGTATGTACAAGTGCGGGTGCGTATGCACACAATAAAAACGGTCAGTAATAATGTATCTTCGAGCAAGACGGTTGTTTGATTTGTTAGTGATACATCATCTGGCGACGAGTTTCAAAAAAAAAATACAAAAATGGCAAATTATATTGGAAATCTTAGCGTTTTTGATTATTAAATGCAAGACTGGCAAGTATTTTGTGGAAAATTAATTCAGTTTATCAAGCTAAACCAAATTAAAGAAGAAAATCAGAAAGCGGTGTTGATAACACATCTTGCTGATGACTCATATCGCTTACCTGTAAACCTTGTACATACAAAGAAGTTGGAAGATGTTGGGTTCAAGGAGATAATGAAGGTGCTAAAGGAGCATTTTTCACCGAAGAGGTCTACATTTCCCGACAGAGCGCAGTATTACGAAGCGACTCGCGCTGGCGGTGAAAGTGTGGAGGACTGGGCTGCACGACTGCGCAGACTCGCCGTATATTGTGACTTTGGTAGTGAGCTGCAAATAATGCTTTGCGATTGTGTTGCGTCCTTGGATTGAAGATTGGACCTGAACGGGATCGTCTTTTTGAACAAGATTTGAACACACTGACGTTCTCAGTTGCGATAGCAATAGCACATCCCCTTGCTTGTCCGCAACAAGCACGCAACAGTTGTGCCAGGACTGAGGATTTCATCGTAGAAGTGACGCAATTATTCAATGAATTCCCTGATGTTTGGGGACAGGAACTTGGTTGTTTTAATACATTTAATGTAGAGTTACATTTAAAGGAAAACGCAAGTCCAAAATTTTTTAAGCCACGATCCATTCCCTTTGCTCTTAAGGAGAAGGTGGAAAAGGAGATCGAGTGGCTCGTTTATTCAGGCATTTTAAAACGTAAAATTTTCGAAGTATGCAACTCTCATAGTTCAGGTGCTAAAAGAGAATGGTAAGTTGAAAATTGCGGGCGACTTCTCCTGTACCTTAAATAAAGATTTAAACATAGATAAGTACCCGCTACCTTGAATAAACGAGGTGTTTGCCAAAATAAGAGGTAGCCAGCACTATACAAAGCTAGATCTAAGTAACGCGGTACAATCAAATTCGAATATCGGAATCATTTAAAATTTTGACTACACGTTTAGTATACGCATTACCTAACGCCCCGGCGATATTCCAACGTGTCATGGAGACTCTTTTGTCGGGAATCGAGGGTGTCAGCTGTTGGCTTGATGATGTGTGTTGCACAGGACCGACTAAAGAAATTCATTTGGCTGGGTTAAAAGAGGTTTTACGACGTTTTCAGGATGCTGGTCTACGACTGCAAAAGGATGAATGTTCCTTTTTTCAAGAGAGTGTTACATATCTAGGATATGCTATTAATAAAAGGGGATTAAGAACATGGCCCAATAAAGTTGAAGCCCGATCGCTTTCGCTTCTAGATCACTGTCGGCTAGTGAAAAAAACTATAGCCAGATTCAAAAAGAGGCTACGGCGATAATATTTGCTGTCAAACATTTTCATCAGTATTTGTACGGTCGCCGAGACCCTTTTATTCTTAAAACCGATCATAGGCCCCTTCTTTATATTTTCGGAAAGAAAAATGGAATATTCATAACGGCCGCCTTACGATTACAACGATACCCAGGAATGCTGTCTGCCTACAATTATATAGTACAGTATGTTAATAGTAAAAACAACTTAATAGCGGATTATTTTTCTCGAGTGCCTTTATCGTACACGATTGATGGAGTGAGCGAGAAAGAAGATCGGGTGCCCTTTATCTTCTTTGATGCAGTCACGAAACCGGTTTCTTATGTTGACATTAAGGAAGCGACCGCCGCTGATAATGTATTGCACTGTTATTAAATACATGCAACATATTTGGCCACGTAAGATAACATGTAAAACTATATTACCATTTTTTCAATGCAAACAAGATTTAGAATTTTACTATGGTTGCTTGTTGAGAGGTTACAGGGTCGTCGTTCCAAAAGTTTTTCGCCAAAGAATGTTACAGGAGTTACATAGTGCGCGTTTTGGCGTGGTGAAAACTAAAAGTTTAGCTCGTAGTAGAATGTGGTGGCCTGATTTGGACCGGGACATTGAACGTTGGATTGCAGCGTGCGGCGTAATCGCGACTACGCGTAGTGCGCCGCGGCGCGCGCCTACTTCGCCTTGACCACGTCCGCCGGCTGCATGGCACCCACAGAGTATATTAGTATAATGGCACCGCATTCATATAGATTACATGTCTATAGGGCAAAATGACTACTTAATTGTTATAGATGCATTCAGTAAGTGGTTAGAATGTGTACATATAAATTGCGGCACTTCTACGAAGGTTCTTATTAATAAATTGTAAAATATATTTGCAATATTCGGTATTTCTGCTGTGGTTGTATCAGATGATGATGTAAAGATTGCGTCTGCAAAATTTCAGAGTTTTTGTGTTGCAAATGGAATTAAGCATCTTACTTCGTCGATATATCATCCGTCTAGCAACGGTCAAGCAGAAAATTCAGTAAAAAATTCTGAAAAAATAATTAAATTTATAGTAGCTGAACAAACTTGTACACAATTAATTCACGAAAGCTAAAATAATCAAGAAATTAAGGGAAATAATGTTTGATTTCCATTTTGATAATTATAACTTAAATTGCAAGAGACATATAGATCAATTAAATAAATTTCAAGATGGCTAGGAATATTATACAGAACCTAACGCGGATTATAACATTGGCCCTTGTATGTCACCATATTCACCACCGCCGCTTTTGTCACCTCCGATTGATCAAACAAGCTCGTCCACAGCAGTACCAGTGGATCTGGCTACGGAAGCCACAACCAGTAGATCATTAATTCCTAGTGAGACTGGTAAGACAGTCGACAGCGATCAATGGGAGGAGGCACGTGGTGATATTGACGGTTTTGAGGTAAGAAATACCGAATTGCTTCCTGAATTACTGAAGTCAATAAGTGATAAGGCACTAAGTTAGGAGAATAAGATATTTGATGCTCACACACAGCGACAACGAAGGCCAAGAAAATAAACAGATTACAAGCAATTTTTTTTTTATTATTAAACTAGCGGCCCACCTCGGCTTCGCAAGGTTTCCTTTATCAATAGTTTCCACAGCGTATGCGTGAAAGAAATTTTTAACCAAATTTTTTTTTACCTTAGTTCACGTTACTGAAGTTTTAGCAAGAATCCCTCATTTTTATTAGTAATAAATATAGCTTATATTATTCAGGGATAATGTAGCATTCTAATGGTGAAAGAATTTTTTAAATCGGTTCATTAGTTTTTGAGTTTATTAGTTACAAACATACAAAAATACAAAGCTTTCCTCTCTATAATATTAGTATAGATAAGAGGCTATTCTTGTTTTATTGTTCCTCAGAGCCTCAAAATGATGTTGGAGGAATTCGCATATACAAGTATGGGTGCGTATGCACACAATAAAAATGGTCAGTAACAAAGTATCTCTTTGCAAGACGGTTGTTTGATTTGTTAGCGACACACCATGTATACCTTAAAGGACCAACGTGAACCAATATTGTTATATGACATTATAATATGTACTTAAGATACATTTTAAGAATAATAGATAATGCGTATAACAGATGTAAATCATATTTTCTTCTACGCGTCTCAAGTTATTTCATCCAAATTGTTAAATTGTAAAAAAATATACATTATAAAACACAGCCGTTAAGGTTATAATAAGCATTCAAGGTACATACATTAATTAATTAATTTGCATATAAATTACCTATTGCTTCTGAGAAACGTTCGGTAACAATTCCTTAGCGTTAATGTAAAAAGCAAAAATAATATGCCATCTATCATGACAAATAATCCGCCGATGATTATAATTAAATGGATTTTCTCAGTGGATTACAATGGAATAGGGTGGATTATCTGACAGCCTCGTTCTGTAATAAGGATAGTAGTTAACGAGTAAAATTTGGTATCTATACTTGCAACAATGTGTAAACGCTCATTGACCACAGGTATAAAAATAAATTATTCATGTTCTTCTCATGAACAACTTCTCAAACACTGATCTCACTAATAAAAATCACGTCTTAAGCCAGGCTATACTCAGCTTTTTGTAATAATAAACATTATACGAAATCGCATAATGTGAATATGAACATCCATGAAGCCTTACTGGCTAGCTACCACCCTTCTATTTGAGTCACCCGCCAAACAACACGTTGTGTTCCGGCTGGGGGCTTAAGAGCCTGTACTTTCTTTCTTACCTTCTTCTCATTTCCTGGCCGACAACGCATCAGTGATACCACTGGTCTTGCTGACGTTTATGGGCAACGGTGACCACTTACCATCAGGTGGTTCGTCTGTTAATTTGTCGGCTACTAACATAAAAAAAGATGTTTTTTGTTTTTTGTCGTTGTTCTGATTCATCTCACTTCAGCTTTTATTGTCAAGTAACCTTGTTTCAGACATTGCCGGCATTCATGTGAAAAGTAATACTGCTGTTATTATCGACATCCTTCACATGCAACGTAACCCGGAACTATTTGAAGATCCACTAGAATTCCGACCTGAAAGATTTGAAGCTCAGAACGTGAAAAACGCATTTAGCTGGATCGCTTTTAGTGCCGGACCTAGGAATTGTATCGGTAATAAAGCTTTTCTGATACTGTTACATCTTCATTTAATTTACGAACAATTGCATTATATTATTCAGTTAACCAGCGTGCTAAGAGGTCACGGCCGCGCCGCCCAACGACGTCAGTGATACTAAATTCATCACCGATGCATTGTCGGCCAACGTCATGATAATAAATTTTACCTACCATGATTAAGGTTACATATTTATGCGTCAAACCCTGGTTCCCTGGAAAGCGTAAGATGCGGCCTGGAAGAATGTTCCTAACCAATTTATGTGGAAAAATTCAAGGACAATTCTAAATCTAAATTATACAATACGATAGATGGAATCGAAACCCCTGTCTTATCTTCCATATATCTTATCTTCTCGATGAAGCGAATAGTATACGTCATTCGAAATATCAACTTCCAGAACCCTAATGCGTCCGCAAACCTTTGATTATGAAGAGCATTTTGAAAGCGAGAAGTTCTATTATTATATCATTGGTAAGATAACATAAAAAATATAAATAATGCAAATACAAAAAAAAAATAAGATGGTATTGGTAAGATATTACAGCCCGCACCTGACCAATGGTCTAAATCGGAATAAGTAAATAATGATAATAACGATGATGTACCTACCTGTGATTGTGATAATTTTATTTTTGTTCCAGGCCAAAAGTTCGCTATGATGGAAATGAAAACAACCTTAGCTGGGATAATCAAAAATTTTAAATTGCTGTCAACCAACGAAGAACTAGAATTATGCCAGGATTTAATATTGAGATCAGAGAATGGTGTAAAGGTCCAATTCAAAACAAGATAATTGGAATGTATTACTTTACATGAATTTAATTACATTTACCTATATGGTTTAAATAAAATCTCTTTTCCTCCATTTACTTATCTTGCCTAAATTGTTTGTTTTACAAGATACTAGGTAATAATAAAATAGTGGAATTCATGAAGATTTGTGGAAAGTTTCTCGCATTTAATCATATTCAAATTTTAACGTTGTACAGATGTCCCTGTTCTCATTTTATGTAATGAAGAACTATATGTCTAACTAAACTATTAACTGGCTATAAAGAAAGCTAAACATACGCCTTCACCTAATACGAATCATATACGATACTTGTGTGATACTCACCAATATGTTTCACGCTCTTCACAGACAAGATCTTGATAAAAGTCACAGTTTATAGAAAATATATTTTATGATAGTTTATCTATAGTAAGGATAAAAACGGTAATGGGACTAAATCTGTGTATGTTACGTATTATGTAATAAATATTTGGCCAATAAATAATATTAGACATCAATCGTATTTATTTAAAAACCATAATTAATTTTAAGATTTTATTTCCGGCAGTTTCAAATCTATACCAAGTAATCTATGTCATGTGAACAGGAAGGAACAGGAAATGTCCTGTCTATGTGTTCTTCGATTTTAAAAATACTTACCCAAAAATCTATAATTAAATTTATTATAAAAATTAAAATAAACATATTAAAAATAATGTCGACTGAAATAATAAAAACAAATTGTATTCGATTAACATTGTCCCGCATTTACAAAAGTATTTTCTTAAGATTGTACAAAACGAGCGCCCCTCCGCCCTCCGACTTCGTTCGGGTTGAACGATTAATTATATATACATAATTTTTATTTCTGCCTTGATTAGACATTATTAGGTTTATTGATATTTTATATAGCCTATCATCGTCGCAATCACGTGTTCTCACGTCATATCAGTTTTCAATAAGATTGGTCAAGTCGTTCTTGATTTATAACCGGACATACAGACAGACAGATAGACAAAAAAATTCAAAATAGTAAAGATGAGGTCAGTGTAAAATTCCATGAGAGTGGACAAAAATGCCATATTATTATTTAAAAACTCACGTTTTACGTAATTACAAACTTAGTTTACTTTAAGGACAAGACTGCTTAAACCTGAGTTTAATTAAAAAAAAATCTTAGGAGTTTTTTGCCGCTTCTTTTTCCAGAACCACTCACGGTAGGGATTTCTTGAAGCAATAGCATAGTTTGACTTTCGAAAAGTGTTTGTAAAAACCAACTTTGAAAAAATATTATTTCAATCATTTCATTTCATTCATTCATTCTTTCAGAAAAAATTACTCGGTCACAAATGTTTCCATTACGGTCTGACCGCCATCGGTTACGCAAGTTGGAATTTTGAATTATAGAGCAAAATGAAAAAGCTTATGTGAACATCGTTCAAAATTAGCCGTGAAATATTTTAAGGGTTTCGATCGCAGTGCTACGGATCTAGAAATAACCCAAACCAAATCAAACCAAAACGGCACATTACTATTACGACCGTCCAAAGAGCGGCGATGACAACATACGTAGATTGAGGTTCTAATTTTAAATCATGTATATCGTTGACTTTGATAGTAAATTAAAAGACGGAGTTTCGAAGTCACCGATTTTCACGTTACTAAACATGAATTTAATTACAAATTCATGAATTTAAAAAATATTTAAACATTATTTAATTTGTCGTTCATTTTTTATATACTTTTGTTGCACGCACTTGAGCTGGTCTCAACATACTAAATAGGTGGATATTCTGCACTCAAAGAATCGCTTCGTCAGTAACCTAAGTGACCGTGAAAACTGGTACTCAAAAGTTTATTCACACCAATTTGTATCAATTAATGAGGAACGTCTGAAGCAAAGAAAACAATTGAGAATAGTTAAATAAAGTCTGTAAAAGGTAGCAAGTGTCACATTCTGACTGAAAATTAATTAATTTATACATTTCTGTATTTATGTCGTATAATACATTCGTGAAAGATATTTCCTTTTTATTAGGATTAGGCGTTTAAAGAATTAACAAAGTAAGTAATTCTTTAGAAATCAATGCACAAAATAAAGTATCAACCATAGGTAGGTATGAGTTTATTTAATCGTTTACTTAAACGATTTGGTCACCTGAATTACATTTCGTTGTTTGTACTATCACAATCAAATGAAATGGACCGGAACACATCGTGAGTCGTACAATAAAGAGATAGCGACGTGGAGGTACGAATATATTCTGATAATAAATACAGCTCATATCAAATACGATTGGCAGTGGTCTCGAACCTACCGATTTTTCAGCATTTCTACCGATATGGGGTCTGTCCTACCGAAATGCACCGAATTGTCCACGATTTCAGAAAATCCATGGAAATTATCCCGATTTTTCTACCAATTATACAACTCTGAGTTGGCAACAGCTTTCATTTATGTTTTATATTACGGGGAAATTCTCAATAGTAAGTATGGATGAGTAGTTAGTTATAGTAGAATGTTCCTTATTTTGGGAAATACCCTTAAGTCCTACAACTCAATGGTAAAAGGTGTTTCCCGCTCGGAAAATTCACTTGTCTACATAAACAGGAATTTTATTTCTTCATTATTTTTCTTAGCTAGAAGAGAAAGTATCCTCAAGTTTATAGTTGCGAAGTGTCTACATAATATATAATGATAAGATTATGTAAATTAGACTGTTAGTTTGTTTTTAGATAAATAAACGAATTTGATTGAATATTGTATTTTTTTTTGTCAGATACCGATATTGGGTACAAATATACCGATTTTAGTGGGCAACTCTACCAATACGGCACTGACGATAAGATCACTGATTAGTGGCTACTTACACTTTGGTCGGTGAAGTTGGTTCGTAAATGAATGCCTGAGTTGTATTTAGCTCGTTATTTTTAAATACTTATCTAAAATGATTTTCATATTCATGATATTTACTACAGCGATCGTAGTTTTGATTTCTTGGTTATTTTTACGACAAAATTGTAAGGACATCAATATACCTGGACCGGCACCCTATCCTATAATAGGCAACGCATATTTGTTTCTAGGACATCCGACGCGTAAGTAATCACAGAGTACATTAGTATATAATGAAATAGAGACCTATCTCGCATACTAAAATCGGTAATCAGTTTTGTGCTGCCATCTGTTATTTTAAGGTTGAAGCACATTATCATTTACCTATAACCATAACTAGGTACCGCTATGCGCTATACCTATACTATACAGCTATATACATTCATATAGACGTACAAGGAGGGAAAACTAAATATTAAGAAATAAAAGATTTCAGCTTATTTAGAATAATTTATTACAAAAAAAAATTAATATACAATCAAACAAATTAATAAAGGGTCAAAACTGTAGAATATCTTAACAAATTATGAGATACGTTATATCAACCCTGTAAAGGTAAAATATATAATGTAAGAAACATGGAAATTATGAAGTTGCAGTACAACCTATTGCAAAACTATTGAAATGAATTAATAATTAATTCAGATCAAAATCATATACCAGCTATATACTATTACTTCTTACATTATAACTTGAGTCTTAAATAAATCATGGTATTTAAAGGCAGGGTATATGGCAAGTGCATCTTTGCTGAAATCATTAAAAGCTAA
>PDGT01000089.1:299007-317965 GCA_003671415.1 Megathymus violae
TAGGACTTAATACGGCTTACTTTCAGAACAGAAGTAATTAAAATAAATATTTATACTTTCAGCCCTTATTGTCCCGTACAGATTTAATAACCAAAGGACTATCGTACAAATTTCTAAAGCCCTGGCTTGGAGACGGTCTCCTTACTTCAACAGGTATGTTACGGCAGTTATAATATTCAAATTCATATTAATCTAATCCTTTAGTTATTTTGTACATACACTTATGTGCTACATTATTTGCTTCTACTACCATTTCGAAAAAGTGCTTTAACAGTGAGGAGATGAAAAAGCGAAGAAAATTTTCGGCACATCTTTAAAAAAACACATGGCAATTACAAAGTAAGTTTTAACTTGCGCGGAACTGGTTTCGAAACTTATTTCCAGGCACGTTGTCATTAATATATACATAATATAAAATAATTTTAAATTAAATTATTTAATAGTTTTAAATGTTAATTGAAATAATCAATTAACGAAAAAACCCAATTTATAAAGAGGGCGATTATATATAAACAGGGAGTTTTAGAAGAAATTCACGAATATCTACGACTATTATTGGCACAGAACAACCTTACCAATCACCAATCAACAACCAACCAACAGTTACCTAACGTAACTGATAGATGTCATAATTCATTTACGCATTCAAAGCTGTAGATTTTGCATCGTATTACACTTCAATTGCAAGTTTTTATTTATTTTAGGCAAACGATGGAAAACTCACCGTAAGTTTTTGACTCCAGCTTTCCACTTCAACATCCTGCAAAATTTTTTGCCAATATTTTTAAAGAACGAGAAGATATTAATGAAGACACTTATGAAAGCTTCAGATGGACCACCTGTCGATTTGTTTCCAATTATAGCGCTATATGCGCTTGACAATGTGACAGGTTTGTATACATAACAAAAAACCAATTTATCCTTCATAATGTACTTTAAAGAATAATATTAATCTTAAGTAAAGAAAGAGACCACTAAAATTAGTTAAAATATTATTATAACTACTACATAATCCGAAACTATCTTCAATGCTGTGACAAAACAAAGACTATTTAGTGGATGAATTTACTATCTATTAAGACCATTTAATAGCACTTTCTAATAGGATTTTTAATTAAACGCTGTCCAACGGTCTGGTTAATATTTCAAGTAATATAAGAGTGCAGTTTTGTACATTACCGTACAAAACCCTTTTTTACACACTAGCGTTAATATTTTTATAATCTGTGGGATTCGGACTTCATAGGTTTTTTTTTATATAAAACCGGTTGATAGATGAAAAATAAATTCTACTGATTGACAAGATTTATCTGCTTATATTTTATTTAAAAACTATTATCACTTAACAGAATCAATAATGGGCGTTTCTATCAACGCGCAAGAAGATAGAGAGTCGAAGTATGTAAAATCAATTGAAGCGTAAGTAGTCATACCAACCTTAGTACGTAATTAGTGATAATATTTGAAATTTAATTGTAATTTCTGTAACTTATGAAAAATAGAAGAAGAAGAAAGAAGAAATAATATTTATTCGCAGTTTTTTTAAACTTGACAATAATGTAAAACAAACAAGGCAAATATTAAAACTAAAAAAAAATAACTTACAAAGAACAGAAATAGTAATAATAATAATAATCTAAACACAACATAAAAGAGGAAAAAAAAGGAGGAACAACTGCGAAAAGGAGCGAAGCTCAGCAGATCCAAACGTGGCGCTGGTTTACAGCTCGCCCCTTAGTTGAAAGAGGCAGCTCGGCGTGGCTGGCACGCGATAAGATAGATAAATAATAATTACGTCTAAGACACAAAGACTACAATATTAAGTATCAAGAAATCGCTTGTGTTTCTGAAAATTTCATTATTCAAATAACACACACGATATTACACATAATTTTAGATTGACAAGACTTCTTGCAAGAAGAATGCGTAATCCATTCGTAGGACAAGATGCACTTTTCAACTTGATACCAGACAGTAAGATCCAAGAAAATGCTCTAAAGGTTCTACACGATCAAACGACGAGTGTTATTAAGAAACGACGCAAGGAATTAAATGATCTCAAAATTACACACTTGCATGTTGAGTCAGAGACAGGTAAATAAATATACATCGGTAACAAGTAAAAAGATGTCAAAGGATATTCAGTAGAATGATTAAATAAATTATAATTACGAATGAAACAAAACAATTTACCTAATCGATTAAGAAAAAATATTACTTTACAATGAAGCTAAATAAAACTAGCATTGAATAGACCTCCATTTGAAGAAGAAATTGAAGTCGATCACAAATATATGACTCTTAAGATTTGTGATTTGCATTTTTGAAAACAACAATTCAACTTTTAAATTTGTATTAAAACTATGGACTATTATGCGTGCGCGTGACAAACATGAATTAATTAAGTTACGATGATTCGTCGGTTCAATTACTCGATCTCACCTAATAATTGTGCAATTATTTACTGCAGGGATACGAAATAAGCATGCGTTTTTGGATTTGCTCCTTCTAGCAGAGATCGATGGTAACAGAATTTGCGACGAACACGTTCGTGAAGAAGTTGACACGTTTATGTTTGAGGTAAAAAAAATCCTTTTAACAATAAAACAAGTTACGCCTGAATACGACTCTTCTATCCTATCAGATAACTACAAATACAAAGTTACCTCATATAAATCATGGTATTTTAGGTCTTATGCAAAATATTTTAAGATTTAAGAGTGCGTAGGACAGTTCTGAACCCAATGCGCTCCATATGGGCACAGAACTCACCAAAATTGAAATTCTATAATTTATATCCTCACTATATACCTACTCGTAAAAACAAAATTTCGTCTTTATCCGTCGGAAACATTCCAAGAAAATACTTTTCAGCAGACAAACTGATAGAAAAGCAGTAAATTTTAGGTTTTTTCATTAATTTCACACTACTTTAAGTATATTTGCGCATTGAATATTTTTTGGGAAAAGGTTTGTTCACGTTCACAGCCAACATCTGTCGTATTGGTGGCATCGTAAGCCGTAACAGTAAACACTGCGGGCGATGAGGTCTTTGGTACATTTTTCTAAAAATAAGAAATATGCATTAAAATGGGTTGCAACTTTTCATTTCATTAATGGTTAAAAAAAATATATTTAATGGCACAAAAAAAAAATACTATAAAGACTTGCAATACATTTCATTCTGTGAAAATCGTTGCTTGTGGATCCGACCTCCCTTATTAGTTCAGCAAGCAATAAGGTACGAGAGAACGGCACTCTGTACCCAGCTTAAAATAAATAATTATCTTTATTATAATTATTTGCAATATAATAACTCATAAAATCTCTGCCAACCCTACTAAAGGTTGCACCCAACATGCGTAAACTTCTTTCTTTCCTTATTCATCTCGGAAACCATCAAAAACGCAAATCGATTATTTTAAATTTTACGTGGCTTGGCACAGTCAAACAAATTAATATATTTAATGAAAAATATATTTAAATAAAACTTACACTACTGCTGATATTAATGACAGTATCACATCATAATTACGCAATTATTATATTGTCGTAGATCGTATTATTACGTGTGTTAAATAATTTGATCTTCTGAAGTGACTGTGTCAAATTGTTGGTTGTTGGTGATTATTATAGGGTCACGACACGACGACCTCTGCAATATGCTTCGCGCTCTACGCTCTGTCCAAACATCCCAACGTCCAACGAAAGTTACTGGAGGAGCAGAAAAAAATCCTCGGTGACGATTTGGATAGAGATCCTACGTACAGGTATGAAGTTAAAACTCCGATCGAACGATCTACCCTACGATCATTCAATACCCTCCAAAAGTGTATTTCGTTATGTCACCCACACACACTATGAAATGAAAAAACCATACACCGAAATGAAAATTAATCCACCCAAATTAAATTAGACATAAGTTTTACTATTTAATACGTGTGTTTTTTTAACAAATCTAGAAATTACACTGAAAGGTAAATATAGATATATAATATTTACCCTATGTACCTACTCTTTAAAACCTCGATCAGATAGTAATATAAAATTCAATTTTGGTAAAACCAAATCATCCAGTAATAATAAAACATTATTATCAACTATTTATTGATTCATATTATTATTACATTGATGGGGAACCTTTTTACACGATATACACAGCAAGACGGTATAGCAGCTGTGGAATGGAATCACTTATGTTTTCTTTAAAAATATATATACTAATAGAATAGTAAATATAAATACTAATAAAATAGTAGTAAGAAAATGAATGATAACTTAGTTTTTGTAACTCAACAGCGATCTTCAGCAGATGAAGTATCTGGAGCAAGTTATAAAAGAATCTATGCGTCTGTATCCCCCCGTGCCGTTAATAGAACGAATGGTCACCAAAGATACAGGTAAACATAACCCAAAACATCCATCAGTCCTAAGCAACGTTGTTATTCAAGCTGCGGAACAACGTACTAGGAAATTGGTTTATCATCAGGTGGCCCATCTGCTAGTTTGTCAGCTATCAATATAAAAAAATTAACTGTTTCCATAAAGAGCAAGTTTTTCGATCTAAAAAATTATATAGTGTTTTTTTAAACTTACATTTTATTTTATTTATATATTCTATATTACTTTTAGAAATTGCCGGCATTCACGTGAAACAAAACACTTCCATCCTTATCGATATAATTCACTGTCACCGAAATCCTGAACTGTTCGAAGATCCGCTGGAATTTCGACCTGAAAGATTTGAAGCTCAGAACGTGAAAAACGCATTTAACTGGATCGCTTTTAGTGCTGGACCTAGGAATTGTATCGGTAATATTTTTTAAAATGAAATGTTTTATTTTTTTTCATTCTTTTTTTACACATTCGTTTCACTGTTTCCCTAACTAAGTTTCCTTGCGGCATATAAACTGAACTTAAACTTAATGTCCTTAAAGATAAGCAATTAAAAATAAGTGTTTAAAAACATGTGTGTAGGCGATTTTGTTTGCATTGACAGAGTTGCGTCCAAGGAAAGAGTAAACTCAGGATAGCTCTTATTATTATTATTATATTAGGATTATAATACGTTATTCACAAAATTAAAACAAAGTAAAACCTGCAAAAAGCTTAAGAAATATTTAGTGTGTTATTTAAGTAAGCAGTCACACAATATAAGGGTTTAATTTTTTGCATCCTTCATTGCTGCTTAATCGTAAAGAGACTGCGAAAAAGATGTTTTATCTTGACCTGCAGAGCATAAATTTTTTCCAAAATTGTTACTAGTGGGCTAGTAGCGATTTCGACGAAATTCGTCTATTTCCGACCCTTTGTAATCCATCCGGTGTAACAAGATTTTCTATTTGAACTTAATGAAGCATGTGATAGCCCTGTGGTGTTCAAATACGAACGAAGAAACTACAGGTTTTTCTAAAACTTATCTAACATTAACTTTCTGTTTAGAAACCTATATATCTGCGACTTCTGCATCTCCTCAAATAGATACAAAGTCTGACAGAGTAGAGGATTCTGCGAAAAGAGATATGTATGTATATATCCTGTTAAATAAGAATGGATTGTGACAGTGATAAATTTTATTTTTGTTTCAGGGCAAAAGTTCGCAATGCTGGAAATGAAGACAACCTTGGCTGGAGTGATCAAACATTTCGATTTGTTGCCAACAAACGAAGAATTAGGATTATGCGTAAATTTAATATTGAAATCAGAGCATGGTGTCAAGGTCCAATTAAAGGCAAAATGATTCTATATATCAGAACTCATCATCATCATTCTCATTATAACCAATAGTATCCCACTGCGGAGCTCGGGCTCCTCTAACAATGAGAGGGGTTAAAGCCACAGTCCGACACGCTGGCCAATTGCAAGTTGGCAGACATCATATACCTTTGAGAACCTTATCGTGAACACTCAAGTATGCAGGTTTCCTTACGATATTTTCCTTTATCGGAACAAGTGATAATTAACTACGCACATAATATGAATAGTACGAGGTACGTGCAAGATTCTAATTCGAATCCCAATGCTGGAGACCTACGCTAAAATCACTAAGCTACCTTCTATTTCCCCATAAATTTATTATTATATGTGTCTTTAAAGTTATTTAATTCAAATACCTATTTCGAATATTTATTAGTGTGCCCGTTACCTGGAACTTCTAACGTTATGATATTATGCGTTATTGTGGATTAGGTAGAAAATATTCTTTGTGTTGAATAATGAAGGTTTCAAATCCGTATTTCATTAGATTCAGTCTAATATGGACAGGCAGATAGAACCAGTATAAAGATATTGAATATTTAGTGTGTGTATTTTACGAACACTTTTCGAAAGTCAAACAAATCCATCACAACAAATCCCTACCGTGAATGGCCCCCAAAAGAAGAAACGGCAAAACTCCCAAGGTTCTTTTTTCTTACTATTTTTATCCTACTACTCCCAATATTGATTACATCAATAAGTCCTTTTTTATACGTTCAGAAAGGTAAGATTTTATAACGCTAACTGATTCTGCTGAGACATCAGAATCCCTACGTTTATTTATCAATATATTATTGTCAATGCAATCAAACACTATTGAGAGGTCACAGAATATACACACGGAATAAATAACTGGATTTCTTATAACTGGAGAAAGACTTTAAATATTACTTATTTTCTTAATATATCTGTACATGTAATAAAATTCTACCTAATCACTTTCTGCATATGAAGGGTATATGAAAAAAAATATTATTAGGGGTTCTTATTAACGCAATCGAACCCAAAACAATAGTTGTTAGAATTTTAGTCTATTTGTCTGTGCGTTTGTTCACGTTATTCTCAGAAACGGCTCAACCGATTCAGTTACGGCTTTCACTAATTTATTGCAGGAAGCATCATTTAATATTTAAAGTACGTTTCATTTATATCATCCATAGAACGAGAAAAACCTAGCCCATGAAACAATGGAAGTGCTATTTCTAAGTATAAAGCGTAGTTTTTTTGAAGCGAAGCAAGGGCAGTTTACTAATTATTAAATACTTATAGATGTGAAATTTTTTATAATTGTATCACGAATGATGTTTTTACGCTAAATTAATTGAGGTATTTCTGAACACATGAATCTATGATTTAGAACCATATTATATGTATACATATAAATCGATTTAGTTTCCGCACAGACACTGAGTCTATGAAAGACAATTTTTCTGCAGAAATCAAAAAAATCTTATTCCACTTTTTTAATGCTCGTTTAAATTTAGTTTAAAATACACTTTATTTGTTTTTGCTCCAAATTATTATTACATTCTTAATCAATTAAACCAAAAACATTAGCGTATGCTTTGTCAAATGTATCATTAAAGATAATTGTTAATGTTGGAATCTTGCAGCAGTGCTTGGTAGCAGTGTTGAATTAAACCAATTTATGCTCTGTTATTTGATTGGTCTACAAATTATATTAGGTTTAAAAATGTCATGATGATACTCGACGTTGGCAAGTTCTCCCTATAGTCTTAACTAATACAATTTGCTATTGATTTCTTAACAACATTAGAATCACGAAAGATTTTATTTAAGCAAGTAGCTGATGATGTAGTTACTCTTATAGGTTCAAAAATATATAGTATAAATTTAATGATTTAAACAAATTAATGAACCTTACCAAGTAACAAGTTGGTACTAAGATATTAATATTGAAGTGTCCACATGCAACATTTTTTCAACAAAATTCTTAAAACATCTACCGTTCAGGATTCAAACATTTGGTAGCTTAGCTGCACGCAGGTGGTCTTTATTCACATACAATAAAAATCCTTTCAAACTCTATACAGGAAAGCTGTATAAATATGTTCAATACAGTGGGATACTATTATCTTTCCGTTCCTTATAATTCAAACTATAACGAATAATTATCAGGAAACATAAAATTGTAGTTTATTTTAATATCTTTTAGGAGTTTACCCCTTAAGAAAGAGATTATAGATTAAGATTTTTATATTTATATTAATTAGCGCCCCATTAATTAATTATTTTTATATTAATTAGCGCCCCATATTAAAATGTTACGGAGTGAAATAAAAAATTCAAACCGTTAATAAAATGTGTAGTGTTACCTTGTAGTATTACTCGCATACTTTGTAACTCTTATAATATTGCATTGGTAATTTTTTTTATAATTTCCTGTATCTTTTATCTAAATACTACAACCTGGAGGCGAAGTTATAATTGGGAGTAAATAGAACCCGTACCATTTTTTCGCAACATCCAATTAAGCTAGAAGTACAGTTAGAATTTTTTATGTTTCATTTATTCCATTTGTTCATTTATATCTATAGATATTTTTATTTTTATTTATGAGTGAAGTGACTAAAATTAATGAAATATTCTACGATATTTAGATAACTTATCCAACTGGTAAATGAAAAAATTAAAAAGTTAATGATTGTGCATAGAACATTAATACTTCCGGAGAAGAATGACGGCTACATGCAAGGAGAGATAACACCGAATCTTACTGCCGCCACCTGTATTCTATCCAAGTAATATTTGTTTTTAGCGGGAAATTTAAATTATTTAAAATATATATTTATGTTTTATATGTAACTGTGTGACAATAATATAATCGATTTGTGACTATTTAAATTTACCATAGATATAGTTATTCCTAAATAAATATTTCATGGCATTAAATAGGTTAATTAATTTTTTGTACTTCTTCTATACTCTTGTATATTCTTATTTCGTATTAGGGTGAGAATTTAATTATTTTATTTTCTTATCTCATAAACTTTGTGTTCTAATAACATACCTACTGTAAAGGGCAAACTTTATATAGATAAAATTTTCCTTTGATAACATTACATTCTTTTTATGTTATGCCTAATAGTTTTAATAAACATTTATTTTTATTCTTGATGTTTATTTTTGATATAAAATCCCTTTTTGTGTTTTTTATTTATTGTGTTGCATTTTATTTTTTTCTGGATCTACTGAGGACCAGTATATTCGTAATAAATATATATTTACACTGGCTGGCCTGCAGGCGTTTTTCTGCAATATATAACCGGAACTCAATCATAGCGCCACCTAGCAGGTCTAATTGTGAATTTGGACTATCCAGGGACCCACTTAATCGCATACACAAAATTTCATAAAAATCAATCCAGCCGTTTAGAACTTTAGTCACATACAGACGGACAAATGAATTTTATATATAAAGACATGATTAGATTTCAGAACACGTAGATACGTAAACTTAGTAGCCGATTTGCTTCGTACTTGCTTTACAAATATCAGTATTTGAGGCTTACACTTTAAAACTTTTTAATAATAAAATGAAATATTTTACTTTTAAATAAAGTGCACAGCTTTCTAATAAGAAAAAAACCATTAAATTTTGGTTTAGTTTTTCTCAAGATTATCAATTACAAACAATTATTTTCTCTTTATAAAATTACTGTCTTTTACAAATCAATCGCATTATTGAATTTTACCAATAGAAAAAAACATATGCTTAGGTTACGGACTAGATGATTTAATACCGTGACATCCAAAGTAAATATCGACTCCTAGTGGTCGATGAAGAGCTGCAAGGGATTCGCGTCAGCGAAAAATAAATAGGGTCCATAAAACGTAAATGGGGGTCCACGACAGTGAACCTCATTTAGACAGATCGGGACTTTAATTTTGCCTTTCCATGAACAGAATAAGCCATATTTCTATACAGATAATAGATACCTTTTTACTTTCAAAATACTTTTATAAATAAATAATTTAACGTATGTGTTAATTATAGACTTATACTTAAGAACGATTGACAGTTTCAGATTTTATTGCTTTTATTATGATAATATCTTTGATATTATAACTCGGAAGTAAATATTATTTTATACTTGCCAAATGTTTTAGCTAACAGAATTAAGATAAAAAAAGAAATAAATTAGTTATTTTTTTTTTAGAAAATTACATTTTATTAAAAAAAAAAAAAGAGAAATTTATATACTATTGAAACTGGACAAATACTTAAGAACAATAAGTAAACTCTTAAAAAATATTATGTTATGAGACGTAAAATTAATAAATTAGACTAATATAATAAAATAACACGTTTAGAATAACATTATAGTATTGTTACGAAGCTTCTCGAAGTCGGCAGACTTACGAAGTCTCTAGAAGGATGGCCGACCGTTGCGGTGAGGCAAACAATAGTGGCAAACAATAGAGGCAAACAATAGAGAAACCCAGGTAGTAATAAAAACTACCTGGGTCACCCCAGGCCAATCTAGCCCGTATGCCTCAGGCAAAAGGGGCGAGATTAGCATAGAATAGGGCCGAAATGGGCTTGTTTACCTGACCCTTTAGGTTATGTCGATTTCCGGGAATTCCTGTTGTTGTTGTTTACTTCAACAAAGGGCGTGGAAGGATCTGGAAGCCCGGAAATTGATATAAATAGCGGGCAGGGTCGGCCACAAGGAATTCGGTCTCCGGATACGAAGTGAAGAGTTCTCTCCCTACGAAGTGAATACCTGCGATCTACGAGTGTAACTGTGTGTGTGAAGTAAAATAAAGTCTCTGCGGAACTATTGTGGCATTTTTTCGAGCCTACGGATCCTGACACGTAACAATTGGTGACAGAAGCGGAATGCCTGTTGTACCGCAGAGTGAAAACGGGGTACGTACGCGACGGCAGACAGCAGTGGATGCTACGCGTATGGAGTCGCCTGGCTTGACCGCGCCGGAAGAGAGGTCACCGTTGGACCTGTGGCTACGCCCACTGAAACCAGCACATCAACACCGACGCTCGCTGCATCAATGCCGGCTACTTCGAGTGGATTCGATATGGCCTCCTTATTAACAGCCATGGAAGCCATGATGAAGAGCCAGCGCGAAGCGATGGACAACCAACGCGGCGCTATGATGAAGAGCCAGCGCGACGTTATAATGAAGAGCCAGCGCGAAACTATACAGATGGGCCTGGGAGCAATCGATGCGAAGCTGGAAGGCTTTCAGGAAGTATTAAATATCGTTAAAGAAGAAGTGGAGTGGGTTATGACGAGAACGACCGAGCATGATTTAACTCTGAAAGCCCATGACGCATCAATAAACGCCCACGACGCATCAATAAACGCCCACGACGCATCGATAAACGCCCACGAAAAAAAGCTTGAGGATTTGGACAACAAGCTGCAAAAAGTCAAGGCTTTGGGTACGGCTACTTCTGTTACTGTTGGAGCACCGAAATTTCAAGTCCCAGCCTTCGACGGCACTACCTCATGGACGGCATTCAGACACCAGTTTGAAGTAGTAGCCAAAGGAAATGATTGGGAAGACGAGCACTCGCTCGCGCCGTTAACTTTAGCTCTTCGAGGAGAAGCCCTACTGGTCCTGGAGAATATACCAGCCAATCGACGTACATTGGAGTCACTGTTTAAGGCATTGGAAGCTCGCTATGGAGACAAACATATATACAAACGTATATCGTGCGCAGCTCAAAGACCGCATCCAGAAGTCGAGCGAAAGCCTCCAGCAATGGGCTACGGAAATTGAACGCCTTGTACGCCGAGCCTACGCGTCAAGTCCTACACCAGTAGACGACAAAGTGCTAGAGGCATTTGTTAGCGGCATAAGGGACCCTGAAGTGAGAGCAACGGTGCGCCTGGGCCACCATACAACTACACAGGCCGCTTTAGCACATGCCCTGGAGGTGGAGGCAGTCCGTGGCGACTACAAAAATTATAAAGTGCGCGAAGTGGTGACAGCGATCCAACCTCGTACTGGACCTATTTGCTACGGATGTGGTGAACGGGGCCATATTAGAATCAACTGCCGAACACAAAAACGAACGAGAACGGTGTCGACGGCTACTCAGGCCGACACCCAGGAATCGTTAAAGGACTCAAGGGCTATGGGGCGAGCACCAGCTGGATTTCGTCGGGCCCCACCTTACGAATATCACAGGCTTGTGATGGAAACAGTCTCGTAACATTAGGAGAGATAAATGGTAATCCCTGTCGCTTTACTATCGATACAGGGGCATCGAAATCCATTGTGCGACCAGAACTCCTGAAGCGAACCATCATGTGGGAAAATGCACGTCCGTTCTACAACCTACAGACGGCAACAGGCCAGCCAGTGACCGTCCTAGGAGTAACAGAAGTCACACTGAAACTGGGAGATAGCATCTACATGCAGCCCGTTTTGGTAGCCAATATAACCGACGACTGCATCATCGGACTGGATTTTCTACGGACACATCAATGCTTGGTTGATGTTGCGCGAGGAGTTTTAAGCTTCCCGGATCAAGAAGTCTTTTTGGAGGGTGCGTCTGCAATGGCAGTGCATTGCTTAAGAACAGTAACGCTAGCACCCAAATCGGAAACGCTAGTCAGCGTTAAGTTTCCAAGGAAGATGATACCAAATCGATGTGTTATAGTGGAAGACTATGGAGATCACCCCAGTTGGATCACGGCAAGGACATTACTAATGACTAAACCAAACGCCAAGGTGAAGATCATCAACCTCAGTAGCACACCGATACATCTCTCAAGAAATACGACTATCGGACGTTGTGAACCTGTCGACAGCATTCGGAAGATACAAGAGGGCACTGGAAAAACCGAATCACCGGACCATATCACCTCGTTGCTGGAAGCAATGAAGCAAAACTTGACTACTGAGGAATACACAGAAGCAACAAGACTGTTGAAAAATTATAAGGACATCTTCACCGCAGGAGATAGCAACCTAGGAAGAACGAATCTTGTCACTCACCCAATTGATACTGGTGCTACCGTACCGATCAAGCAGAGACCAAGACGTGTACCATTGGCAAAGGAAAAGGAAGTATCTGAGATAATCCAGGATATTGTGCGCAGTAAGGTTATAGAACCATCGACTAGCCCATGGTGTTCACCCTTGGTACTCGTGAAAAAGAAAGACGGCAGCACCAGATTCTGTGTGGACTACAGAATGCTCAATGATGTGACCAAAAAGGATAGCTACCCTTTGCCCCGGATTGATGACACACTGGACATGCTTGGAGGCATGAAATGGTTTTCGACGATAGACCTGAAGAGTGGTTACTGGCAGGTGGAACTTCGGCCAGAGGACAAGGAGAAGACCGCTTTTACCACTGGCAATGGACATGGTTTATGGCAGTTCTGTGTTATGCCTTTTGGACTGTGCAACGCTCCTGCCACTTTTAAGCGCCTCATGGAGCGAGTATTGGTGGGACTTCTAGGAGATGCATGTCTAGTGTAAGTGTCTGAAAGAAATTATTGTGTCACTCGACGTGAATTACTAGCTGTAGTAAAGAGTCTTCAGCACTTCAACAAGTACTTGCTGGGCCACGAGTTCACGATCCGCACTGACCATGCCGCTTTGAGATGGCTGCTTCAATTCAAGAACCCTGAAGGCCAGGTTGCGA
Organism: Megathymus violae; assembly: GCA_003671415.1. Classification (NCBI taxonomy): domain Eukaryota; kingdom Metazoa; phylum Arthropoda; class Insecta; order Lepidoptera; family Hesperiidae; genus Megathymus; species Megathymus violae. Next base: position 312,413 of record PDGT01000089.1, read on the forward strand.
GATGGATTGAACAGCTTCAAGAGTTTAACTTTGTAATAGAGCATCGCAACGGAAGAGTTCACTCAAATGCAGACGCTCTATCAAGACGACCATGCTCCGAAGATTGTCGACATTGCTTGAAGCATGAATCGAAGGAAGTGAAAGACGAGGTTAAGGTCATAAGGACACAAGAGCTGGATAAGTCCTGGAGTAAGGAAAAAATAAGTCAAGCTCAGAACGAAGACAAAGACCTCAACCTCATCATGCAGTGGAAAATTAGAGGACAGAGACCACTGTGGAGTGACATCTCAGCAGCAAGTGCAATCACCAAAGCTTACTGGGCTCAATGGGACAGTCTCATCTTAGGGGATGTAGTGTTATATAGGAGATGGGAGTCACCAAACGGGAAGGAGCAAACTCTACAGATGGTTATCCCAAGGAGTAAGGTGGCCACGTTACTGCGACTGGTGCACGACGGTACATCTGGTGGACACCTCGACGTCAAGAAAACTCTTATGAAATTACGGGAGCGTTTCTACTGGGTGCGTTGCCGGGAAGACGTCGAAGATTGGTGCCGAAGATGTACGGCTTGTGCTTCCGTAAAAGGACCTCGGATTAGGTCAAAGGGAAAGCTGCAGTTATACGACGTTGGAGCTCCCTGGGAAAGGATCGCCATAGACGTCGCTGGTCCATTTCCCAAAACCGAAGATGGAAATCGATTCATCGTAGTAGTTCAAGACTACTTTAGTAAATGGCCGGAAGTATTTGCAACACCAAATCAAGAGGCGAAGACAGTGGCCAAAAAGCTCGTCGAGGAGGTTGTTTGCCGATTCAGGGTACCGTTGCAGTTGCACAGCGATCAAGGCAGGAACTTCGAATCCACATTATTCCAGGAGATGTGTACTCTCCTAGGAATTAACAAGACCCGTACCACACCTGCACATCCTCAATCAGACGGAATGGTCGAGAGATTCAACCAAACATTGGAGAATCACTTGGCCAAGGTCGTTGAGGATCATCAGCGAGATTGGGATCGATACATACCGCTGTTCCTGATGTCGTATCGCTCTGCAATCCATTAATCCACTGGGTTTACTCCGGCTAGAGTTAACTTCGGAAGAGAAATGCGTCTACCTTTGGATCTACTGACTGGTACTCCGCCTGATGCCCCTAAACTAACTGTTGAATACGTCGCGGATATACAAAAGAAATTGGACGAGACACATGAACTCGTACGGGAACACAGCTTGAAAACCAGCGAGAGAGTGAAAACCTGTTACGATCGCGACGCACGGGCACATGGTTTCAAGGAAGAAGACTTCGTATGGTTACACAACCCACTTAGGAGAAAGGGGAAGTCTCCGAAACTACAAGCACGGTGGGAAGGGCCGTATACAGTAGTCACAAGGATTAACGACGTGACCTACCGGATCAAGCAGGAGGATAGGAGAAAACCCAAGATCGTCCACATAGACAGGCTGGCACCATGTCATGGAGCAAACAATGTTCGGGACGAACATAATTAAGAGGGGGGCAGTGTTACGAAGCTTCTCGAAGTCGGCAGGCTTACGAAGTCTTTAGAAGGGTGGCCGACCGTTGCGGTGAGGAAAACAATAGTGGCAAACAATAGAGGCAAACAATAGAGGCAAACAATAGAGGCAAACAATAGAGAAACCCAGGTAGTAATAAAAACTACCTGGGTCACTCCAGGCCAATCTGGCCCGTATGCCTCAGGCAAAAGGGGCGAGATTAGCATAGAATAGGGCCGAAATGGGCTGACCCGCTATTGTTATGTCGATTTCCGGGAATTCCTGTTGTTGTTGTTTACTTCAACGAAGGGCGTGGAAGGATCTGGAAGCCCGGAAATCGATATAAATAGCGGGCAGGGTCGGCCACAAGGCATTCGGTCTCCGGATACGAAGTGAAGAGTTCTCTCCCTACGAAGTGAACACCTGCGATCTACGAGTGTAACTGTGTGTGTGAAGTAAAATAAAGTCTCTGCGGAACTATTGTGGCATTTTTTCGAGCCTACGGATCCTGACACGTAACAGTATGTTAAACTAAAATTAACAATTCGTTGAATGTCCGCGACTAATTCGCACAGCCTTACACCGACGGGACATGGACTTGTATTAGTTTCAGACACTTTTCTATAGAAATGGAATTCCATTCTTGTACAAATGCATCATATAAAGTTCTCAAATTGTCGCATTGTCGTTTTGAAACTTGGTTTTTTACTTCACACCAAAGATTTTCGATCGGTTTAAGATCAGGACTGTTGGCTGGCCAGTTTAAAACAGACACGGATTGTGCCTGGAGAAAGTCTCTTACTGAACTTGCTGTATGTTTGGGGTCATTATCATGCTGGAATGTCCAAATAACTGAAAGTTCTTCTTCGGCTTATGGTAACATGGTGTGTTCCAAAATGTTTTTATATTGAAATTAATCCTTATTCCCTTATATGAACCTTATCGTTCCAACTCAGCGTGCAGAAATACACACCCAAATTTTAATGTTTCTTTCTCCATGTTTTAAGGCTTTATTAGTGCACCTAGGATCAAACGCTTTTTTGGGGAGCGTCTTAAAAACCATACTCCATCCGAACCGACCCTGTTTATTTTGGTTTCGTCTAAAAAAAAGTACATTTTTCCACTGAACCACTGTCCAACTCTCGTACTGCCTTGCAAAGCAATTCGAGCCGCTCTATGACGTTACGCCAATGGACATCAGACAACGGACATCGGTACTATACTCGCAACTCAGCTGTGTAAGTTTTTTTCAACTAAATGTCATCGAATAGTTTTGGCTGAGACTGCAGATGAGTTAATTTCCCCAAAATATTTATTTCTTAAGGTGTTAAATGACTTGAAGGGATCTTGTACCGCTAACCGCACATTATTTCTATCGTCTCGAGGAGATCGAGGAGGAGAAAACATCGTTTTAGAGCAATTAAAGTGATTCGCAATCATTTTGTATGACCAATTTTTCGCTCTTGGTTTAATAATTACTTGTCTCGTGGCTTGATCACATTTTTTTCATTAAATGCAATACTGCTTTGTTTTGGAGCGATAATGGCGCTCGAATGGTGAAATAGCGGGATTGTTGATTTTAAATTTAAATAAAAGAACAATTATCGGGCGTTCTTAAGTCTATGACCAGCCAGCAAGTATGATACTAGAAACAGTAATTAAGTCTAGTTGGAGCATTTTTTCCCTAGTTGATAGCCAAATAAAATTATTGGTATGAATACATAAATAATTTGGAAACATTTTACAATAAAACAGAAACTGGAAAGTAATGCTTACAATAAGTTAAATAGTTTTTTTTAATCTTTGTTTTTTATCTAAGCGTTCCTAAGTATATGTTCATAACTGTATGTTATATGTATCTGTATAACTCACGTTTTTATTTTCTCTGTGTGTAAGTTTTTATTTTGTAAATAATATCTTTCTACGGTCAATTTTAGCTTGTGTCAACTTTTTAGCCAGACCGCTAACTTTGTAAATGCAAAAGACCACGGAGAATTGTTGCGGGAGTTTTTACGTGAAAACATAATAAACAGACCTACCTTACTACCACGGATTGGTATACAAGCTTATTTTCACAATTATAATATTACTAGCGAAACAGCAATATTATAGTGCACAGCAAAAAAGAAAATCTTGGCTGTAGTATAAATATTTCTGATTCAAGTTTAAGTTAGCAAGCCCGAAATTATCTCGGAGGAAGTAAATAATTTCTCGACTTAAGAGATTTCTTTATTTTTCACACTAAACTTCACATTTTGTTCATACTTCACAATTTTTACAAATTCAACCTTTCAAAGCGAATAACACAAAGCTATCAAAAACACATTTTATATTGATGAAATTGCAAAAAAAACAATATAAAGCAAAACAGGGTTTCTACTCAAAACCGAAAAACATGCCAAGTGTGTAACAAGGTAAATTTGGGGAGCTCTGATTTAATAGATAGATACGTTTGTATGGCTTAGAGTAATGACGGAAGTATCAATATTTGCCGTGAATTTTATTTCCGTTCAAAGAGTGTTAGAACCAGCAATAGACCTAGTCCCCTATTTCTACTACCGAATGATGGCGACAGCGAGCTTTGCCTTGTCATTTGTTATGCGTACCGCCAAGAACTGAAACAACTTGCGCCGTCGACGTTACACATTTTCTTATAAGTCTTAAAGCCAAAAATGAATAGGCTTTTGCTAAATTGGTGCAGTTACCGTACTGGATTACATCTTCACTTATCATCGATGGCATTGTATTGAAATTAACATATAACAAATGATTCCTTGATATGTCCCCTTCCGACCGACAGATTAATGATTGAAATCTCAGAAGCCAGACGGCGCTTACACGACGCCAATTAGGGGTAACAATACCGATAAAGGACCCATTGTCCAGCAATGTACCTACTAAAGTTGAATGAATGGACGAATAATGCGAGTTATGCAAGTCATGTTCACACCAGTGTTAATAAAGCGTCAAGCCACCGCATAACTGTCAACTATCAATGACAGTTGACATAAACCGACTATGTTAGTCGACCGGTTGTGTGACGACACTAGCAGGTTTCATAACACTAGTGATAATTAGTGGTCGCAAATTTCAAGCCGCTCTTCCCCACAATCCAACAAGTCTTCAAAGGCAACTCCAAAACCTTTTTCAAGTCCTCAGAAGAACAATCCTATCCTTTAATTAGAGAAACAGCGGATTACACCGCTCCTCCTCTAATCGGTCATCAAGTCCGGAGGCCGAGGAACGCCCTCTCAGATCCCCCCAATCAGCTCTCCTCTGACTTGGAATGCCGTTTCGCAGCCCACAGTCAAAAGCTTTAATTTCAACCGTCTAGTGGCATCCTTACGATGACACTTATTCTCCCCATCCGACAAAACCTTCAGTTTTGAATTCTGAGCCGACGGTCCCTCGGAAGCGCCGCTAGCTTTCTTTCCCTATGAAGGCTTATTCCTTATTTCCGATATAGGCTTAGAGGTCGCACGGCCAAAGCCATTTCAGGTGGTGTTTAGTGGGTAGGCACTAGTTGAGTCCCACATAACCAGCGTAGCCGGCTGCGCTGGTATGCATGAGCATTCACCATTCTCCTTCCGTAAGAAGGAAAAAAAAAGAGCTGCTCTCTCTTGCTCCCGCGCTATCACCGATGGCGCTTGAACTCTTGCTAACTGTAAGTTTATTAGTGAAAAGTAAATAGGTATAGCGTGTGTATCTCGGTCCTATACTAACAACACACTCATATGTACACGGTAAATATACACCTAATTCACTAAAAAAGGTGAACAAAAATAGATAGGTAATCAGTAAATATGATGTACGATGATGTACGAAGTAAATATGAGAACACCTAGTTCAGGTCTATAACAATATTTGATGTAAACCCTGTAAAGTACCTAATAAAGTTTCAATTCGCCCTTAAATACGTGAACAGTACAACTTCTTGTAATAATAATATTAAACTATAACATGTACAGTTACCAGTAGATAAACATTCGGTAAGTAGCGTTATTAAATTCTGTTAATGTAACCAAGCTGAATCGTGAACGTGCTG
>PDGT01000089.1:318062-339583 GCA_003671415.1 Megathymus violae
AATTAGTTCTAAATGGGAATGTGATCTTTTTTATTCTATTGTGATCAATTTCAAAATATAACTTCGTAAGCCATTTGTTTATTTTATTTATCTCATACACACTACTTATTCCTAGTCAGAAATATAGTAAGGGCATCGGACTGAATAAATACTACTATTGAATAAATAGTACTAAAAAGACTAAGTGGACTAGGTACACTATGTGAACTAGATGAACTACACTCGAGAGCAATAAACTGGAATCACTACATCGTCCAGACAATTTTTTACAATTTTTATGCAATGAAACTTGGATTGTGGTATATTATTTTAATGGTAATTTTATTGGCTTTCAACCTCTTTCGATATTATTACCAAAGATTATTCACCATAAGTCCAAACAAAAATGTACTTACTTGCATGGTAGCGACCATCGACGGAGAGTCTTTAGGTGACCAGAGGAGGAGTCTTGTATGATGTGGGTGGGGCTTTCTATTGGATCAAAAACGGAGCTAACATTTGTACCTGGTGGAAGTCGGGGAGGGGGATTAAATGCAGAAAAATACATCAATGACATTTTGCTAGGCCATGTGCTACCCTGCGCTGGGTTTATTGGCTAAAATTTCCTGCGAATGCACGATAATTCCCGCTGCCACACCGGTTCAATGACAAAACAGTACCTGGAAGACGACGGTATTCCCACACTAGGCTAGCCATCCCTCAGTGCTGACTTGAACCCGATTGAATATATTTGGGACGATCTGAAAAGACTGGTACGAAAAATATGTCCAACTCCGGCGTGGATACAAGACCTATAAACTGCTTTAGTCAAAGAGTAGCAGGAAATCTGACAGGATTCCATCAAGAAACATATTCGGTCAATGAAAAACCATTGACAAGCAGTCATTATTGTACACAAAATATTGATATGAAATAAAATTGCATAAGCATTGTAAATTATTATTCTTTCGTATTCCTAAATTTTCGTAGGAAAATATGATTAATTTTAAATCTTTATGATATAATTTGAAAGCTAATAAATAAATTACCTTTCAAACGATATACCACTACATAATTCATTGCGTAGAAATTATAAAAAATAGTCTTGAGCAACCCGCGATGAAGTGGTTCCAGGTTATTGCTGTCGAGTGTAAATGATCCTCGGAATGTGGATCGTGTGCCGTCTCGAATATACTTAGTCTATGGATGTATACGTTTCGACGATAAATACGACGCAACTCTGTTTTGTCCATGTTTGTTCATTATGTTTGTCACAAATCATTTCTGCGAAACGAAGTAATGTCACTGTAAATAATATACAATTTATATGGGCAGTAGGAATACAAACAAAAGTTTTATAGAGCTACAATTTTTGTACAATGTCATCGGACGCTTTAAACATTTGCAGACGGAAATTAAACGATGCATTAGGCGAAAAATCAATAAAATATTTCTACCATATGAAACAATGGTTTCGAATGAAGCTCACCAAAGAGGAGTTTGATACCGAAGCACGATCGCTGCTGACTCAAGACCAAGTTCACTACCACAATGAGTTTTTGTTAGCATTATTGAACAAAGTGGAGGGCTTAGCTGAAATGTCCATATCTATTGCAAACGAAAAGGCGAGTGCGTGTAACAAAAACAGTAGGAAGCACAAAAGAAAAACATCGGAGAAGTCAAATTTCGAACCAGCGGATCTACTGGAATACTTGCCACAGAGTTCACCCCCTGGTGCAGGGAGTGATGGTGTCAAGTATGCTGCACAAGTGAGAAATGTTTTTTCAATTATCTGCTCTAATATTTTCTATCCGAATTTTATGAATAAAATGTTTTCGAATTACTTTCATATTTCATTTACATCCATCAATGTTCATTCTACATTTTTAATTTCAGGAGATATTTTTACCTGACCATGCTCTAGTGGTCGGTAGATTTATGCTGGCAGCATGGGAACTGGGTCTTGAAGGTGCAGAAGACGAGGCTGCAGATATGATTGTTGTTGCTGTGCAAAACTTCCTTAAAAATATCATTAGCTCAGTTATATCCCAGCGTAAAGCATATAAGTTAAGAAACAAATACTTCATGTATGATGTTGGGTGCTATGCCCCTAACATGTGGCTCCGAAACTGCAACCTTCCATATGATCCCCAGGCAGAAGGAAGGGTAACGTTAGATGATAGTACAGATGTGTTGGGCCCTCGATTACCTCCTACACATGATGAAATGGAACAAGCTACAGCATATGAGATTGCTTGCAGGTATTTATAAGTTTATAATTCAATTATGATAAAGGATAGATAGTATCCAACTGCAACTTTGAGAGGTACCATTGTCTACAATTTCAAACTGAATCATTAATGGTCACTCAACTTTAAAACAACTATTCAGCGTCTAGTCCTAGAAAAACCAACTTATTGTAACTTTAAATGTGCTTTTAACTTAGGTGTTACAAACACATAAATTTCCACTTCAAATGTAGATACTATATTACAGTCCTACAATATATAACCTGCATTAAAAAAACTGTAGTTCTAATAATGTTATAATTAATATTTAAGTGGTGTGGTAGAATCCTGTGTTTTACATGCTGTCAATAAAGAAAAAGTCATACCATTTAGCTCCTGAGGATTGACCTCAATCTGAGATCAACTTGAAACATAATCAAACCATTTTTATTGTTAATTAGTTGCAGTATCCACTTGCCATCAGATGTATTGCAAGTCATTGACATGACTTTAATAGTATTAAGATTGTACCAACTTTATTAACTCAGCTGCTTTCATTTCTACGTGAATGCAAGTTTAAAACTGCTATGTTTTTACAGTGCAACAGATGGAAAACCGAATGATGACAAACTTACCATTGACGAGTTCTACAACACTTTGCTGATACATAAAAATGTCATAGCATCACACTCAGTGTATGCAGTGAATATGGAAAGGCTGGCCAATTTGTTGAACCACCCTAGTTATTAGACACTTATTTCATATAATTTATCTTACTTAAATAATCTAGTGATTGCAGTTCTTACTAAATCTGACAGCCCAATAGTGATCTATTGTAAAAGAAAATAAGGAATATGATTTATGTGACAACTGAATGTGTCATCTCTTACCTTAGATGATTAAATAAAATTATATATATGTGCAAGTAGATAGAATGGCAATGCAAAAGAAATAAGCAGTTACAAAGAAGCAGTAGGTGGAAGATACTGATAATAAATACCATAATGGCCAAAGCCACTAGGGCATCATAATTAAAACTTTATTCATGTAGCATACAGGCACTTGTAAATAATTTTAAATATAATAAACTATTTATAACATTCAGTGGCTGGTTATTTTGTCAGAAGGAATTATAACAACTAATAAACAAAATATTTACTAGATATGGTGATTCAACCATAAGATGTATCTATGCTGACTACTAGGAATACTTAACCTATACAGTCTTGCATAGAACACACTAATCCCTCATTTGCAGATGTTTGCATTAGATATAAATAAATACCTTCTTACCCATAAAAGACCCAAAAGAAACCTAATGACACTTTTTGGATTAAATACTCTAATTAAGAAGAATGTATTTAATTGCCCATAACTTGCAATTGCTTTAATTTTATAAATTAAATAGGTAAATTAGATTTAAGCATTGATATTGAAATTGAATAAAGCACAACAACTTGATACATTATCTATTGGCTTTTGTTTTGTACTAAAATATCCAAATTAAACATATGATAAAAATCTGAATAAAATCTTTACACCATTATAGCATTAACTAAACAAATACCATTCTGAATTGCACATCAGATTAGGAAAAATATTTTTATTTAACTTTGTTGTCAAATAGTGATTCAACAGAACAATGGCCTATTCTTAATACAATTTTATTTATAATTATTAATCAATAAGCCTTCATGTCTTAATCTTAAGGCAAAAAAATGAATAAACAATTTTAATTATTTAGTTAGCAATAAGACAACACCAACTCTTAATTCATAATCATCCAACTATGATCTATGCGGTAATTCAGTAATCTCATTAACCAAACTCACAATTCAGTCTGTGGTGTGAGATAATTATAATGATAAGTATTGTAGTGATACCATTCAATATGGTTAAATTCACCATAATATCTTTATTTGGTTGTATTCCGTTGTATGACATTACGATCTGGTAATTAACGGGGACGAACCCGGTTCAGAAGGTGACTGAACCACCACACTGGGTACCATTCGCCCTGGCTGAGGAGAGGGAGATAGCCTCTGCCCCAATTCTTGGATATCTATCACCTCCGGTTCAGGTGGCCTCCGTCCACCCAGAAGTCGCCGTTTCTTCCAAGCCATCACACCGAGGAGTAATAACGCTATGGCTATGAAAATACCTCCAAATGTGACGCCCGTTGCTGATGCTGTCGACATTGCAAATAAGCCTGAATAGGAACAAATTGAATTAAAATAATAATGTATTTTTAATAAAAGCAATAAATGTATGACCGAATACGAAAAGGCTTTCTGTGTGTATACGTTGTATGTGTATACTGTACTGAAATAATTGAGGAAGTTGATACTATATGGATTGCAGTAACCAGTGGTTCGTAAACTGATAGCTTTATATATTAAGTTACAGATGACTAGATCTTTTATCTGTAAATTAATGGTTGACTATAATTGGTAGAACTCGCTAAGTTGTTAAAGTATTTATTCTTATCTCAAAAACACCAGTCTGCCTTTTGTTAAGGACGAGATAGTAGTAGAATGGTGCATTACTAAGATTCTAATGATAATTTACAATTAATACATAAAAGTATATAAAAGACTATAACATATATAGTAACATCAAATATAATATAGGCTTTGGGAGACTTTTTAGAATGTTTTTTTATAGAAACGTATCTGAATACAAACTATTTACTAAAATAAATTGACCGCAGTTGTTTTCGGATAATTTCAAGTATTAACTTAGTTTATGTAAAAAACCATCTCACAAAAGTTTCAGGTAACCTACAGTGGCTACAATTCGCAACAATCCAAGTACCACAAAAATTTACCAGATGGCGCTAAAGAAAGGCTCTAATAATTAAATAGAGAAAATTTTTTTTTTTATTCAAAAGGACTATATACATAGGTAAACTTAAGAAGGAAACAAAGCTTAATCTTAATCTAAAATTTGATCTAACTTGTTGCAGCTGTTCCCATAATACGCGATATATATATAATTAAATATGATAACATCTATACATATAATGCGAAATTGCTCTTGTCTTTTTGGCTTTTTGAGGATTTCGTGTCAAAGCATTTAATCAACTATGACAATTCAGACGCAAAATTGTTTTATATCTACAGAGCTATGTAGCTTTGCATGTTAATTCCCACGAACATAGGCTCACCTTGCACATCAATCCTAATAATATCTGTGTACTCCTTCCCATTATCCAGACCAGCTCCGCAAGTCCATATCCCAGCGTCATCATACTTCACTTTGCGGATAGTGACCGCGCAGTCACCGCGGTCGAGGCTTCTGTTTTGTGGATAAAAATATTTGCCCAGTATTGGACTGAAAGCAATTACATTGAAATTAGTTACAGAACCAAAAAATTTAAAACTATATACCAATTAGTATTTTGCCTAGGAAATATCATAACAATGAAAATATGCTACTCCAGAATATGCAGATCTTCTGGCCCTGTGGTTTAGGTGTAGTGCATGTGCATCATATGCATTGATATTTACTACAACTTGAATAAAAATAAGAATACGTGTATAACAAGTCGTCTTATCCCTAAGACTAAGCTGTTACAGAAAAAAAGGCTGGAAAATCATCAAAGTTAAAAAGAATGTGACAGCTAGGCATTTCAGTATATACATATAAATAAACTCAGTGACTAGACATAGTGATAACATATATAAAAAAACAAAAAAAAAAACAGATATTGTATGGAAAAAAATAGAAACAATTGGTTTTTAACTCACAGGGACAAAGACCTACAGATGTCTGACAAATATAATATTCATAATAATTTATAGAAAAGGTTGCCGACAACGAAAGTGTCAGTTAATGGATAACTAATTAATTTCAAAATTAATATAAACCATCATAACAACCCGGTATACCTGGATTATTACAAATTTTTCTACTTACTTTTCGGGTTTTACGGCAGAATCAATATTAAACGGATTGCCTTTTGGTGGTTCAAAACGACAGTAACTTATTGGCACGAACCCATCGGTAGTGGCACAGTGTATGGTGACTGGTTTCCCATGCATCACCGTGATGTTCGGTTGAATCGCCGCAACTCGATTCACGACCCTCACACGAATTTTTTTTATCGATTCCAGTCTAACGGTTTTCCTCCCGATATGACATTTCCATTCTCCGTCGTCACCCTTGGTTGCGTTTATTTTAATTGCACATTGGTCATTGTTGACCACTCTACAAAGTATATATTATTATGACAATATTTCAGAATCTAGGTTTAAAATTAATAGTTTGCTTTGATGTTATTTTGTTAAATTGGACTTTTTTTAATTTCTTCTAATTTCTCTATTAAAACGACTTACGAGCAGTTTAGTACAGACTGTCGGAATGATGGTGAAACTCTGGAAATCTTTTGTACCATATTATATTTAACAGAAGATCTCGGAAATGATTAAGCCGTTAGATATATTCCGGCAAGAGTCAAAGTAACAGGTAAGCACTTACTAACATGAATTATATTCGACTAAAGTTATTTTCGGTAACAATTTTAATAAAAAAAATAATAATAATAATAAAAAATGATAAACATGAATTTTATATTTTTAGCTTTGTTTTTTTTTCTGTTTCATTCGCAACGATGAATCAACAATTAGTTCCGAGTTCTACTACATCCTATATGTATAGGTACCTAATCTACGCATACATTTTGACTATTAGTAACATGAAATCACTTCCAATAAATATCAGCAAAATCACTTATGAAAGATAGCACTTTTCACGGTGATCGGAACTCAAGTAAAAAAAAATATTGGAATATGGAACAAAACCTTACACAATTACAAAATACTTAACTTACGAATATCTTTTTCCTTTTGGGTGTAGAAAACCGCAATAGGTCATCGGCAGATCCGTCTCACACTGAATTTTAATATTCTCGTTCGCAAATGCTAAAATCGTTTCGGTACCGTCATCATCTTCGAACACTCTAAAAGCTGTAAAATATATTATACATCTTAAATGAACGTCAAAAATGTCTCTCAACACGCATTGAATGACCCATACCCGTTGTGTTTGAAATGTTTACACTTAAGACATAGAAAGTCAGAACAATACAAACTAACTTCTTCACAGATTGCATCGTAGACTGTCTGTCGTAGTACTGAAAGATTACGTTTTACCACTCGAATTAACTACCCTCCGGTACTCGGTGAGTGATAAGTGAATAAACGTTTATGTCAATAGGTCATAATTTTACGCTTGCATTTTTGATAACTTGATAACATAATATTGTTGACGAACTCGTTAAAGACTGTATTGAGTAATTATCACAATCCAATATTTAAGAAGTCCACATTAAGATCTTTATATACATAATATTCATAAATTTCTTAATATACATGACAATTGACCACACGTCTGTACCTACTACTAATTAGCTTCGGGCTTTGTTATGAACAATTTGTTCTGCACGTACAGGTAAAAGAATGGGTACACATGAATATTGACCAGTTGTTATTCAAAATGTACTTTTTGGGTCGCTTAATTTAAAATACATCGTTACCGTCTACAATTGTAAAGTAAAGTGGGAGACGTAAAAGTAATGACCTACTAAAAGTGACCAAAGGTCTGAAGGTCTATTGTTTATCAAAGTGTATCCAGTCGTAACTATCTCGTGCGATAACTCTGACCAGCAATGTGTAATTTTTTAATTTTAAAAATTACTAGTATTTCACCCTTGCTTCGCTTTGGAAAATCTCTAGGAAACAGAACTATTTCCCAGGATGAAATGACCCACAGTATAAGTCCCAATAAAGCTAGAACTATCAGAAACTATTCAATGGTTTATGTTAAATATGTTTAAAACAAACAAACAAAAAATATGTTTAGGTCTCTATACTGATAAACAAGTTGTTGTTTTTTATATTAATAGCCTACAAACGAGCAGACGAGCCATCTGATGGTAAGTGGTCACCGTCGCCTATGTACATAAGCAAGCGTTGTCGCCCAGGAAATGAGAAGAAGGTAAGAAAGAAAGTACTGGCTCTGAAGCCCCTAGCCGGAACACGACGAGGCGTTTGGCGACTGACTCAAGCAGGAGGGTAAGTCAAGTTTGACAAGTCTACCTACAATATTTCCAAAAAATATTCCATGTACATTCGACCCTATTACAGTTTTATCATTAGTACAATTGTCAGCGTTCTTGATTTCCGGTAACTAGTCGGTTTTTCCTTGAGTTCTCACTGGTCAGCCCCCACCATTCTAGTTCCTGAACAGTACACCATGTGGCGCCGTGTAGATGTAAAGGTAAGTATCGGCGCTAGCCCTATTTGGATCTCAAATCTTATTAAATGGTTTCGCGAGGCAGGTTTAAAATGTTAGGCTTCAAATAAGGTTATTGCTTAATAAGCGTTTTATTGGTAGGTAAAACGGTAGGTAAACGTTATTTGAAGCCTAAATACAATATTTGAGATCTGTTTGTTAGCGCCTGGTGTACAACTAAAGCCAATGTGATAATATTCTATGTATATATGCATTGCTTGAAATAGTAGGATAGTAGAAGATGAAAATGGTAAATATGAACGAAATGTAATAAGTTCAAAATAACGGACACAATTACGGAAAAATACGAGTTAAACAATACAACTGCAAACACTTTGAAATAAATAATCATAAAATACTTGCGTCAATTTATCTTAAACAAATAAATTATATTAACTTCGTTAGCGAAAGGAATACTTGTAACTTCTTGAATTAATATCACAATAAATGTTATCATTTCCAATAAACATAATAATTATCATTATATGTATATTAGAGATCAATTAAATTATATTTGTATAGAAGTATACAAGAATAAACGTTATTTAGAGATAGGGGTAAATAATTGTGATACATCTGTAGTGATCGAAGGTAACGGATAATTTTGAATTCTTTCCAATAATATTTCAGAAAAGTATTTTCTGATCTCCAGTTCCCTCGTGCAAATATATCATTGTATGAACAATATTGGATCCAATTTTTGGAAACTACTGTACGTCGTATTCAACTTGGGCTAGCTTTGGTTCCTGCTTGATATAAAACTTTTTTACACGTTAGTTAGTTAGTATGTGAAACTTCTTTTAGTTTCCCACCTATTGTTACAAATAAAATAGTTTTTTTACAGATTATCCGCCTAGGTTGAGATAACTCAAATACTTTATGTATCCAAAATATGGGATCTAGTGCCTGACATTTATTTTTAAGGAAACGAATATACATTGTTTGTATTGGACCCGAATCTTGGCCAAAAAGATTATCGAATCGTCGGATAAGAAACAATTATTAGTTTTGATTTCCGATAAAGTAAGATCGTGCATGCGATGACCTGAGTATAAGAATAACAACACTGCTGCCCGTGTGGAACATTCAAATAAGTTATTTGGATTTGGTAAGTTACTTCGCAATTAATTTATAAGAACGTCTGTAACGCACATTGCAGCTTTTGTTGATTTATTGTTGTTTACAATTTGACTATTACATATAGCTTTCAAGGCTTGCTTCACTCGCATGTGAGAACTTACACGGATTGCTGCATTAATTGTAAAAAAAAAAAACTAATTTACAGACTAAAATGGTTTTATACAAGAGTCCTTGCGCTTGGAATAGGTCTATAACACACATTTGCAAATGATGGGAGGATAGTGAAAGAGCGAGGACCCAGTTAGGTTGAACTTCCACCAGTTCAGCTCGTCTAGGGCAGCGGTTTATTGGATACTGGTAACGAGGATTTTGCTTCAATTACTTATGATGCCTTAGGAGGACTCGATGATCCAGGCGGCCCCTGGTTACCGAAAACTAGGAAAGTTTACTGATCCCACTATGCTTTACATTTCTTTTTAATTAGCCGTTTTTCTCCTTAACAAAGACACAATTTTTATCTGAAGATCCTTTGATCTCTTTATTAGCAGACTTTTTTGTTTTGCATGAGTATCCCAGACGATTTCTACATACTGGATGCTGGTCCGTGATACTTAAACTGACTTGTCAAAGTTTATTTGCCAACCTAGTAGTTTTAAAATTTCCGTGGTTTGTTTGAGTTGATGCTGTAGGCGACGAGGGTCCTGATAGACCAATAGATAATCGTCTAGATATACTATTCGAATACCTTTCTGGCAACGAATTTGTGCCATCCAGTTCGTAAGACAAGCGAATAATTTCGGTGCGCATGCTAGGCCGAAAGGTAAGCACGTAATTTGCCAAAGGCGACCTCTATATGTGATTCTGAGGAAGAATTGACGGACTTTGTAAATGGGTAGATGGAAGTATGCATTGCATAAATCAATTTTGGTTAACCAATCTCCTGGTTGTAAACAGTTCTGTATTCGTTTACATTTATGAGCTTGAATTTGTTCACAAATACATAATGATTAAGGTTCCGTAAATTGAAAATCGGACGCATGAAACCATCGTTTTTGGGGCTAGAAATATCTGCGACTGAAAAATGGGGCTGAGCAGTGCCGGCTCCAAAACCTTCATTTTGTCAACTGATCTATAATCACGTCCATCTCTACCGAAATGGGCGTTTGCAAGGGATGGAAAACTATAACCGGTATTGTTAACGGGGACTGGGCTAAAAATAGAATGCGAAATTTTTGTACAATTTTTATTATGGTCCGAGGTGCTTGCAAGAGTTGCCATTGTTCCAGAAATTACGGTAATCATTCTGCTCGAAATGGGACTGAATCAATATTTTCTTTTTGATACGAGATCCTGTCTGAACGGATATTTCGTTTGGACCTGTACTTGTATTCGAGTAAATTTCGAATCCCTAAAAGTTTGGTGGAACTGACTTCTGACGTAAAGGCTTTACTTGTTGGCTCTGTGATCTATAAACAGGGCGATGATCGCGCCCTTGATTGCCGTTGTAAGGTTTCCAGGTGCCTTGAACAGACGGCCTATTTATATGATTGAAATGAGGGTAATTGAAATCAAACGTGGTCCTTCAAACATTTTATTTAGGCTTCAAATAAGGTTATCGCTTAATAATCGTTTAACTGGTAGGTAAAACGCTGGTATAAAAATTATATAAAAATTATTTTCGAATTTTTAGTTATATTTCTTCTTGCAGTAATAATCAGTTTTATTTAAAAAATATACGGTTTGATCTAAAATATTTGGCATAGTTTAGTAGTCTTATCTAATAAAAACTATAATAATAGAATTTACTTGTATAAAACTTATGTAATCTTCAGAACAACATATATCAGTATATTTGTTAAAAAAACAGTTTTATTTAATACATATTTAACAAAGTTTAATTTACTGTAACAAAATAAATAACTAATTTTTTTATGAATAAGCTTATTTAAAAGATATTTACAGAATTATCTATTAGCTATTGATAATTAATTAATATAAATTAAATTATATAAGACGATATTTTCGCATCCTCTCCGTTTCTGTTAATACATCATTGTTGCACGGCGTGGTTCCAGTGGTTCTAATGTTCCAACCTTTGCGCCGCCGACAGACAGACAGAGGTGAACCAAGTGTGAGTTAAATAAAAACGTATAAGAGGGTCGAATGTTATCTAAATCAGATATTGGTCAACTCTGAAGTATTATTAATTTCAAACCTATATTGTCATCGCAACCTAACACACAAAAATTATATTAAACTTATCTAGTCGGGAAGTGCCTAAATTTCTATCACAAAGTTCCAACCTTCCCGTCGCCGACATACAGACCGAGACGAACCAAGCGTGAGCTAAATAAAAGCGTATAATAAAAGCTAAAACATAACTTTGTACTGAAACAAAGCAGATTCTTTACGAGAAAACGAACTTCAATAAATTTTCTCAAAGTAAGAAATTAAATTATATCATAATGAAATTGCATCGCAAATTCCCAATAAATAAGCTATTCAAAGCTACTGCCCTTGTAACAACAATTACAGTATTTTCAAAACGGTAGTAATAAGTATATGTTTCGGTGTGTCAGCCCCTACAGCCATCCTCGAGTCCAAGCCAACCTCCCTGCTGCTAGTGGTGGGCCCTTCCAAACAACAGGCAAAACTATGGCTAATGGTCTTAATTTGAAAGGTCGCTGAACTCACTAATCCTACTACTAGTAGTAGGTGCTTGTGTATGGTGATTCGGATGTAATATTTGTGTTTTGGTTGCCATATCGGATATCCAGTAATAAACTGGTCTCCCGCTTTCATCTGGGCCAACAAAGTTTATTATTATTCTGTCGTAGTTTCGAAAAATATTTATTTATTTATTTTTATATACATTAAGTTGGTGTCATGGTGTCATTTATGTTAAATATATATATATGTATGTATGTATCTATGTTATATATAATCTGATGAGCTTCGCTGTATGTCT
Organism: Megathymus violae; assembly: GCA_003671415.1. NCBI lineage: Eukaryota > Metazoa > Arthropoda > Insecta > Lepidoptera > Hesperiidae > Megathymus > Megathymus violae. The sequence continues at coordinate 330,612 of PDGT01000089.1, forward strand.
CGAGATAACTCAGAAACGGCTTGACTGATCTTGATGAAAATTAGTATGTAGTGAGAACACGTGATTGTGCAGATGATAGGCAATATAAAATATCAATATACCTAATGATATTTAATCAAGCCAAAAATATGTTTTTTTAATAATAATGTATATAAAATTAATAGTCCGACCCGAACAGTTGGACGGGGCTGCTAGTAAATATATATGTAAGTAAATGTCGGTTATTACACGACGAACATAAACGAAAATCAAAGAGCAGTTTATTTAAAACATAATTTACTTCGTTCATTCACTCATATTTTAACGTACACTCAGTAATACAATATTGAATTATTTATTTCCTTCTATTTCTATGACTCTGGCTTCTCCGATCAGATACGTTTCTTTCCGATTTGTCGGCGGCGAGCTCTTGTTGTAACTTCTTCAGCATCTGTGGTGTGATCAGACCCTGGAAAAAATCATCACTTCCATAAATATAATTTTATTTCAAAGCTAGAAATATCTAATGTTACTGTGTGAAAAATATTATTTAAAGAGTCTTTGTCGTCATCTTAATAATGAGGGTCTTGTCTCCAATGGTACTGTCTGTAGCCCAGTTTGTAATGCATACAGAAGGATCACAGATTCGAAGCGGGGGACACGTTGGTACATCACATGAATTTTTGTACTCGGATATTAGTTATTCCCAATGTTTTGTATTCGTATACTAGCAAACAGCTTTCGTTTTGCTTCAGAAAAACTACACTTAGAAATAGAACCTGCACTGTTTTAGATCAATTTATAACTTTTTTATTTATGAAAAGATTGCAATAAAACAAACTTGATTATTAAGTGAGGCTCATTGTAATACATCAGTGAAAACCATATAAATCGGTTACATCTTACTGTGATTAACGCGCACAATCGCACAGACAAACGGACAAAAATTCTAACGACTATTATTTCGGGTTCCATTTCGTCAATAAACGCCCCTAATGTTAGTTTATTCCCATATATCCTTCATCTATTGAAAACGATCAATTATAATGTTATTATATGTATAGATATAGTATATAGGTTATATTATAATATTACAAGAATCGCCCCCCGCTACGCCTCTGCTTAAATATCTGTTTATGTATTGAAACGAGAGTGAAAATGCTTCAAATAAAAACCTAAAGATAAAAACCATAGCATTCATTATTCCATACAAGTTGTAAATCTCGTCGGTAACTTAGAACTGCAATTTAGAATTTCTGGCGTTATTTACGCCTGACCGCTGCCGAACTAGCCTGGACAATGTCAGGGAACGAACTTCCAGACCCTCTTCAAAACCACATAACCACATCTTACCCGAGCGATTAACATCTCGGACAGCTTTCCCTTGGGCACGTCGCCCGTCGACGGCGGCCGCTCGCGGGAACTTTTCCTTTTAGCGTCTACGTGATCGGAGTCGTCCCGAAGAATTTGTTCGGAGTTACGAAGCAGTCTGTGCAAAAAACATCGGTGTAACTCATGAATTAATTTACGAAACTTATGAAAAAGGTTACGGAATACAAAAATATTTTACACATTAACCCCCCCCCCCCCCCCNTCACACCCTAGGATTCCCTGTGTGTTGCGGGTGGCGTGGGCACACACAATTAGACATCGCAAACACCTACGATTTAAGAAAAAATAATTTTTATTTGTCATATGTTTGCCCACGCCGGGAATCGAACCCGGGACTCTTCGCTCGGCTTGTGGAATCAATACTAACATAATATCCTTTACCTGCAAGCTGAGCTTTAACATTCCAATTTACCAATTGGATTCACATATTAACTTTTGAACCTTATTATAAATACGAACTCAAAGCCACATAAGTAGATACACGATAATAGAAAGTCGCAACCAAATTACGCCTATTTCTTGTTTCACGATTGTGTGTATCGCTTTTCTGCTTGTACACATTTAATTGTTTTAAATAAATACAAAATTACTATAAATATATTTACAGGCAACGGTGAGTAGTAACCTCTATCTTTAATTTTTCCCCATAAAGACTCACGTAACTAAAATCTATACATTATAGCTCTAAATAGACGCACCTTTAAGAATTGCTCTATTATTCTTATTGATGTCAAACTTCTAACACCACAAAATAATTATTTTTAAGCATACTTAAGCACTCAATTCCACCCCATTCGGGTTTGTCTAAGTTATAAGAAGTTCCAAACTCGATTCTTTCAGCTATGCATTAACAGTCAGTAGTGCTAGGTAGAATCTAACTATAATTTATATAAGCACCTTGTTATCTGGAATATTCCCTGCTGGATGATAGCATCCAATTCACTTTCCATTTCACGCACCAGCTTCACGTCGGGGAACATGTCCGAGAATCGATAGCTGTGAATACAATAATATGTATAGAATATAATTTTCTGGATACAACCATAAACATAATATATTAACGTAATAGACGGATTCATCTCATCATCGCGGCACCAAAACATAAATGTGCATGTGTGTGAAAACGACACACGTGTGAGTGACTTTTAGTGATGTCAAATTCACGCCCATGCACTGTCGACATGAATATCGAGTATTCCGTCGCAGGTTTATTGCTATATTTAATTCGTTCTCTTGATTATTTATTACATGTTAAAATAAATTATACCATGCTAACTCTAGTAACTTCTCTTTACTTCATTTCGTCTCAACTTAACCTTATTGAACAGGATTCTTTATATTAACGTATATTTTTTATTTGTAAACTGATTGAAATAAAACAAAACGTCATTAAAAGGCACTTAAGAAAACAATAATAATAATACTTATTGATTTTAATTAATTATTTGATGTAAATCGATATAACTTATTGCCCACGGGAATGAACTATCCAACAAATTTTGTAGGGGTAGATTCTTCATTAACAAGATGTCAGGGATTTCGTAGAACGAAATAGTTGCCCTGAAAATGTCTACAATAAACTTTGGTTCAACATTCGAATCCATTTTTCTTTTTGTACTGCATTTATAGAAAACCTTGAAGTGCTAAAATTAGTCAATAAATATGGTGTCATATTCGCCGGATATTGTCATATCATAATAATAACAGATATAACATTTGCCAAACTAATAACTTATCAATCTAAGAGCTAATACTATTCAAAAGCCAAAGATGCTCCTTAATAACGGTCTAATCTACTTTCTGTTCAATGTGTTTACAAGCTGTAACGGAAACTGAAATGGCAAAATTTGCACATATGTAGGTAAAACAAAAAAATATTTATTAATCCCTCTTTTTAAAAATTATCCTCTTATCGATAGATTTTGTGCAAGCTCTATACGAAACGGTATCATTTTCATGTACAAAATATCTTTTTATTTCACACATACATAATTATGAAAAATAAGTTATTATTCATAAAACGGAGTATGTACTCCATTTATATAATTTTAAGATCAACTTCTATGACAATAATCATCATGAAAGTAGTATTGAACTATCGGTACTCAACTGTGGATTCTCTTTGTTTGGGTTATTGTTATAAGTAACTATGCAGTCTAACAGAGAACACGTCATCATCATGTTTACTGTGTTTTGTCCGATAAAATACAGTAAGATCGAAAAGAAACTAATAATATAAAACAAAACAATTTTTTGACAGGAGACTAATGGAGAGTAAATAGTTTGAAAACAGTCCTACGGCCAATTTTCTTGCATCTTTTTCTCGTAAGTAGGTTTTTCAGTAAAGCTCGAAATCTCACTCGCACACGTGTTCCTGTATTACGTTAGTATAATATGTATGTATATAATGTATATAACTTTATGTATATAACGTGGATAGTACATAAAGGTTTATATCACTACACATATCTCAAACGGCCTTACCTACCCATGAATGAGCCACAGCTTTTATAAGTGGTTAGTTTAAAGATGGATCCATCACAGTTGACTTGGCTGGCACAGTTCCAACACCGTTGATGTTTTATTACATTTACATGAACTTTTACGTAATCACGTCATGTAAATAGCTTTTTTGTGTCACAATTGGTCTATAGTCTTCATCTCCAATCGCGTATCACTCACCCACCTCAGCCACAAGTACAGCTCCAGTACGTCGAACACCGACTCGAGATGTACCAAGTCCATGATGGTCTTGGGCGCAGGCAGCGGCCACTCCACCATATTGCTGAGCCAGTTCTTCGTTATGGGCTCGTTGCGACTGTACTGGCGGACCATCTGGAAATGGACAAACATACATACATACAAACGTTAGCTCCATCGACAAGTTACCACGTGTCAGTATAAAAGATATCAAGTTTTACATACATCACTGTTTTACAAACGATGATACAAACGATTCAGCTCTGAATCGGTTCACAGATACAGATCACGTAGACGGGTGCAGATTCACAGCTCAACGTCAAAATAAGTAGCTTTGCCTATGTAATCGAAAAGCCCGGTGCATAAGTACTCTTTGGAATCGATGAGCTATTTCAAACAAACGAACAATAAATAAATCCATAATCTATTCGCACCTTGAGGAATGTCGCGCACACGAAGGGCAACTTGTTGTTGATGGGCGCACAGCAGAACACGTAGCGCGCGCGCAGCGGCAACGGAACGTGTTGGATCATCTCTGCGAGGAACTTGAACGCCTCCGTGTTGCACATGAAGTACAGCGAGTCGTCCACCGTACACAGGTGGACGAATATATCCTGTCAATGATTCACAACAGTCACGAACACAGGCTTTCACACACTATCGCACCCCCGCAATGGGATACCACGTGTTGATTGTGCCATGAACGCACACATACATTACAAATACGACTCGAAAACAAACATTTATCCGTCACAAATATTTATCCCGGTCGGGAATATAAACACCAGACCCTTTGCTCGGTAGACGGGTCCACTATAACCACCGAGTGTTCAACGGGGTCATCATTACACAACTTTCTGGCTGCTGCCTCACAATGAGACAATTTAAACCTTCGACCACGCGTATCAAGTGTGGAACCTCAGTCTCCTTACATAAAAACTGAGGTAAGCAGATGTCCTCACAAAGATTTCCGTCACCAAAATAAGTGATAACTAATTATAACACGCACATATCTGAATAATTAAGTGGTACATTCACGATTCGAATAGTCCATTTTGGAGACCGACATAAGTGTGGTTTGAAAACCACGAGGTTATCACAGTGGATGAGAGCCTGGCTTGTCAATAAGCTCCATTAATATGAATCCACTGTGCACTACTCCAGGATGGCATCAGACTTGCTTTGTATTTCAAACCAACCATAAGACTACTCAGGCTGGCGTGAGGCAAGTGGTACGCGTACAGCTCCATCTGCTCGGCGGTGGGGTGCAGGCCGGCCTGCGCCACCGGCTCGGGAACGCTGGCCAGCAGCGTGCGCAGCGTGCCCAGGTCCTCCGGCCGGAAGGTCGTCACGTAGCCCGTCTCCCACACGCTGCCGTATCTGCCGGCACGACCTACGAGTTACATTCACACGTGTTTACATTACACGACAAATATTAATGAAAAACTGATATCAGTTTAAAGAATATAAAAAAAAACTTCATAATAATCATGAAAAAATTACATTAAATTTAACAGATTCCATGACATTCTTTATCTCTCTCATTCTCACATACATACACGAAAAAAAATGGTCTTTAATTTTGTGTAGTGTGTGTAGAATCTATCATTCTGGCTGCCGTTCATAATAGTAAATCAAAGTAATAATCATAATCAGAACACAAAATTACAGCCATAAAATCGTTTTAGTTTTATCCGATCTTAGACAACGTTTTCAAATACGCTTCCATCTGAATGTAATGTAAATGAAAATGAAATGGAAAAAATCCATTGCATTCATACATACAATATAAAACGTGTAAATTTACGTTCAAGACTTTATTACAGAAACTACTCAAGTTATACTTCTTTTACGAAGTTTAAGCTAGACCAGTAATTATTATCTTAACACGTGTGTACAGTTCATCGAAGAGATAATTTCTCGGCATACCTAATACCGATACTCAGTTTCATGCAGGGCCCGGAACCGCTTACCCTTGAAAGGGTTTTTAAGTGGGTGTTTTTAGCACTGGTTCTGAGAAACCATTACATACTGGTGAGCCTTTCAAACATTAACCGCTCAGATGGCTAAGCCCTTTGTTTGAATTAATTCGAGTTAACTCAAAACACCCTCAAGTGGTTTTGTAGGTAACCGGTTTTAGTCTGAGCGCAAGGTAAATCGGTCTTAAACTCTATACATATTCGATTCGTTTTAGATTCAAGGCTGCTAAACCGTTCATTTGATTAATTCGAGTTAACTCGAAACCCAATCAAAACCCCTTCCACGGTTTTCAATAGGTGATTCCCTATTGAACGCAATCCATTTTGATCTTAAACTTGATTGTATTTGGATTTATTTTTCATTAAAGAAAGCGGTTAAATTGAGCAAATTAAAGAAAAAAAATTAATGAAAAAAAATCTCTTCAAAACCCTATCCCAAACAATTTGGGTTGGTTGGGGTTATCCCGATCGAAAGGCCTAATTCGTGACTGCCTTTCAATACGAGCAATGCCTACTGTTACAAATTAGGTGTATTTGCGGTGGGAACAAACTCTTTTTTGTACACCTGAAGGTGAAATGTTGAAACCGCCAATGCATATTGCAACGCGGAGAATGCAATGCGTTTACACACTCACACCCCCGCACCAGGGTTCCCTGTTGCGGGTGTAGTGGACATACACAAATATGACATTACGAACACCCGTGACTAGAGAACAAACATTTATCTGTCACATAAATGTTTGCCCCGGCCGGGAATCGAACCCGGGACCTCTCGCTCGGCAGGCAAAGTCACTACCAACCCCGAGCAGAGAGATCCTTTTATATTTTTATTGTGTTAATGAACAAATTGGAATGATAATGATGAAGTTAATTTCTAATCGATTTGGCTTGTCATAGGTGTAAGCGAGTTTTATTCGATAATGTATTATGCAATAGAGTATAATATGTGAAACTTCACTGATATTCTACCAAACCCTGCAGTCCCGCCACAATATTCATTGAAAATTCTAACTGCATCTTATTTTATTATTATTAAGTTCGTTTTTTTTTTGTTATCTATAGACGCTACTCTGTCATATTCATGTAAACTTAAATATCGACGAGGGCTCACCCGCTATCTGCAACGCTTGAGAAATACTGATGACATCCATTTCCTTGTCGCCATCCTCGTTAACAACTGGCTTGATCAATGAATAAAATATTATCCTTCTTATACTCCTGGAAATTAAATTTTATGGTGACAAAATGCTATGGAGAAACATATAAGACTCGGTGGAAAAGAGGATAGCAATTCGATGTTTCTGGAAGTATATATTATCTATATTATTAACGAGGCCGAATCTGTAAATGGAATATTATTTGGAAATTTTAATTTACATCGGATTTTGTCTATACTAATATTATAAAGAGGAAAGCTTTGTATTTTTGTATGTTTGTAGCGAATAAACTCAAAAACTACTGGACCGATTAGAAATTCTTTCACCGTTAGAATGCTACATTATCCATGAGTAACATAGGCTATATTTATTACTAGAAAATATAAGTGAGCCTTGTTAAAACTTTAGTAATGTGAACCAGGATGTAAAAAATTTGCAGAAAAATTTATTTCATCGCATACGCTGCGGAAACTATTAATAAAGTACACCCGTGCGAAGCTGGAGCGGGCCGCTAGTTATTGATATAGAAGTTTAAATGCATTTTTTAATTTTTGTCTCTCCGTCGTCCACCTGTCTGTATGTACATATACACTACCAAAACCACGGAAAAGACTAAGATGGCTCTTGGCACATTTGGAACTTATATTATCTTATACTATCTAAGATACTTTTCTAACTCTTTCATACAAAAGAATAACAAGACGTTTAAATACGTCATAGGTGTCAATGGTGGTCATTGTGAAATTATCCGCACCACTACATTATTTAATTTTGCATTATGTCGTGATTCTGCTGAACTGACACAATGGTCGGGGTCATGGGTTTTCTGGTGTCAGTAAGTTAATTCATTAAGTATTTGCAACGTGTTCGTCTCATGTCCAAGTTCAAACGTTCACTTTTCTTGGTAGACTACAGAGTTCCATTTCAAAGAAACTTGACAACAAACAAATACTGTAAATATTACTTACAAATTAATACCCAGCCCTATGGCGTCAGTCGCCACCATCACTTTACATGAGCTCTCCGGGTCATTGAACTTGTTGGCTTGCGCGAGCTTGGTGCCCGGTGGTAAACTACCATATATTACCGCTACCTCATGGCCCCTGAAATATTTTCAACGCTGTAAAAGCATTGGTTTTTATACTATTTACTGATTGTTATATGAGTGAAAATACTAAAACATATTTGACATTAAATGTTGCAAAATATTATTTCCCAAATTTTTTTATAGGAAAATATGATACCAATCTCAAATAAAAAAGCAGTCGTAGCTTAGCGGTTTGAACGTCGGTCGCCGACACGGGAGACTCTAGTTCAAATTCTGCACGATACTCAAAATTTTCAAATTATGTGCATATTACAAATTCATTATCACATACTCCAGTTCAGGAAAAGTTGTAAGGAATCCTGCATACCTGATAATATTACCTCATAATATTTTCAAAGGTGTTAGCAGTCTGCCAATCGGCACTTATTCAGCCTGGTATACAATCACCTTAAACCTTCTCATTGTGAAAGGATATCCGGGCTCAACAGTGGGACAGTTATGAGTTGTAATGATCATAACAAATGACCAAGACAACATCGCATACAAATATTTGTGTACGTACATTCGATCTGGTATTTTTTATATAACAACATAACCGACCTAATAGTTAGATTTCCACACAAGTTCTATTTCGTTTTAGCTAGCTCGATCAACAAAACCATATAGTTGAATACGGACAATCAATTAATATAAATATACACATTAGCCCCCCCTCCC
>PDGT01000089.1:339590-439162 GCA_003671415.1 Megathymus violae
CCCGCTGCAAGTCACAGGAGCCCTAAACAGCAGTCACAACGGCGCAATGAGAATCCATGAGTGGACCAAATGTCAGGTGTTCTAATACTATCCAAAAGCTTCCGACACAGATTAATGACTGATGTGCAATCACAAAAAAGGAACGATTGGTTAAAATGTCCTCCACAAGTTAGAAGCACTCACAAAGTTTAAACATTAGCGGATTACCGGTCACTCATCCGAAGTTGTTTAAATCGCTCGATAAAGGTTACTTATGATTGACAAAAACTATATACTTTAAAATACTAATATACCAATACAATAAAGAGTGAGTGTGAATTTTGTGAGTTAGTGTGTATGTGAAGGATAAACTCAGAAAACTCAGATGGCACCAATTTGAAAAAAATCTTATAATTTGAAAGGCACGTTATTCCGGATGGACATAGGCTACATATATGTATATGATACATATTTTTCAATCCGAATTAAGTCCTGATAGACCGATGGTAACTAATAAATGCGCGAAATGAGACTGATATATAAGGGATACCTGCCTCAGCATAGGACTGACCTCTGTTCTATAGCTCGACTTACACTGTAAATGTCGTTCTTATTGAAACACACAATACAGTCGCCGGCGCGAATATTGTCCAGAGACGCTAGCGCCGAGTCTTCCACCTTCAGCTCTGTTAGCCTCTTGTATGAACGCACCTGAAATTACATTGCTTATAATTAGTTCTGGTTTTGTATTGATCGTTTTGTAATGTAAGGGCTCCAGACATTATTCAACTGAAATCCATGTTGTATCTAGCTAAACAACGGAAAGGACAATAGCGTCAAGACCCTCGTTTTAGAGCTTTGAATTAGTAATACTGTAGCTTAACCCTAACAGTATAATGCATAGTGGTTTTATAATTGCTTGGATCGGGCATAAAAAGTTCTTAAACAGTTCTGTTAGCAGACAGAGAGCAAGTGAATATATGGATAACGTTTTGTCTTGGCAGGTAATGAAGTAATGATACCTAAGAGTTAAGGATATCAATGAACGGTAGTGACCACAGATCTTCATGTGGTCGATTTGTTTGCCAATCACTAAATCAAATTAAATAATCTAAATATACACTTATTTAAGTACATAGATGATGGTATGTATGTAATTATTTTTTGAAATAATATTATTGACCACTTGCATTATATGAAAGATCTTTTTCCTGTGCCTACTTGTCTGTAGTTCACAAATCAAGAATCATATATAAAATTAATAGTCTTATTTTAAAGCATATGGAAATCATTCTGTTATATGTTTACATCGTTGTCAAGTCAACTGCTCACATATTATATACTGTTCATTATTATGGACTCCAAATCAAACATAATAATAAGTTAATCAAATTGTAGTGTTTATCACCACCACATCCAATATTAATTTTATTACAAGCCATATACAACAGTCTCACTCATTCTCTTGGAACAAATTTATTTATGTGTATACATCTGCCATTCAATGCCATGCCCTACCATAAGGGCAAATACCACTTATAAACAAAACAAACATTTAAATCAACATCAACTATTCGAATAATGTTATTTACCAACTTACAATGTTGTTTCCTCCTAAAAATAACTTGAGTCAAACCAAATACAGTCTTGCAATAATATTAGGTTTGAAACATTGCCAACATAGCTGTCACATATATAAAATATATATTTTATATCTGAATTCAGATGAAACCATTATATAAACATTGATGTGTGACTGCATATGCATAGTTTATATTTTGTGACTCTAAAGACAGCAATGGAAATGAAACCATTTCTAGAAATTCATTATGTAATACAGACTAAGGCCACTTAAATAGGACTTTCGGTAATAACCCAATTTATCAAAATAATTATTTTTTAAACTTCCTTATTGGTATTACTGTACAATAATATAACTTCAATCTGTATTTTTATCTACCACTAAAATTTAGGTTTAAAATTATAAATATATGCTTATGCACAGTTATGTAAATGTCTGTTTTATTATGTAAGATTTTAATCAGTTACCTCCAACTCCTCACCAGTAGTATTACAAATTTCTTCAACAAGGTTAATTGCACCAGCCTCACCACATAAGTGTATTTCTTCTGCTTGTAAACCTTAAAAAATGAAAATTATTGTTTAACTGATTCCAAAGTGCAACATGTGTCAATTTACTGTATGAAATAAATTCACTCCCAACCCGCCCTAACCAAACCTAACAAAACCCATTCCACTTTGCTAGTTGCTTATACTTGCTTCATATAAAGTCCAAAGTTGGACTCACAAACAAAGAATGGATAATGATGAAATATAAAGTGGCTATTTGTTAATTTTAAATTGTGTAAAAAACAGACCTAGTATAGCTCTTGTCCATGCCCATCCTCTGCTCATATCCCCAATCATCTGAATTTCATCAATAATTGCTACTTCATCTGTAAATAAAAAAGTAATAAAGGAATTTGATTATATGATGATTTTGTGAATGTTTTATATAATTTTTTTTATAAAAATGTGATTATAAAATGATATAACAGCATACAAATTATTGAGTCAAACTATAAAAATTCAAATAGAACAGAATTTTATGATTTCAACATTCAATATTACTAACATTATTATTATAGGCCATCTTAATACATTTAAAACATTATGTATTACAATTTCTAAGTACATATTAAATAAGAAAGAAAACGGGTACTATAAATAAAATAAGGCTTCTATCTTTAACTTAAGCCGTCATAATTTACTTACAATTGTCATTTAAAGATGTCATTTCAACAGTACATGCAATATGTTTTGATGGAATGAGTTCTGGTTCATCCAACAAAAAGGTTTCAATCTCTGTGGTAGATTCAGTTTCTTCATTATTATTTTCTACTAATGTAGTATACTGTGATGCATGCCGCCTCTCTTCTCCTGTTATCAAATCACAAGGAGTTCCCTAGAAGTAAAAAGTACAAATGAACCATAATAAAATACCACAAATGAACCATACAAATGAACCATAATGAACCATAAGGAGATAGCCCAAAATCAATGTTTATTGTTTATTAAGTGTATAGATATATGTATATCTAACATAACCAAGAATTTAAAGTTTAAACACAATGGTTCTGTACCCTGGTGATATAATATCCCATGAAAATTAATAACCTCCAGTAAATTATACACAATGAAAGAGCTGATGTATTATTAGGATAAACATATAGTTATCATTTAATGTTGCACTTACTTCTTTATTTGATTTATGATAAATTTCTGTAGCTAATAACTTCAACGGTCCACAGTAAACTCCTGATTTTGATTTCAAAAATCTCTGCATTGCATGGTAAGTCTTTCCCGAGTTTGTGGGTCCTGCATGAAATATTATTTTTCTGTTTAAATTGCGTGCCTGAGGATACCTGTAACAACATGCATCAATTATCATGAAGCCAAAATTAAATACAGCAAGCAGTATGGAAATATAAATTTAAGTAGTTTATTCTCCCTTTAATGATGTAAAATAAACATAAGACTGTTGTTTTGCTGGTAATAACATGTGAAGCTAAAGATTTCATATTGATTTCCCAGCCATAGCAGATGTTTACATGACAGATAAATATTATTTTCTCAAATTTTGGATGCTTATATTTGTTTTTTACTTATATTTATGTGACATACAACACAGGGAACCTTTGTTGATTAGTATGGGAGTGTTTAATATTATTTTTTGAGGGTACAAGAAATAAAATCACATTATTTAATTTTTTTTATCTAAATAAATACCAGTTAGCAGGAGTCCTGAGATCAGATATTTTCTTTAAATCGTCTAAACAGTCTAAATGAGGAAATGCCAGTCTAGCATGTCGAAGGAAGTATGGAAACAAATCATCAATGTGTCCTGCACCTAAAACAAATATTATAGTTGGAATAAGTTGGAAATTGAGATAATTTATTATTTTGTTATAAGTATTTGAAATAGTTACCCATCAATACATCACTAATAGTAATATGTAAATCTGGCGGCAAATCATGTTCTAAACAATGTCTTCTAAAGGACAAGAATGCTTGATGTAGTAACTGGTCGTCTAATCCATTTTCCGAAGCAAGCATACGTACTTCAGGTTTCTGATAGAATTTATTTAATATTTTCAATAGGTCCTGTTTCTTTAAACGCCCTGTAAATTCTTCTCCTATATTTATATCATCTGCGTTTGGCTTCACTGGTACTGGAATGAAAAGCGCCGATGGATTGCCCTTGTCGTGCTTTTTACCTCTCTTGAAAACATAACCTACACCACCAAATTTTCCTTTACGACTTAACAAAACATTGGACAGCAACACAGATCTACACGGTTGTAGTATATCGGTACAATAAAAAGCAAATAAGCGCGAAACCCCTTTGTACATTTTAGAAAAAAAAAAAACAAATTAAGGGATTTAATTTTTACTAATAACGCATTTGTCTGAATGAATAACCGTATAATTAAGTGGATTAAGTGATACTAAGTGACAAATAGAATGATAACAATGTGTCAAAAGTGACATATCTATTACTGTCACTAGTAACCTGAAGATGCGACGCATTTACAATGATAACTGTTTCATGCAACGTGGTAAAGTGGTTAAGTATTACTAAAATAAGAGAACAATACGAGAAAGAGACATGAAAAAAGTGATGTATTATTTTTTGCAGTAGTTCAACATTTACTTATAGTAAATAAAGTAGTTATTTTTTTACTATGATATAATATAATACAATACTCTCTGTCGTCAACCATAGAGTATCATCATAATTTTGGGATTGTCTTGTCTTGTCAACGTTGACGTTAGTAAGTAAGTACTAGACGGACACGACGACCAGCGAGTGAGAATTTTATTTCGGCTACAAGTCCTAATTGTACATTGATTACGTTTCACATGATAGATATCACTAAATATTCGCAAATTCAACATTATTTACCAGGCATTGTGACTTAATATAGTCATTACAAACAATGGGGAAAGCTAAAAAAGGAAAAAAGAACCAGACTGTGGAGGATGGGTAAATTTTGACTTATAACATATGTTGTCCGTATTTAAATTCGCTTTTCTCATAAAACTCATGTTTCCTTGTATTACAGAGATAGTGATGTAGAAACTACCAACATTGAGAGTTTAAAACCTGCTCAAAATAAAGGAAAAAAGTAAGTATTTTTTAGGTTATTAGTCAGAATTTCGAGACTTTTCAATACTTGGCTTGCAAAGGTTGTTCATCATAGTTACGCTTACTAAAAACTAATATTGGCCAGTAAATGTAATATCGCATTACCTGAAGCGAATTTAATATTATACCATGAATCAAGTAAACCTAAGCTAATATTATTAATATATACTTTTATGTTCCAGGATTATAGCTGAAAGTGAAGAAAGTGAAGATGAAAAACCTAAAGTAAAGGCTAAATCCAAGAAATCAGTTGAGTCTGATATAAAGGAAGTCACAAAAAATATAAAGAACGTGTCCATATCCAATAAGTCTCAAAAAAAGAAAGTCGAAAGCACTGAAGGTAATTTGATATTAATTTTTTATAATATTAGGCACTAAATGTCACAATTTAAAATGTTGATTTGTTTCAAACTACTGTTTAGGATGAATGGATTTTTTTTTTGTTACTTGAACCCATTTCAAACAAAGATAACTTTACTCTTGAACATGAATGTAGGTCTCACTAAATAATACTTCATTATAATAATGAGCTTCATTGAAATATAATATACATTCTAACCATATAAATTTAATTTAATATTTATTAATTGAAATAGGCTTATGATTTGAATTTATCATATCTATATAATTTGATGTATTTTTGTACATAATTCTGAACAAATATTGAATCACATAAACAAGTATCTTTTTGCTGGAAGACATCACGGATATTATAATATGAGGCAAACTTTTGATACTCCACAGTTTCAATTAACTGTGTCATGTTGTATTGAGTATTACTTACTATTTGTACTATTTTTAATGAGGAAATCTGTGAAATATTATAAGAAAGTCTGTTAAAATTTATAATAACCAAAATACAATGATTATATAAGATTTTAAATTTAACATATAAATTATAAAGTGAACACATCATGCTTATTTTGAATTATTACATCAATGATAACTTATTAATATTGTTAATATTTGTTGAAACATATACCTTGAAAAATTGCTAATTATTACTTGTAATATTTAATAGTAAAGTCATATTGTGTCATAAATGAAAAATAATGATAAAATTATTGTAATTATAATCATTTATATTTGGTTTCAAAATTTGGTAGTCATTAGTGTACATGCATAGGCCAAATCATATGCATAGGAGTTAAATAGAAATCACAACTTTTGTTCTATTATTTTAAGCCTATGTGAGTTTATTGCATTTAATCATTTTGTAACTTTCTTGCACTTGCTTTGTAGATGAGTCTGATAATGAATCAGTAAAAGCCAATAAAATTAACAAAAAGGAAGAAAAGAGTGCTTTCTCATTATTAGAAATTGAAGATTCAGGGGATTCTGCTGCTGAAGCACCCCAGTCCTCTGATGATGAAAAAGTTCAGAAGCCTATACAGAAAAAAGCACAAGAAAAAAAAGAGCCAGCTGGTAAGAAAGGTAAAAAGGCCAGAAGAAAGAAGGATGATAGTGATGATGATTTGGAAAAAGTACTAGCAGAGCTGGAAATGGAATACTCTGGAGTTAAAAAAGAATTTACTCCTCCTGTTGAAACACCACAAGAAATTGAAAAATCAAAAGAATCACTGGAGGAGAAAACTAAATCAAAGAAAAAGGCAAAGATAGAAGAATCAAAAACTGAGCAAGAAGGTGAAGCAGAAGATAATGAGAATGATATTTCTATCAAAACTGCTGCTCAAAAGAAAAAGGAAAAAAAGGAGAGAGAGAAATTGAAAAAACAAGAAGCAAAGAAAAAAGAAAAAGAGCAAGAAAGTAAAAAGGAAGATGAAGTTAAAACTGCCGTAAAACAATTATCTGAAAAAAAAGTAGATACTAAACCCGCCGAAAAAGAGGAGCCTAAAGGTGAACAAAAAGGTCCTTCTGAGGAAAAAGAGGGAGAAGGTGACATTCCAGCAGGAGAAGGAAAGAAAAAGAAAAAGGGAGAAAAAGTTGAAAAAGATGATAAAGGCAAAAAGGGACCTACAAAGAAGACTATTGCTGCAATGCAGGAGGCATTAAAGAAAGTTAAAGAAGAAGAAGAAAGACTGAAAAGAGAAGAAGAAGAACGCATAAAACAAGAGGAAGAGCGTGAGCAGCAGAGACTGGAAGCAATTAGGTTAGAAAAAGAACGAAAAGAGAGGAAAAAACAAAAGGAAAAGGAGAGAAAAGAAAGACTTAAAGCAGAGGGAAAATTGTTGACCCCTAAACAAAAAGCTGAGAAGGCCCGAGCTCAAGCTTTATTAGAATCTCTGAAAGCCCAAGGAGTAGAAATTGGATCAGCTGAAAAGAAACCGCCAAGACCTGGAACTAGAATTAAGCCAACTAAATTAAAAACACAAATGTCACAAGAAGCACCACCAACCCCGTCTGAGGAAAAAAGAATTGAATTACAGGTTGTGGATAAAAAAGTAAGTTATTAAATTCAACATGATATAGTTGTCTGTGTCATTATGAGAATAATGCCCTAAAGTATGACAACATTTCAGCATCTCTATAATTATATTAATGTTTGAATGATTTTAGGAGGTGCAAACGAAACCTGAAGAAAAGAAAGAGTCAGATAATGGATCTGTGAAAGACGCATGGGATGCTGAGTCTTCTGAAGATGAGATGGAACCAGTAAAGCAGGAACCTCCAACATCATCTTCAGAAGTAACAACACAAGTATCTGTAGAAGAAAAGCCTAAAGAGGTACCTTATTGTATATATTATGTGTGTATACATATCTATTCATACAGTCTATCAAAGAGGATGTCATTTATTTCATAGAGTTTACTTATTTTTGGTACCAAGTTCTTTTTTCTTAAATGGACTAACTTAGTTTGAACTTATACAAAAAAACTTTAATCAGTTAAAATAAATAATTATATGATTTCAGATTTTGGTTTGTTTAACGTTATTGTATTTTAAATCTATTATATTTTTCTTTTAGAAGGGTGATGAAGATAGTTCAGAACCAGAGGACGAGAGTTCAGAAGAAGATTCTAGCTCTGAAGAAGATTCTGATGATGAACAAATGACAGATGCGCAAAAGAAACGAGAAATCGTCTTAAAGAGATTGGAGGTAATTTATCAGTAGATTGCTAGGATGCAGGATTAGTAGGTTGAGTATTTTTTTTTTAAATGTAAATAGCCGACAAACAAGCTGACTAGCCACCTGATGTTCAGTGGTCACCATCGTCCATAGATACCAGTAAGACTAAAGGTGACACTGATGCGTTGTTGAGCGAGAAAGAAGAAGAACGAAAGAAAGCACTGGCTCTAAGCCCCCAGCCGGAACACAACGACCCGTTAGGCGGCTGACCCAAGCATGAGGGTGGTAGCGAGCCAGGCAGGCTTTACAGAAGGATAATAATACCAGTAATAATATTAATGACTTAATAATAATACTTATAATACAATATACTATCTTACCATCAAGCAGGTTGGTTTCTAGTGCCTCTTACAACCCCAGTTTTGCTAGCATTGGATTGGGGGGAGTATTCTAGGCCACCCCAATGCGGCCAAAATATATATTATTTAATACTTATAGCATAGCGACAAAATTCTACCACGTTTATGTTTTTCTATTGATTGATGAGTATTTTCAAATCTATGTTTCCTCATAATTTTTATATAAAATAAATTAATGCTTGACAACAATCCACCTGATGATTAGTGGTGATGAAATCTAAGATGTTGAACGTATTAACTTATAAAAGCCTATTCACACTCCTTTTGAAGACTGTCACATCATAGGTACCAGGGAACATAGACGCGGGCAAGTGACTCCAGCATAGGGCATTGCGCATAACGCCTCATTCTCACAGGCGGGACGTTCATTACGTAAGGATGGACGCTTACAGTACGTTTTTCGATGGAGGAAGGGCGATGGGAGAATTATTTCAAACAGTTCATGCGCACACTCTAAAGAACAAAAGGCTACCCTGGGCCTCTGCTCAAAGCTTTGCAGATTGATTTCAACCACATCTGGATCACCAATGAGCGTCTCGGCATGCCTCACCATATATCCAAGGCTTATATATGAGATTTGGCAGCACCAGCCCGAATATGACAACAATACTCCACACATGGTCGAATCTGAACTTTTTTCAAGGTTAAAAGCTGATTTGGTGTGAAGTACCGCCGCACCTTCTCAAGGACCCCAAGTTTCCTTGTAGCCGCTTTTGCCTAAGACTCAATAAAGTGACCAAAGTTTAGGTTTGAAAAAACTTCCACTCCCAACAATTAGAGACGGTCATGCACTCCAAAGATACATTCTGAAAAGTAAAAAAAGTAAAAGAAAAGGGTAAAAAGACACATCTGTGTTTTTGTGGTGTTGAATCTCACAAGACTGGTATTGCCCAATTCGGACTCTGCCCAAAGTGTGAGTTTCATATATTTCACTATGGCGTCTCTTTCGGACTGTATTTCGTCAAAACTGGCTCGAGCATTCGGCAGATAAATCCCCACTACTGTCATCTACATACCCATAGACTTCGGACTTGAGCATATCATTGATATGCAACAGAAATAGAGTGTTGTAGAGATCGAACCGCTCAGGAACTCTGGCGTTAGTAGCCATCGATTGCGATGAACAACCCTCGACGATAACTTGGAGAAACCGTTCGCTCAGAAAATCCTTTACCCAACCGACAAGGCCATAGGATAATCCATAAGCTAGAAACTTGCTTAACAGGCTAGCGTACAGACCCCGTCGAAAGCCTTCGAGACTCGAGGAAGACTACAAGCCACCCTGTTTTTCTCATGGGTCTCGCCTCATAAGTAAGTGACATAAGATACACGGTGCCCTCAATGCGAAGGAGATCATTTTATTCTAGGTATGATACGAGACGCGAATTCAATATACGGTTCATAATCTTACAGAGATATTTAGTCTGTGATTTCGGTGGTATCTCTGTTGCTGTCCCAATAATAATAGATAGAGATGCCAGCCTGCTTTGGTTTCTCCTGGTTGGATCTCAGTTCCTTACTCCAGCATGATGGGGAAATACATCGAGATATAAAACGGCGAATCCATGTAGGATGGCAGAAGTAGAGACACATAACCAGCAGCACTGCATGCGACCTGAGAATGCCACTTAAAGTTAAAGGGAAGATTTCCAAGTCGATTATAAGACAAGTAATCATGTACGGCTTGGAATGCTGGGCGGCTAAAGTGCGTGAGGAGAAACGTCTCCACTCTAGAAAACTGATCACTCCAAAAGATATACTTCGCCGACCCCAGATAATGGGATAAGGTATGATGATGATGATGATGAATCTTAAATAGTATGGAAGTAATTGAGATAGGTCGATGATTACTAACTAGACGGCTGCCTTTTTTGGGTACAGGTAGCACGTTAGCAAGCTTCCAGGATTTGGCATTATCCTAGTGTTGAGAGAGAGGCGGAATAAACAGCACAGGGGCAACTCGGGTGCACACGCCTGTAGTGCAATCGCTAGTATTCCATCAGGACCACTTGATTTTTTTCACCCCTATACACAGCATGGTCTTGAAAACCTCCTTGTTCGTTATGCGGATGTGGGGCAAAGAGCTGCCGCAGTGAGGTATTTGTGGTGGCATGTTATTGCTAACATCTAGATGCGAATTTTCGGCAAACAGAGACGCACACAAGTCCCGTCTTTTTTTTAGCCGTATGCACCAGAGAGTTCTGGTTTTACAAGTGGAAGGCAGTGTGGGCTGAAATTAATCCATCCCTTGATCTACTACATCGATTATAGCTTCCGTGCAGCTCGACGGATCTTAAAAAGAAAAGCAGACTTGCCGCCAAGGATAAGATACTAAGAAATGACGCATCTTATCTCAATCTACTGACCTATAGTGTCATACTCGCAGTGTCGTTGGGTGTCGATAATGGGCCTCATCACCTTGATGACCTTGTGATAGAGTCAGAGTCGCCGTGCCATTGGGCCTTGGCTTGAAGACCGCAAGACGTATCTTAACACATTCGACACTACGAGCGCGCGCGAATTTTATTCATATGTGGCAAACATGAAATGAAATCTGTAAATTTTTGCGATGAATCTAGTTAATAAACGCACTTTTGCACTAACTTTATTAGTATTGGCCTGCAACACAAATCACATTATTATGTTTATTTCCAAGAATACAAATAATCTTGGAGTGATTTTAATTAGAATTGTATGTAGTTCTATCTAAAGTTGAATATAAACATCCTTACTGTGACCCAGTAAAACCGGTTCAACCCTTAATAATCAAGAAATAATTTATCCTTAGAAACGTAAA
The DNA here is from genome assembly GCA_003671415.1 of Megathymus violae. Lineage (NCBI taxonomy): Eukaryota > Metazoa > Arthropoda > Insecta > Lepidoptera > Hesperiidae > Megathymus > Megathymus violae. The sequence continues at coordinate 351,023 of PDGT01000089.1, forward strand.
GAAGAGAATGAAAAGAACAAAGTGCACAATCCTCTTCGCGCGGCTGTGGTTTGCGTCCTTGGTCACGTGGACACGGGCAAGACCAAGATTTTGGATAAACTTCGCCGCACTAACGTACAGGACGGCGAGGCTGGTGGTATCACTCAGCAGATAGGCGCTACCAACGTGCCCATTGAGAATATCAAGGAACAGACTAAGCATGTGAAGGGAGTAAGTCAAGTTTTAATTATTTTCAGCCTGTGATCAAATTAAAGATTCTAGAATTTACAGGTAAATGTTTGGTATTATTCTTGTGCAGAGGCGGTCGTTCCTTATAAGCCGAAAAGTCTTGCTTGCGTTGTTTTTTGCCATATAACTAATGCCGGTCACTCACATTCGCGCGAATACGCGAACCTACAAGTGTAGGACGACCTTCGCAAATGATTATGCGAAGTTTTTGATGCATTCGTGGTTTTCCAAGCTGTGTCGCACATCAAAGTGCGCGAACTTCGAACATTCGCGTAGTCTCCCACACATTCGTGCGACCAGTTGCGCACACGATTGCATAGGTGATAGATGTCTTCATTTTTCGTAGGTTGCAGCGTCTACTATAATTACTATAAACTTAACTACTAATACGTACTATAGTAGTAGTTTTAGCTACTCTTTATATTGGAAATGGATGAAGTGTAGGGGGGTGCGTAAATAGATTTGCATACTCATATGCGAACCCATTTGCTTATCAGTCCCTCACATTCGTGCAAACATTCGTACAAATTTCAAACCTTTGCGCGCATGTGAGTGACCGGGGTAATACCTACAGATATACCTACATATCTGTGTGACGATATTATGTGACGATAATACGACACAGACATTATGTGGCAAAATGCAACGCAAGCAAGACTTTCCGGCTTATAATGAAGGACCGCCTGTTCTTGTGATGATATGTCAACTAAAATACAATGAATGTTACTATTCAGCGGATATTAATCAAATCAAGTGGAAATATATAACATAAACATTTCCGTACATATAATTGAAGTGAAGAATATTCAACTTTTAGAAGCTCACTAAATAATTCTGTAATTTTAATTAAGTTGATTTCTTTTGAATTTGACAGTAATAACCAACTAGTCGAGTTGATTATGCTTTGTTACTTATAGTTATATAACTTCATTATTATTGCAGGTGAATGAAATCGCTTTCAAGCTACCGGGGCTACTAATCATTGATACTCCTGGGCACGAGTCATTCAGTAACTTGAGAAACCGAGGATCTTCTCTTTGTGATATTGCTATTCTTGTGAGTATGATTATTTAAGTGATTGATTTTTCATTGATGAATTTTTCTGTGTATAAAAATTCAATGGAACTATATTTTTAACCTACTTATTCTTAATATTAATACATATATATATATGTATATAGATATAGAATCCATGAGTTTCTTGCCCTAATGATCTCTATTAATATACTATATTGGTTATTTATTATGTGATGTTATTTCTTAAATCTTGTAACTATTTACAGATATATGGCCACAAGTAGAATTTTGTATTTTGCTTTCAAATACATAATTTAAAAATAAATTTAATAATTTTATTTTTCTTTTGTAATAGTGATAAAATATTGATATTAAACCTCCAGGTAGTGGATATCATGCACGGGTTAGAGCCTCAAACCATTGAGTCGATAAATCTCCTCAAACAAAAGAAAACACCATTTATCGTAGCATTGAACAAGATTGACCGGCTGTACGACTGGCAGAGCGCACAGCGCAAAGATGTGCGTGATATCCTCAAGCTGCAGCAAGCTAATACGCAGTTGGAGTTCGAAAAGCGCACTAAGGACGTTATACTGCAGTTTGCTGAACAGGTATAGTGTGCTATTGGCCTTATTGATGACCAGACTTGCCTTGTTTAAAAACATGACATTTATTTATTTAATTTATTTAATCGGTACGGGTTCACCCAACCAATTAATTATATACATGAATCGATTAACAATTGTTATATATATAATATAAGGTTAAATTCTTTAACGGTCAAAACAGTCGTGGCAGGTTGAGTAGATACCGATGCGAATGGCGAGCTAGCCCGTGATCCTTTTTTTCCCAGAAATGAAATCCGTACATATTAAAATTCAAATTATTGGCAATGTCCGCACAGTTAACTAATTGGCTAACAACTGAGAAGATAAATATATGAATATCTTCGTCTCGTTTCAGATAAGGATCACAATATCGAAATTGAAATGAATTAACTGCTCAGTAAAGACGTTCCGATTTAAATAGAAATATTTAAAGCTGGTTTTTGTTACCTGCAAAGTCATTTCATCAGACAAAATACGGCGCGTTGCAAATGCTGCCAATTCGTAACCGCACCCAGAATTGTTCCAGCTCATATTTTTATTTTTATTGCCTATTAATAATTATCATATATTATTGCCAGGGTCTGAATGCAGCGTTGTTTTACGACAACCCCGACCCACGTAGTTACGTGTCGCTGGTGCCCACGTCGGCGGTCACTGGGGAAGGCATGGGCAACTTGCTGTCCATGATCGTCCAGGCCTGTGAAGGACCCCTTCACAAGCGACTTGTATTCTCACAACAGTTGTTAGCCATCGTGCTCGAGGTAAAAACTACTTAGATAGCACTATTTGCTTAAATACATCTTATAATTTTTAGAATTATCCTACATTTTAGGCATGCGTCACATTTGGAACTTATAAATTATAGTAAATTCAGTGATGGGACTAGTTTTTAGAACAAGCCTGAACAAGGCAAGCCCACTTGTGTGGTGTCGTACAACCCGGGTTCGGCGGCCCGACGAGACATACTTTGTACGACATACGTATATATATTTAACATAGCTAACTCCCTTGTTTAGCTAACTCCAGAGCGCAAGCTGGGCTTAGTTTTTGGTACTAATTACTTTATAAACTAACAAAGTTCCATCTATATTCTGTTAGACTCGACAATAGGTTAGAAAGAGAGATACAATGCTTGTTAGAAAGCCACATTGCAAATCCATGCGTGCGAGCGAGATAGATCTAGCTCTCCGAGTTCTCGTTGCCTGAGTGAGGACCCGTACCGGCCGGGCAGCAAGAGATACGTTACCATACCTATAGTTTAGTTTGCACTTTGCAGTTTAGTAATATGACATAAATATGTAGGTATGTGGTTAGCTATTATTTCGTAAAATGCAACGCAAAGGCTTTTCGGCGTATACGGAAAAACCGCCTCTGAGTATATAATTATCCAAAATTTTGCTCAGTACTTTTATTAGACTTATTAGATTTTGTTATGTGGAAACATATTAATTAACTTATCGGTTGATATAGTTAGTATAGGTTTTATCTCAATAAAAATTTTAGACCCCATAATAATAGTTTTATCAATACATCAATAAATTCCTGTTTAAATAAATTGGATAGATAATTTACTATCAATGTTTATTATCTAATAATCAATACTCAATAAATTAATGCTGACACTTCCTACACGCAGTTTTAGTTTCTATTTAATTGTATGCCTATTTATTCGTTTCGGTGAAGAAAATATCGCGAGAAAGCTTGCTTATCTGAGAATGCTTTCATTAATATTAAAAATTAATTAAAATTTTCCAATCCATACTAACCTAAGGTGCGTGCACTATTATATGTTGCCTTGTGTTGTGATGCTGATGCAAAAATTAACGTAAACATGTCATTCGATAGGTAAAAGCTATTCCCGGATTGGGGACAACAATCGACACTATCCTGATAAACGGCACCCTACGCGAGGGTGACACCATAATCCTGGCGGGTACGGACGGGCCCATCGTGACGCAAATCCGTTCCCTACTGATGCCGCAGCCCATGAAAGAACTTCGAGTAAAGGTCGGTATATCAAAACGGGTAATGTAAGTTTTAACCAGCCCATTGGTATGGCTTAAGGTTGCCATTTAACTGTACCGTGAGTGTCATTCGGCATCGGACGTTGGGTAGCATGCGAAAGTAAATATCACCCCCTACTACGAGTATGATGAGGAGGATAAAATCAAAACCAAGTTTGATCTTTAATTTTATCGAGTCCGGTCCATTTGCATTTTCCATCATAATAAGAGATGAATGGGACTCTGCCCACCCTTGAGATAAGCTTTTCTGCCCACGAAACCCTTGTTTCTATCATCATCATAATTGAGGGCAGTGGACTTCCTAAAACCTAAGCTTAGTACCACATGGTGCAATCTTGATGGTACTCTTGTTGCTTGTTAATTCATCCAGCGTTGTTAACAATGAAAAGAATGAATTATTACTATTTTTTACATTCAAGCTTCATTACTAACATTTGATATTATTTTTTATTATTTTTATAGAATGCTTACATCGAGCACAAGGAAGTAGTGGGCGCCCAGGGAGTGAAGATCGCTGCCAAGGAGCTCGAGAAAGCAATTGCAGGTCTCAACTTGCTGGTCGCACAGAAACCAGACGAGGTTGATGTACTTAAGTGAGTATATAAGCAATGATGTTGGTGAAATTTAAAACGTGTGCTTTTTCTAATCCTCGGGGATAAATTAATTATACAAATATAAATTATACACATAATTATTTCACATGAGAATCTCTAAACTATATTTGAATTACATCTGAATTCATTACGTATTTGAAAAGAAAAGAAAGAAAGAGACAGATAGAAATAGCAACTTTGTTATTGTTTGTGTAAGCGATTACTGGTAAATAACTTTAACTTTTGTTTAGTTTTTTATGAATAGCCTAAATACTGGCCGTCCGAATGTTAAAACATGATCCTCAGGAAAATTGGCAATGATGCTAAAAAATCCCAGAACCAGAATCACCACAACCAGATCACATTTTATAATATTGGATTCTCATATTCTTTCCTATCAATAGTCAAGGTATGAGTGGACCAACCACCTGACGGTGAGTGGTCACGCCGCACAAAGATATTTTGTAACATTAAAAGCATCACTGACATGTCGCACCTAGCATTAAAAAGATAACCAACTGTTAACGGACTCTGACAGAAACTTCGACTAAGACATAAAAAACCCCACAGGATAATTTACAAAAATTAAAGATGCAAATCACATACATAAAAACCTCCTAATAAAAGGCAGCTGTCTTTTTATGATAATGTAATGTTACGTAACCAATGAAGTTGTCGTTTATTTATTTATAAAGATACTTTTGCTCACATCCAATGCCAATGCGCACTACGGCACAATACAAACACCCAAATGTACGTTATAGATCAAAATTAATACATAACAGTAAAATTACTTTTGACTTAAACATGTAATGCAATACTATTGATTTGTTCCAGAGAGGAAGTGGCTCGCGAGTTGAAGTCGGCTCTGTCTTCTATAAAGCTGTCGGAGCGCGGTGTTTACGTCCAAGCTTCTACGCTCGGCTCGTTGGAAGCCTTGCTAGAGTTCCTCAGAACTAGTAAAATTCCTGTGAGTTTCAAATACAATAGAAGGTAACGCACGCACATTCGCACAATCGCATTGGAATACATACAAAAAAATTGTGCTATGTGTAAATATACTTGGAGACGTCTCTAAATGTACTTCAAATAAAATCACAATAATGAATTAGCAGTACGAATTACAATTCTCAGAATAAATGGTAAATCGTCCCATTTACGTTCAAACTTTATGATCAGTATTGCCTTCAGTGTGATTCGAGAGAAGTAAGGATTCATTTAAATAACATAAGTAGATTAATTGACATTTGGTGTTTGGAACGGCGTATATATGTATATGCCCAGTAAATTCTCATTTCTTTAATCTAACAATAAATTCATAATATGCTTATGAACGTAATTACTACTTGTAACTACAGTTCTGAAAAGTGTCTGATGGAGAACAAACGATGAAATATAGCAAATTATTTAAAAATAACTTTATAACAATTGCAGAAATATTTTACATGAATAGCACCCTTAGCCATGTATTTTTATTGTACCACGGATATTCTAAATTTTAAATTAAAAACGTTTCACACACATTCATCACATTATTGTCCTTTATAATTATGCATTTATGTTTATTTGAGTATTGTATTATTTGCCCACAGTATTCCGCTATTAGGATAGGTCCTGTGGTGAAGAGAGATGTGATGAAAGCCTCCGCTATGCTAGAACACGACTCACAGTATGCTACAATCCTGGCGTTTGATGTTAAGGTAAGTGTTTTTCGTCTACAAATTGTAGTATACAGATTTGTATAAAAACGGATTATGTTATTGGTCACTTCAAGATACACACCGGCACTGCAAATACTATGGGTCTGAACATACGCAGATTAAAACTTCCAAGATCCGAGATCAAACATTTATCTGTCACCTACATAGTGACTTACCCCTAACGGGACCATAAAGTGGTAGTAAATTTATGTTCTACGTGAATATATCGAAATGCATAATTAAATTTGTTATTTCAAAATGACGAAACGCATTTAAACGAACTGATAAGTTAAACTTCGCGTTCTATAATAGAAGTAATCACTTGTCTCTTTATCATCTTTGTGTATCATCATTAAATAAAATGCAACAATTTCAAACAGATTGAACGTGACGCTCAGGAGCTAGCGGATCAGTTGGGCGTGAAGATTTTCGCTGCGGATATTATTTACCACCTGTTCGATAAGTTCACCGCGTACCGTGAAGAACTGAAGCAGAGGAAACGCGAGGAGTTCAAACACATCGCTGTGTTCCCATGTAAACTGAAGGTGAGTCGCTCATGTTGGAACAATGATGCCTGTAGTGTATGTTTATTCGATGGACAATGTATAGTCTTATGTATACTGACAGTGACCGTCTGTACAGTTGTCAACTGTTACAATCGGTGGAGAGGGTAGTTGTAAAGCGCGAAGTATTTTGATGAACAACTTTCTTTCTTCTTATTTTATGGCCGATAACACATCAGTGATACCTTTAATCTCACTGATTTTCATGGGTGACGGTGATCACTTGCCACCAGGTGGATTGTCTGCTCGTTTCTCAACTATTTACGTAAAAAAAGTCAGTCTTGTAACGGACACGTTAAGGTTCGGACGTGTGCCTCTACGCCCGTAGCTGCGTGTAGTATTGAGCCGTCAGTGATAGTTCTCAGTGTCCCCTACGGCGAATATCTTTTTTGGCCTTTAAATATTTCACTAAGTATGATCTTTTGTCACAGATTCTACCGCAATTCGTGTTCAACTCCCGTGATCCGATCGTCGCGGGTGTGATGGTAGAAGCCGGTATTGTGAAGGAAGGCACGCCTATCTGCGTACCTAGCAAAGAGGTAATTATATGTAATTATAATTGCAAACATGGCTGTAACATGTTTGTATAGGAGGGTTGTTTTAAATACCAAAGAACAATAGCCTGATGACTGCTAATTAATTGTATATCAGCGACCAAGTTAAGACTTGAACTAATTATACAAAGCTTCCGAGCTGTGTAAAGGTGTCTGCGCCTAATGTTACAGTCATATATTGTTTTATTGGCCCCGCTTATTATTGTTGGATAGCAGTCTTGAAACCAAGTATTAGGAGGATAAAAACTTCCGACACTTTAGTGAGTCACTGAGGCATCGCTGAGTACGCTCCAAGTCTTCTGAATAATGCGACAACTCAACAGGACATGGGCCTACGTCTTGGCCTATATCTTATGAGTTGCGACAAAAACTTTATATAAAATGTTTTTTTTTTTATGGTAAAAAAGCAGTCGGTCCGGGTAAGGGGTCATGTCGTCCATGAAAGTTTAACATTAGGCGGGGTACTGACGCATTGCAATAAGGGGAGAATCGGTTTGTCAACTGCACTGTAAGATGATCTCACAGCCCAATTTGTAATTGCCCGCTGAGCGAAAGGTCCCGGGTTCCACTCTCGGCTTACACATAAATTTTTATTGTGTGATGTCTAATTGTGTGTGTCCATGCCACCCGCAACACAGGAAATCGTAGTGTGGGAGTGTGAATATGTAATCGTTTACGCATGCTCTAGTCTGGGGGATTTAAATTGGTACTCCAACAGGATGAATCTGGTGTCATTGCCTCATCTACTGTTTAGAAAGGTGCTGCCTAAGTAATGTAGGAAACGCCAGTGGTGAAAAATAAATTAGCTTTTATTTGAAATACTGTGTTATGCGCAATTAACGAAAGTTAAAAGAATGTTGCACAAAATGTTACAGGGCAGAGCAGAGAAATAACCACAGACCACAGAATTATTACAGATTATACATATATAACCAACATAATGGGTCGCGTTTAAAATAACACAAGTAGAGGAAGTTGACTTAAATTCAATTATAGAGTCAATTACACATGAAAATAATGAAAAATATTGGTTTTATTTGTTGTCGTTACCAGTTCGTCGAGCTGGGCTTGGTGACGTCGATCGAGGTGAACCACAAGCAGGTGGAGACGGCGCGCAAGGGTCAGGAGGTGTGCATCAAGATCGAACCGATACCGGGCGAGTCGCCCAAGATGTTCGGCCGGCACTTTGACGAGACCGATATGCTCGTCAGTAAGGTACTGTCCCTTTTAATATATTGCCAATTCATCGTTACATCCCATGAGTGACCAACTGCTCCGGTCTCCTCTTTCAATGAGAGGTGTCAAGGCCGTGATTCGCCACGCAAGTCAAGTTACACGTAGTTACAGAGACCTCTCAGGTGTGCAGGTTGCCTCACTATGTTTACATTCATCGAAGCGAATGATAATTAATTTGTAATACGCAACCTTACATAATGTGTAAAATGTTAATAAAATTTTCAAATAAAACCTTAAATCTTTCCTTCTTTATGGATTGCGTGATTTAATGTCTGTTTAATGTGAAGTATTAGTGTTCAGTCAAAGCTAGAACAAACGAAGCTTGGAAACATGTAAAGTCAGCGTGTTCGTATGCATACGAACTACTCCCTGACTAAATTTCGATATACATATATGATTTTTGTTACGTATCATGTAAAAATTTTGTATCTGTGGTGTTTGTAAAGTGCTCCGTGAACAATTTTATATACAATCTGTCATACATGTACAACTAGCATACCTGGCACGGACGAGTCCAACAATGCGACGAGCCCAACATGCCACACGCAGGCGAATATCTTCTTGACATCCAAGACGAGCCCAACCTTGTGTCACCCGTAGTTGAGCTCGTCACAACGTCGTGTCAACTGAACGTAGTCAGTGGGCCGCATCGAAACCCTTACTGCTCATCCCTTATATTAAGTGATGGGCATTATGCGATTCAGCAACGACCGCTCGCCAGTATCGGCAACGGCATGCCGAGTAGCGACGATTCTTGCCCAGCTTCGAGAAAATGATGACCTTCCGTAACCTAACTAAGGTGGTCGGGGTGTAGCCCGTGCAGAGATTGCCATTGTGTAGCCGAGTGTGAGCGACTACGGTGCCCTTGAGCAGAATGCCTAGCGCCTGGTTACTAATCACATCAAGACCTGATGACGACCTGGGAGTCACAAGGCCACCTTTCGCGTCTCAGATTGGACGATAAATTGCACTCCCGTGAGTGTCGGTGTTGGATCGTTGATGAAATCCTGTACGCGCCTTCCGACGTGTCCGTGGTGCCCGCGTACGGTAGGCGCGGCGCGGGGTGGGGAGTAAATTGCCCTCCATATGTAAAGCAAGAAGAAACTTCGGCATGAACCTCAGCTCTGTTCCGAAGTGGAGTAAAGTGGCTGACTCGCCAGCCTGATCGATACGGGTCTCTCAGTTGGCTCCTCGATATTCCTTCATCTCGACCAGTGCATTTAGGTTACGCTTGACATTTTCGCTTTCCGGCGATCATATACCACACACGAACCAGTAAAGTCTCTAGTTCATGAGACTCCACCTAGCTCTGGATGGTAGCCGCCGCTAGTGCATCTTGCACCGAGGTGATAACCACTTGGGTGTAATTTACAGCAGATGGTATATTACCGTTTTAAACTATCGCTGGAAACTCTGTGAGTCCGTTCTGTGGCAAACCCTTTATCATTAAAACTCTGACCCGAGGCCATACGTAACTAATATGGGAAGATGTTGTATGTCCAGCACCTTCACATGGACGAGACAATACAGGTCGTTGTGAAACACTATGTCCAGGATATCCTTACAGCTCTTGTCCGACCTGAACGCATCTGTCTAAACTCAACTGTCCGTCTCATTATCCTGTTACGTAGCAATTCCTTTCTGAGGATTCTTTTGTAAATTTCAAATACACTATTTAGGGATTGGTTTTTTTGTAGGCGCCCTGGTATCGCTCCACCTACGTCTTATGTTTAACAAATAACATCCGCATAGGAAACAATTTATATAAATATTTATATTTTTATCCAGCATTAAATAAATATTATGTTTCCCTCATTTTATAGTTTTAGCAATAAGTTTTCTAATTCTATGTTTATTGAAGTAGTGTAGTAGTAGGGCAAAATAATCGCAAAATTAATTTTTAATGTCTAATAAATTTGGTTTAAAAAACCTCGTTTGTAATGATAAAACCACTACTTGTCTTTCATTTGCTGTGTTTTTATTATTACCGTCAAGATATTTTATCACTATAGCCAGTACAAAATTTATATCATTTAACTGAGTTTAAAGTATATTATTAATTGATAATTATAATATTTATTAATTACAAGATATTATATGTATATACCCCTAGGAGTATAAAGATTCCATATGTCAGCCAATGTATAAATAAATGACGTAGTACTCTTGCGTCTGTGCTAGGTCTGTAAAGTTACTGAAGTTCTTTATTTAGATATCCGTTCTCTGTCGATTATAACACAAGTAGCTATCAATACGACGTTCAAAGGGACCTGTACGTTTATTTATAAAGGAGCGACTCTAAAATAACATCGCGATCACTGCGTATCTGCGCATTAACAATATTATCATGTAAATTACTAAATTATCCGTTTCGTTTATTCCGAGCAACTTCAAAGGCGGAACGATGAAAGTTTTAGGGAATGTTGAATTTATCAATCTTATAGAATTCTTTTTGGTGTTACATTCGTTCCGATATATCGTTGCCCGCGCCATTACACTAACGACTACGAACGATTTATGTTTGAACTACAAAAGGATTTTTTATTTATGGATGGATATTTACAGATTTTCAAGCAATCATTAATTATTGACACATTGCGGTTGATATTTTTTCATCTAAGTGGAGTGGAATGTAGTGATTTTAACAAATGAAGACTTTTGTTTATAGCAAGTCGACTTTGGCTACAATCCAGAAATGTAATGGTCCATGTGGACTGCGGTCTAAAATATACCAGAAAGTCGAAAGTTGGAATTTTTTTTAAATGACGATAATAACATTCATGGATAATAACATAATGACATTCATGAAAATATTGATTGAAAATAATATTATTTATTACATTACACATTAAAACGACATAGCAGAGACAACAGAGCGCAAGACGATAGTCAATCCTGGACATTATCCATCAATAGCATTCGTTATACGTTATTGGAGGTCTTCGAGCGGTCCAAGAATTTCTCACACGGATCTGCTAAACGCAGGGTATGTCCGCTTATTCCTTACCCAAAAACGCCTTAATCGTTCTTCTTTACGTTCAGGGGGCGGTGATAATAATCACATGATTCATATGTTCGTTTCTGTGATATTATTATTTCATTAAGTGGTTCCTTGATAGCTTAGCAAATGTTTTGGGCGATAATAATACTGCACGTTAAACAGATTAGTAAATTACCACCAACACCGACTCACTATTTTATGCTTAAGTTATTTCGCTCACATTCAGTATGTTTGCAAACAGGAATAGAGCGGAAACAGCACGTCGTTGTCGTGTGCGCGTTTCGATGGCTCGTTTTATGTTACGATGTGTTGTGTTTGCGCGTTGCGCTTGGAAACGTAAACAGCGGTCGTCGTACGACGAACAGTCTTGAAATTAACTGTACGTTAATACGAATATTTTTGAAAATACTGCTTAAATTGTTAGTTTGCTGTTTCAGTACTGCATAAGAAAACCTCAGTTTGGTTTTGTATACTAGAAATTATTTGAGATTTACGATGAGAAAATAAAATCGACCTTTTTATACAGAAATCCTTACTCGTTGAGAAAAAGCTCGTGGATTCAATTCCCTGCTTGGGCAAAAATGTATGTGACCTATGAAATATTTTGACTGAGGTTTTGCGAAATTGATAACGTAGTGGTTAAAACGTTTGTCTCCAGCACAGCTGGAAGCCTAGATTGGAATCCTACACGCGCCTCTAATTTCCCAATTAGGTACATATTCATCACTCGCTTCATTGAAGAAGGACATAATTAACAAAACTGCATACCTTAGAGTTCTTTATAATGCTGTCAATGTTGTGTGAAGACTGCCAATCCACACTCACCCAGTTTGGGGATTATGTCTCACATTGTAAGAGGAGACTCTAAGCCCAGCAGTGGGACAGTTATAGATAGTATTAATGATCCGCCTTCTTCTCTGGGCTGAAATTGAAAAAGTATCCTAAGTATGCTGGCAGTTCACGTTGAAGTCGTAGTAGTAAAAAGCATGTATTCTATTAATTGTTTTGAACAATCTTTGTAAGAATATTCAGCTTATAACTAACGACCTACCCGTAGGAAATAATATTCATACAAATACCTTATATTTACCTCTTTATTGTTTTTATCTCAAAAATATCTGCTCCCATCGGGAATCGATGTGAAGGCCACTACTAAATAAGCTACAGAATCGTCCAGTATGTATAAATTCACCACGTAAGGACAGTTAATTAAGTATAAGCAAACAAACCTCGAATACAATTTCATATCTGCAGTTGAGGTCGATGCGATAGATGTTTTACGGCGAGCCGTCCTAGATGCGTAGAACACTACACACTACGAATCCTGTATTGTTTTGTTTCGTTTGTGTGTTACTACTAAAATCTTCATTGTTCATCTACGTTATACAAGGAACCCGTGCTAGATTTTGTGCTTTTAAACCTAATGGTTTTTTCTTTGCGTTATGTGTCAGGCAATTTTAAAGATTTTAAAAAGAACTTGATATAAATAAGGATTGGTGTCAGTGGCTTCATCGATCCTTCAGTCCAAACCAACCGCTCATGTTCGTGTATTGCTCTGAGCAACGAGCAGAAGAAAGGTTTTGTTAGCTCTTTTGGATTTCACAGAACTCTACACCGCACACCTTAATCCCGATGGTTGTTATTCAGTGTGATGTTGCTTTTTTACATCTCTGATTAGTTATTGCCCTCCATCTAAAACTTAACCACGAAATATTTCCGTTACCAGACTGACGCCACTGGTCTAGCAGTTGTGTGTGAGCTGTGACTACTTGCCGTCACATAATACACTTGTTACTATAAAAATCTACACTATTTTTTTATTTTATTTTATGTTAATTTTCTGAATAGTTGATGTGATTATAACGAATTCGTCTTATACCATTGTTTGTCATTACATAGTAGAGTCATGAACAAGTTTTTGCATATAATAAAAATAGGAACCCTGTATACTTACATGTTGTTTTTAATACAATAAAAAGTTACACGTTTATTCAGAAAATTTCATTCATTCATTCGGTGGGCTTGTGCGAGGCAACGACTGTTATGAATCGCACCCTCACCCTATTTCATTGATCGAAGAGCTCAAAGGGTCAGTATGTCGGGGGATGACGTAGATAGATGCACCTACCTCACTGAGGTTGCCACTTTCAAATTTCTGTTGTTCCGGCAATTTATGGATTTGGATTTTATGTCAAACATAATTAAAATTCATTATGTTTGAGCATAATTATTGTAGTACAAGAAGATCTGTGTTAAATTTAGAAATGTATTTATTGTCTTGCACCAGTAATTGAGTTTTACAAAAATTATTTACTCCTTGATTAGATTTTAAACGAATGAGTGAAAAGTTATATCTATATATTTATGAGAATACGATAACATTTTCTCATTTAGAGTAAAAGTAGGTTTGCAACCAACCCACGCCTTTTAAAAACAGGTGGTGAAAATTTATGGTATAGAGCCACATTGCCACCACACACCACATACAGATTCTCAAACTGTACTGTAACTTCTAATTGATGTAAAATTTTATTAAAATCATTCTTTTTTTTATTGATTTTTAATAGGTTATGTATACTGAATACTTCATATAAATAAATAAAAAAACCCACTTTCGACCAAAATTTTATCTCCTATTTTCACCGTAAGGGTGTTGTTTTCTTTAAATTTTAATGGTACTGAGGTGAATGTAAGTATGTGAGGTAAAATACAGATTAATTGAAAACCTCCTTTTTTGAAGTCGGGTAAAAAACTAAGAATGAAATGCTGTATAATGTCGCTGCTTATTGCTATAAGAAATGTTCTTTTAGCACATCTAACTACGGCCATATACAATACATTTATCGTCGATTACACAAAAAAATATATCACGATTTTTATTTCCATAATTTTATATTTCTTAACATGATATATGAATATAAATACATTTATATATGTTATTTCTTCATGGTTTATCGCACCTATACTTGCCTTCTCCATTTACATTGATTCAAACAGTCTAGGTAGTGTTAATGTATGAGGGTGTGGCGACATGAATGGCGCACCCGCTGGGGCGCCGCCATTGATCGCGGGGAGCGGCATCTGGGTCACCCCTGACGTCACGTCGGCAATGCACAAGGTGCCGCTTATTGCTAGGGGTCGGAGACGGAAGAATTTATAAATAGATTGGTCATATTTGTTAAAATTCGTTTGGGGTATCAAATAGATGTGAAAATCGTCTGCTCTCATGAGTTATTGACTAAATTATTACTAGGAAATTTATCATACTTATTGCAATGATTTGAAAATAACCCTCATAGATAATAATTGATTTGATATTTATATCATCGCGGACATATGCATTACACACATAGTTAAATCTAATTTTTGACTCTGCCTTATGGAATAAATATCAGTTCGTATCTATTGAAGCTCTCGGCCGTCGTTATTGATTCTGCGCCGAGGCTCCCACACAGGTGACGTCAAATATGCACCCCTAACACCTGCCGGTTTTGATGTTCTCGTAATACATATGAGAGGCGGGTGGTTTTAGGTACGGATTTGCCGAAGCAGTGGCATAAACTTTCGAAAAAAATCAAGTGCAATAAAATGTTAAGTTTCATTTTAATATAATATCACCGAACTAAAAAATTGTGTAGACTAGAGCAGTTTTTAAGCGGTGAATTTTTTTAGGGTAGTTTAAATTTAAACCGCAGTTTTTGTATTATAAGTAAATTTTTAATTGAAGAATTCTATACCTCCGTTAAAAACGATATTCATAATGTTATGACAAGCATCTGAAGACTACCAAATCGCATTTGTACTTATGTGCGGACTTTGGCGTTAACTTTCTCATTGTGAAAGAAAACCCAGCAGTCGGATTATTATGTATTAGTTATGATATCAATGTTTTGACATACATAGTTGATAAATTCTCTAAGGTCGCGGTAATAGAAAAAACCGTCTCTATTTTTAGCTAGCATAACACGAAAGCATCAATCTTTCTGTAATACTAATAATATGAAAGCACTCGGTGCGAGCTCAGCAGCAAGCTTTCCGTCACCCGAGTGAAGGCCGCGGTATTTTTGGCCAAGTGACGTCACACCTTTCCATACGTTAGGCAAGAAATCGTCGAGCCGCCCCCGCGCGTTATTTAGCCCTTTTCTTTATACCTAAAACAAATGATTGTATAAATTTTCCAACGATCCTTGTGCTAAGTCTAAAGCAAGCTTCCAGCGTATGGTATTTCCTCTGGCCTTATCGTTTGGATAAAGGACTTTCTGAGTGAAAGGTTTCTCCGTGTTTTCGTCGATGGTTGTTCGTCGCAATCGATGGCTACTAACGCCGGAGTTTCTCAGGGGTACGTTCTGTCCGCTACTTTATTCCTGCTGCACATCAATGATCTGCTCAAAGTATGCAGATGACAGCACAGTAGTGGAGAGATACCTTTGGAAACACCGGGCCAGCAGAGATGAAATACAGTCCGAAAGAGAGGCTATGGTGGAACGTATGAGTCTCACACTTCGGGCAGTGTCCGAATGGGGCGATGCCAATCTTGTGAGATTCAACGCAACCAAAACACAAAGGTGTCTGTTCAGCGCCAAGAGTAGCCCGTTCACCTTGGCTCCTACTTTTCAGAATATATCCTTGGAATGCACTGACCGTCTTCAATTGTTGTGAGTTTCGTCGAACCTCAACTTCGGTCGGTTCATCGACTCTAAGGCTAAAGCGGCTGCAAGGTAACTGCTGCTTACGAAGGTGAGGCGGTACTTCACACATAATCCGCTTTTAATTCTGTATAAAGCTCAGGTTCGACCATGTTTGGAGTACTGTTGTCACATCTGGACTGGTGCTGCCAAAAGTCATCTATCTGCGTTGGACTCGATGGAGGGTTGCCAGCCTCTCGGTCTTCTATGGGGTACATTTTGAAGAGTGTGCGCAGGATTTGTTCGAATTAATTACCCCATCACCGTTCCTCCATCGAACAAGTCGACGTACGGCAGGTATCCACCCTTTCGTAGTGAACCTACCACCTGCACGGACGATGCGGTTTGCGTTCTCGTTTATTATGCGCACTGCTAAGGACTGGAATAACCTGCCCGCGTCGGTGTTCCCGGATACATACCATGTGGGAGTCTTCAAGAGGAAAGTGAATAGGCTATTATAAGTTAGTGCGTTCACCATCTTAGACTTCATCACCACTTACCATCAGGTGGGATTGTTGTCAAATATTAACTTATTTTATGTAAAAAAAAAGTCTGAACCCTCAAAACACTCATTCAAACATCATCCCAGGCACAAATAATAGAGACACACATTCTTATATTATTTACTTATATGAATGTTTCAGATGACAGTTTTTGAAATACCCTTTATTTCATATTTTTTTAATAATTAACAGCATAATAGCCTTTTTTTTGATAAGCTAGGACTTAACCCCACCAAGAGCCAAGTTGACAGACACCTAAAACTTGCCGAAAAACTTCGGAATCTCGCGTGAACGCAATGATTTCGCAATTGTGCAATTTCCTACTCACTCCTCCTGGATCACTGCTTTCCTCGAATGACACGTCCGCGAAGGGTCCAAGTATAGTCCTTCGTAAAAAGTCTTCGTAAAAGGGTATGAAACGGGAGGTAAGGACAATAAGGATAACTTATTGGTGCCTATAA
Source organism: Megathymus violae (assembly GCA_003671415.1). Classification (NCBI taxonomy): domain Eukaryota; kingdom Metazoa; phylum Arthropoda; class Insecta; order Lepidoptera; family Hesperiidae; genus Megathymus; species Megathymus violae. The sequence goes on from PDGT01000089.1 coordinate 368,196, forward strand.
ACGTGACTCAAACCAACGCCCAATTGAATAATATGAATCGAGTCGCACAAAGTACATAATACTACTTATGAGACTTGTGTTAGTGAAGTTTTCCTATTTCGATATAGGTATATCGCAAGAGGTCGTGATGCCAGCCATGTGTTATTAGACACTTCATAAACGTTTTCAAGGAATGTGCTGAGTTTTAATCTATATCTACTAATGTTATAAAGAAAGAGTGCAAATTTTGTTAGTTTGAGTATATGCGGAAAGTAATCTCTGAAAACACAGCACCTATTTGAAAAATTTTTTTAAAATTTGAAAGGTATATTAATCGGTATGGATATAGGCTATATATTATTTCTTTCTTTCTTCTTCTGTCTCAGCTGACAGCGCATTAGTGATGCCTTTGGTGTTACTGAAGTCCATGAGCGACGGTGACCACTTACCATCAGGAGCCTCGTCTGCTCGTTTGTCGCTAATTACATAAAAAGTAAATAAAAAAAAGTATAATCACATCTCGTGCTAATATACTTAGTGAAATATGGAAATACACTCAGACATACATATTTCATTTTATAACGAATGAAGATTTAAGCAATGAAAAACAAATTCAATTCATATTACGTCACTATAAGGAAAATTAAATGTACATATTGCAGATTACTTTTCATGAATGGAAAAGGTTGCGGACTTTTGAACCGGATGTATTATGTATTCAGGACGTCAGCAATATATGGCATGAGTTAACAAGCTGATCGTGGGCCTATTCGAATAATGATTTTTACAATCTCGAAATCTTATTCTGCTTACGTCATTAATCTACTTATACTGATCCCCAGACTTCCGTCGTTTGCAAATTATTCACCGATGTCCACCCGACGCACGTAAATGTATATCGTTAAAAATTCTATATGCAAGTAATCTGTTTTGTAGTGCAAGGTGCTTCATCAATTCTTGAGTCAAAGCCAAGTCCTCCTGTTAGTTATTTATCCTACTAAATAACGAATGAGGCAATGAAATCAGGGATCCGCTGGTGTTCGCTGAGCCCTGTAAGACCCAGTTCAGTCTTTAGGGTACTCACTCTAATTACCAGCCTCTTAAAATTAACCTCAATATAAACGTATATCGATTGTGACGTGGGAGAGCCTCTTCACTCTTAGCCGGCAATGCGTGAGTGATACCTTTGGTGTTAAGGACGTCCACAGGTGGCGGTCTTTTTACATAAAAAGAAAAGAATTCTTCAAGCGTTCATAATGCAAAGTAAGATGGGTGACGGCAAAGACATTGTTTGAGAAGCGTTTGCATGCTTCGGAAGGCACGTAAGCCAACCGATATGGGATCAGACAACTCCTGGACGTAGAATTCATTCAAGCTCGGCTCTTTGCACCTAAATTTGGTTTCCAATTTCGTAGGTTTTTAGTCCAATATCTAATTACATAACTTTTATCTTGTCGTCAGCCTAAGAAGAAGGTGGTAGGAGGTTTGAGATTTGTTAACACTCGGGTAGGCACTAACCCTCATAAGACTCGTGCCTATAGTATAGCTTAATGATGATTATAACAACCACAATAATAAAATCGGCTTTATTTTACGACAAAATAATGTAAGGATACATTTAGATACAATGTTTTGAACAGCCGTTATTATCATTATTAGCGAACGTACGGCGATATAAAAATAGTGGTTATACTTTGCAAACAACTACTGCAGTTGTTAAGAAAACTATAGATTACTTACTAGGTGAGAAGAGGCAACAAATGTTCTGCTCAGTGTGGCTAAAACATATCAACAACGTATCAATCAATATACTCCGTAACTGATTTGTTCAAGGGAAAAAGTTCCAAAATCATACTACTTTGTAAAGCTTCTACGACTATTGCGCTTGGAAGCCGTAATGTTTGAATGAATGAATTACGTAACGTTTTTGCAATTTAAAACTGCTGCTGGTGTTTGTAAACTTAATCAATTTAATTTCCTATAGTATATAGAGTCTATTGCGAAGTACACTGTGTGGCATTTTCAAAGTGTATTAAGGTTCAAATGTGACGTTACGATGTCATTGAGGACATCAACATCCATCCTAAATTATGACTCTAATGTCGTTGGTATAGGATCGAAAATGTTCGTCGGCTGGACGTTGGCACACACACAGGCACAGTCGCAGGTCAGAGCCCATTCTAGAAGCGCCATTGATGTTTCGCTGCGCGATTTCATTGATGAGACTACTTATTGTGCAAACTCGTGTCATCGTGCACAACTCGCCTGTTCGGGTCTGTTGTTGACGGAAGATATTATTTCATACGGACTCTTTATCTTAATGAGTCGCACGTCGCACTTAACGATGACCAAATGTCTTGCAATTCATATTGTCGATATTATAGTAGGTAGATTTACTGTAGAATATATATATTCTAAATAAATAAAGTATATATATATATATATATATATATATATATATGCTGCTAAATTAAAGATGGCCGGTAGAATAATTTTGATGAAGTAAAATAGTTTATATGTATTGTGCATTATACGAAGCAAAATGGAAAAGCCAATGTGAATGTGAATGGCAGAAATTCACTTATTGGTAATATTTTGGTGCATATTGGTAATATTTTGGTGCATGATTTTATGTATTTAACATGGCGTATGCAAATAGGATATATTTCATACATTATCTTTATTAAAACGACTATTGCTGCATTCACACGATTGGTAAAAAATCAACTAAAAAGCTCAACAAGCGGTAGGTTTAGATTTTCACTAAACACGATTTCTTAACATTATTTAAATTTAAGATTATTTTAATCGTCTCCATGTTTGGGCTGCTAATTTTATTCTACCAGTAACTAACCTTTTGTATCTTCCACTAGCGGCCCGCCTCGACATATATAAATACTAAGTATATATAGCCTCTGTCCATTCCAACTAAAGTACATATCAAATGGTAAAATAATTTTTCAAATTGTCCGTGGCTCCGGAGATTACATAAAATTCGCACTCTCTCTTCATAAATATTGGTATATATTTGAGTATTATTGTTTTTAAATGGGTTGATTTTTTTTACAAAATTAACGTAACTTAAATAACTTCAATACTGTTGATAGATTGCCTTCAAGAAATTTATGAAAAGTTAATGAATGACTTCATTTTTAACGCGTGTTGCTATACTTGTTGTTACACTATTCTCTACCAACAGACATACTGTTACCAACATACATATAAACAAATAAGTAAACCATCCCACACTTACATCCTTGTGCTAGGATTCTGTTTTACTGGTGACATGAAAAAGCCCAAGATCCGATCAAACAATTAAACAATTAAACAAGATCAAACAATTAAATATCCTAACCTCTCTCACTAGGGTAGGCAGGGTCATTACAGATTGATATAATAAAATAAATCTAGTATTTTCGGTGCGTAATACCAAGGTGCTTGCTTTCGAACAACAAACGAAGAACACTCCTATAAAGTTGCACCCACATAATTTACTTCCTGTTAATCTATCGTGTTGACTTAACTTAATATGACCCCCGGCACCAATGCAGACGAGGTCAGGGGTCGGAGGGGAGGTGAGGTACATGAGTTGGAGGGGGTGTGACCCAGTTTTGTGCTTGCACAACCTGATCTACTTTCCCGGTGACGTCAGATCCTCATTGAATCCCGGGAAACTGAATCGATGCTCGAACTGGGTCGACCTGAATGGGCCTCGTGTACATTCATAGTCGGAGTTATTTTTAGAACACGTGACAAACTTAGAACACAGCCTTTTGTACGGCTTTTCACAGCTTTACTCTAACTTTTTTATGTTATATTATTATTTGTGGGTATATTGTATTATGGATGTACTGCAAAATTACGATACTGCGAGTATTCTAAATAATGTCACATTCACCTACAAGTATTATTTTGTACCTGTTTAAGACAGTATTTCATGTGTGCGTGAAATTATCAATTTCAACAATTCAACGGAACGCACTATGAGAACATGGAATAGTAGAAATAATGACCGAATATGTACATACTGGTAACTGAATATTGGGGATCTTTCTACTATCAAAAAGTAAAAGTATTATAAAGTTGAACAGTGTAAGCTGATGAACGCGTTTATAGATTTAGTGCAAATATTTATGTCCCGTAGCGAGCGTTAAAAATATTCCTAGGAGAATTATGGGTGTACATCCCAATTCCCCCAGGGGCGAGAAAGGAGACAGTTACGTGAAAGTTAAATGTTTGTTCCCGGTTCCTATGTTTAAATTCCCGATTAATATGTGTTAAAAGTGTACCTGTCAAGTCAATCGCGATACAAGGAAGGAGTTGGGATACAGTTAACTTGATTAATTCATTGTTACAGATATCGCGCGCAAGTATCGATGCGTGCAAGGACTACTTCAGAGATGACCTGATCAAGACCGACTGGCAACTGATGGTGGAACTGAAGAAGCTCTTCCAGATCCTATAACGACCTCCGAGCGTGTCTTCAGCCGGTATTAGTATTCGCGTCGTGTGACGTTTTTGTATTGCAACCGAGTAAAATTACACGAGTCTGGCATCGCTGCAATGAGCTTGAAGCTAGGAGTAGTCTTCCGCAAACACAAAAACACTGTCGCGGGCTGCCATGATAAAAAGTAACACAAAAACACTGTCGCGGGCTGCCATGATAAAAAGTTTAAATTCGCTGCAACAAAAGGGTGTGGAAACGTTTCAACGATACTGTAATTAATTACTGAGTTTTGGCACCGGTCAAAAGTGACGGACTATTCCCTTTGTGAAATCAACCAATCAAAAATTGATAACACTTTGCTTACGTCACAGAATGATATAATATTTTACTAAACCCGAGCCAGCATGTTAAGAACTGGATTTTAGATATGGCGAGAAAAAAATGCTCGTGACATTCGGTGAGATGCTGAACTTGTGATGTGTTGCAGCAAAAACGTTATTACCGAAATTTAGTATAGCCGTTTTTATTAGCTTTTTGTAAAGCTCTCGTCGTAGTAAGCTGTCGTAGGTGCGAAATTTGTGTGTCGAATGTCGGCGTGTCGTGTTTGTCTGTTCCATCTTCCTCCGCTCCATTGTCTCATAGAATCTCGATGTTTGCGGTTCCTTCAGCCATGTTTGTGTTAACATTCTATTTTATGTATTCAATTCTGTTACTTATTCAAATTATAGTACTGTGTATTATTATAGTATGTTAAATGATGCCATAGGTGGGTTTGTAGAGCACTTGATTCCCTGCAATGTAGCTTCCGAACACCGAGATTATATCTTTTGAGTGATTATAATAAAAGGGTTCGACAATTTGTCACAAAAAATATACAATGAGAATGTTGTAAATAAAACCGATTCTTAAATCGCTGTCTTAATTAATTAAATTAACATTTTGAGTTCGAATTCGCTCAACTTTTTTTGGCGCTGCGCAATGTAATTTTGCATCCTACCCTTTATGGAGACAACATATATACGTATAGGAGCAACCGGTAATGCCGCAATAAGACTCAGCGGTTCTTAATCCTTACAATTCGCGCCGTGTGCCATGTGTGTGTGCATGTGCATATGCATGTGTACCGCAGTGTGCTTTCGTAATACGGCGACCTCTTGACCCTTTTCACGTGTTCAAGCGACATGTCAGCATGAAGTCAGTGCTCAATGAATCGACACCAAAATAGTAAAAATGGACAACATAGATACCTACGTCGCCCGTTAGTCAATACTGAACTGCATTGTATATAGTCCATTGTAAACTTTATTTATTTAATGTATGGCAATAATCCTCAACCTTTAGTATCTTTGTTTGGACCTACGAAGTTGTCAAAATTAAAAAAAAAAGTGTCTATTCGAAATCTTATTAACTAATAGAGAGGTTTAAACGGATGTCTTGTAAATATTCATGATTAAATATCTGCTATAGATTTTATGTAAATGTATGTAAGCGCAAAATAAATTATGAATGTTTCTGTGTTCCAGTAGTGTGATAGACGACCTAGCGTCGTTTCTGTCTTGTCCTTTCAGAGCAAATAATATCTATTGCCGCGGGGCGCCCCGGTGCCATAGATCTTTGTAACAAAATTCACTCTGGACCGTTGATATCACGTATTCGTGTTCACTCGATCCGCCCCATTTTTGCATCACGTCGATATGTAACATTCTGCATCAGCGGTGAATTTGTGTTATGAATATCTGTGTACTTTTCTTATTATTTATAATAGTTTTTCATTGTGCTTTCTAGGAAAAAAGTCAACATTATTGTCTCGCATAGATCGTGTATCGTTTAGTCCTCGAGTGAAGCTTCAAATGTTCCCTCGGTCTAAATTGTCGTTAAAATCAAAGCTTGAATTAACAGAGGAGTCCATTTTGAAGATACGGAAGGTTGTATTTTTTATGTAGGTATTATCCCTTTTTGAAATGCTTTGTATTTTAATGGATGGAATCGGACATATTCTTATATTGACGAAATTTTATTAAATTACGTAAAATTATCGTTTTTTTTATTTCACCTATAACTGTAACATAAAAGCTTACAATCGAAAGGAATTACAGTCTTAAGCGCTGTGTACATAATAGTAATAAATTATGTATATATTATGTGTACATTTTGCCTAATACCGTGCAACTGTACGTACAGACCGACCACGGTAACTGACAATGAAACGATACCATCGACGAATGAATGACGTCACAGACAAATTTCCACGAAAGAAGCTGTTAACATTTAACTATGTATCGGGCATAGCAACCGATGTTATTTTGTGGTTCAGTCGTCTCGCTCTCTGTCTATGATACATCTTATTATCTTATTATGCAGAAACAACTGGTATGGATGATACTTGGTATATTGTAACTAGTTCCGATTGAACATATGATATCCTGTTTGTCCCAGGTAAATAATTTACTCGCACAGAATAAGAGACAAAAGTTAATTGAGAGTTAATAATGTTTGAATGCTTTTTAGAACTGCTGAATCAAATCAATATTTTACAACTGCAAAAACTGACGGCTATAATGATAAAATATATTACAGATGAAATTTGTAAAATTGTTAAAAAATTACACGAATTAATATTATTTAAAGCAAATACAAGGTATTGGATTCTCAAAGCGAAGCGAGAGGGGAATACAAGTGGATGAAATTTTTTTCTGTAATACAAAAATGCTAAAAACATGAAAATGTGAAAGCGGTTAGAACTTCATTCAAATTCATTTATCATTTAGATATTCTATAAATACACTTATTTATTGTTCTGCTGTGCTTACTCTGAGGCTCTGTAAGGCACTGAAACGATTTCCATTACTGACACAATAACGTGTGTAAATTCAAGTCTAGATCGACCGATCCTAGACTATATTAGCACCATCACTAAGTTATCAATCATTCCGTTTTACTGAGTAGCTTTGCATCTTGCATACTAAGAACGAAAGAACACTAAGATACTCGTGTCAATCGTTTTCAGGTTAAATTTACAAAATACAAAAATTTGATCGAAATATAAATATATAGATAATTAAAAATGGATTTGCTGTATTATTGAAATAGGGAAGTAATATTATTATTTCAGCACCACAGCATTTATTGTCTGTCTGCCTAGTTGTCGATTATGGCATCACGCAATAACTTGGTGGTAAGTAATATAAGTTGAACAATACCTTTTATCCCGAGAAATGGATTGTAATGTGGGAATTTGTATCCCGAGAAGAAGCAATAGGAACCAAACCCGAGACCCATAGCTCGAGAGATGGAGCCACTACCAGTAGGTTTATATAGTTGTACGTCAAAGAAAAAGATAATTCCCTCAAAGGTTATAAAGGTCAAGCGTACATAAAGGTATAACTATGAAATAAGGAGCAACTTAAAATTACATAACACAAATATTAATTTGAAACAGAGAAGCCCAGGCTTTCAATTGTCTTGTGTAACGGTAGCTCCGTCTACGCAATACTTGTGTTAGCAGTTTCGGAGAGCTAGTAACATCATAAATAATTCTTCTTGGGTGTCAAACCATTGGTGATGTCTCTGGTATCAAGGGCTACGGATAACAATGACCACTCACCATGGGATGGCCCATGGCCTGTTTTGTTGGATATTACTTAAAAATCAATTTAAATTAATAGTAACAAAAAATATGTCCACATATTAATAGGCAAATAACTTTTTCTCCTCTGTTTGTCAATCAATTTTTTGTTTCATAGCTATCGAAGATCATTTAACGTTTATGGATTTCGACCACTAGACGAACACTCGTTATTAAAGAATGAAAGATAAATAATAGTTGCATAAAAGATTAGAACAATAACGCCACTATTTTTGTGACTCCATACTTGTGCTTCTATAAAAGTTGCGTCACCCGGATAAATATGTACTATAGAGCTTTTAATTTATTAAAAGCATGTAGCTATAGGTACCACAAACTAGAGCTGGAACCTATGTGGATATTGTTTGTCATTAATAATTTCTTCCTGACAGACATTTATTCCTCGAACCATCTCGGAGAACACCAATGCGGACCGATCTACGTAGTTCTTTGGGAGGAGCGAGCCGTGTAGGTAAGTCTACTTCCTGCGACTTAAAACATTTATGTCATACAAAAACCGCATTTCATTAATTCATCAATATTTCCAATTAATTCCATGTAAAACCTGGTTTTGCTGTAATTTTTATAATAGAAAATTGAGTTTATTTCTCTCATATGTAGGGCTTTCTGACTATTTAAAGCGTGTTCCGAGAAGTATTTTGATTGGTTACCATGGAAACCCGAAAAGCGTGGGCGAGGGGGTGGGAATTTTCAGGGTCTAGGTCACGCCCTCGTGTGGTCCACGCATGCGCGGGCTTTCGTGCCTCACGAACCAGGCAGCTCAAATTATTTCGGACGCTCCGTGGTATAACACTACCTTATGGTTTAATTTAGACTAGATATTTTTTGGTCTAATAAATGTCTGCAAAATTCTAAATAAAATAGAAACGTGCGTGTTTAATATTATCGTAGTGCAAGTGAAGTGTTATTGTTTTACTTTTGGTACAGATATTTATCACAGTAAATAAAAACAAATTAAGAAAGTAATAGTGACAATTTAATTAGATAATTATAAATTTTTGCGAGTCATCTTATTTAATTTTATAATTGTAACAAATGTTAAGTTTTGCCACCCCAACCGGAGTCACTAGGTAAGCTTAAATTAGCTTTCACTTTACTCGTTTCCTATTTGCGTTCTAATTTTGAATTAAAGGGATATAATAAAAAATAGTTTAGGACATACCTACTAGGAAATAATAACATTGATATTAAATACTTACTTTCACTACAAACGTTTTAAATAACCTGTCAGCTTTAATTCATTTGGTATCACTTTTTTTGTGTTAAACTATTCATCTATATTAATTCTTCCAAAAAGTGTAGACATTATGGCGAGCACAATAAAACACATTAACATATTCAATTAAACAATTGTTATTTTTTCTAAAATTCTTTCTTCTTTTCAAGTTTCTTAAATTAAAGGTACGTATTTCCGAAACATTAACATATTAATAAACACTGTTTGTACCTAGCGACTGATATAAAATTACAACTATGTTGTATCTGTAACGCCTTACTTTAAGAGGACGGCTCCTAATTCGTTTAATTATTTTTAAAATTATTTACCTATTTCTGTTTGTCTAAACTTACCACAAAACCTGTTAATGAATTACACGCGATTATCTAAGTTTGAAAACCAGTGAATAACTTAAAAACTCTTATTACTTTAAATTATGTCGAATAGGACCGGAATTACTTCACATGTGCACATTGCATTGCGACACGGCATTCTCTTATAAAAACATTATCAAATTCATATGGACGAAGTTTTCGAAAAACTGGATATATATTTAAAGCACTTATAAATTTGTCAGCGTATAGCTGATCACTAATAATAGGGCGATTCATTCCAAATCATATCTCAAAACTGACGATATATGTTTAAATTAAATAAACAAATATTGCTTAACAAATTCAATAATCGGAATCTAAAAAAAATCTGTTTGCCGGCTCAAAATCCTACCTACGATTGTAATCTGATAGTTGATCTCAAGTTAGATTTGTAAATTTACCCATGTGAGTAATTGAAAATAAAATTTTTGCATTAACTTACTGCCACATTATAAGTACTAACTGACAACTACAGACAAAATTTATGATTAATACTAAATGTGTTAATACTTCTTTTACATTTACTACGATTCTAAATGTATAAGCCGAACACGTTATTTGTTTACGTTACCTCTGTTGTTTAAAAAATAATTACTTAATACATATTCGTCGAATGACTAGTTTACATTTGCAGACTCATTCCGCATCTATGTAAATAAGGAAACCATTATCTTTTCTTTGCAAGATCGTTATCCGTCACCACTATTGCGGTCGACATACGAGTAGCTAGACGAGTACTCCGTCTAGCCAGCGTAAAGACATAAAGGCAAGGTCGATTCAGCGGTTTCCTCTAGCGACAGTTCTTGGCCAGACGGAGTTTCAGTTGAATTTTTCGGCCACGTGTTGAGTATCGTTCATTCATGGCTACGAATGAATGGAGCGTCGCGGTCTGAAATAGTCGGCCGTCGCATGCCAGCGAGCACTCGCGGCTGGCGCAGGCGCTCGCGCAAGACGCTCCGCGAGTGACAATTGGCCTGTCCGTCCGCCTAACCGTACACGTAACCCTACCTAGTCTGCAGACCTGGCAGTAACCACGTCGGTACGGCTCCGTCGCACGCCTCACAACGAATCCTCACGGTGCGTCGTCTATTTTTACCACCAATCTTTCATCAATCTCAAGACCGACCTTGAAGTCATGCTGCTGTTTCATTCGCTAAAATTATTTTAAAACGGACCTCACATGTCACGCACCGCTCTCTGATCTTCGCACATGAAGAATTACTCGTTAATTGAAGATAATTAAATTAAATTAATTACTTGTGTAGTGGATATTAAACTTCATGCATTTAGATGTACCTACATTTATTTGTATTAGTCATCCAATAATATTCTATTTTAGCAGGATACAGAGAGCCGGATTGCAAACTGTTAAATGTCTCTCTACAGTTATATTCCTAAAGAAAGTCTACTGACAGGAAATCAAAAGAAGTGCGTAGGGCCGCAGGTAACAAACTAGCGGTGTCCCGTTGCACGAGCCGGTAGTGGCGTCCAGTGCCCACGCCGACATCCTACACCGTAAGCCACACACAGGAAGCACTTCGGTCAAACAACGAAAGCTTCGTACTAGTCTTTAAACACCTTAACTAAACGCGTGCCAAACGAAACATATTTTCCAGAAGTAGCAAGATAAGATAAGAAACAAAAGGGCTTCTACAAACTTATATGTGTTTGGAAAGAATTACGGCCATTATCTAGCTTAAAAGCCAATATGAGCCTTGTAAGAAGTTAAGTCTGTTATCAGCGTGGCGCCAGTCAGTTTTTTTTGCTATGATAAACAGAGGGAGACGTAATTACGTGCAGATGAACCTGCAATGGCACGCGGCTGGTACCTAACGTGTGTAATGTCTTATTGTAGTAAGAAGTTTTTTTATCGTAACATTCCACGTCCGCATTGGGTCATCGTTAAATTGCCATGATTAATTTCGACAATATTTTAATATAAAAATATGAGAACATACGAGCGAAATATTATAATATCTGACTTTTATAAATTATCATACTGAAATTTATGGTTTCTGATAAAGTAAATCGTTACGTCTATAGTAAAGTACATAGTAACCCGACTTCGCTATACTTCGGAAAAATAATATAATCTTTAAGTTCATAAACGTTACCCATGTTGATAGTAACTTACATCTACTTAAACACTCCCACAAAATTAGCATATACTCAAGTATCAATGTTTGCCTTAGCAGCCACAAAACATGAAACGATTATTGTTGCTGACAAATTCTCATCAAATTCTGTGTTTCTTCTATTGTAGTAATCAGTAGTTTTTTTTATAGTAGAAAGTGCCAGACGAAGACAGTTGTGGTTTAACAGATTAATGTACTTAAATCTTTATGTCTTATCACGCGAGAAAAGATTACCTAATCTATTAAAACTAGCTTTTACCTGCGATTTCGTCCGGGTGGATTCAGTGTATCCACTCAAGACTTTTGTAGATTTTTTAAATAATTACATGTCTTTAGTACAAATTTTTGTAAATCTCTGAAGGTTTAGCCAGCGGAAGCCGTGTTGCTATTCAAAAAACGATTTGTGACGACTTTGTTATAAAACATTGAAATAACCCCATACCAAAAGAAAATTTTGGAGAGAAAGTAGCCTACGTCCTTCCGCAGGCCTCAAACTATATCTATATCATATTTCATCACAATCGGTTCAGCAGCTTGGCCGTGAAACAGACAACCAGACAGTTACTTTCGCATTTATAACATAAGTAAAAAATGTTTATATAATACTTTTGTACCATAAGGTCAAAATCTCTTTAGGTGATACGGTGTGTTTGGACGGAGCAGTTTGAAAAATTCGGTTTTGGTCTCTACATCCATAATAAAGCAATCCGTTTTAAGTATTATCAAAAATATCGAATATACTGAGACGATCCAGATAGTTTATTGTTACCTAATTATTATCAGTGCAAATGTATTTTTAAGCTATTTTATTTTATGTTATCTGTTTCTAAGATACTTACTTATAAGTAAATCCGGGACACCATTCTTTAGTCTAGTTGTAATAAATTCTTTAGTTGTCGTCGCATCTGGATCTGAGACATGTATAACTTTTAGTTTATCCTTCGTTTCGGAAACAACAATCAAACGGTAGCTTAAAGTTCAGGAGCACAAATTTAGTATATCCGGACTGCAGTATCAGTTTTGCGTCATTAGTTCCAAATTTAAGGGTTTTAAAATATTCTACTAGGAGGCTATAAAACACGTTGTAAGTGATTTTTTTACCGCAGATCACATTATACTTGAAAATTCTTGTGTATTCACAATGTTTAAGTTGTTTTATCTTTGGTTACGGTAGGTAGGTAGTATATGTTATATATTGAACTTGTTCTCTGGACATATTTTATTGCCGTTATGCTCACCTATAGTAAGTAACATATCTTGATGATTTAGCGAACTCTTTTTACTTACGCTTGATTTATATGCCAATACTTTCTATTATACTTAATTGATGGGATAGAATTTCAGAACGATTTCTAGCCTTAACTGTTGAAGGTTTACATATGCACCACATTCAACGCAGCATTCGAGCAGTCTTGATTCTTTTTGCCTTGATGAACGACTTAACCTTTTCCTATGGAAAATATGCTTAATGAACAATTTTTAATTTTCCAATGAATGAACAATTCATAAAGTTGGAATCTTGGGGTGACCGTTAGTGACACACGATAGCGAATCGGGCGCGAACGCGACCCCGCGCGCGGAGATAAATCTATCAATGAAAGATAACGGCGTCACGTAACCGGAGGAAGTGCCTGCACTCTGATCGCATATCTCTCGCAAATATATCTTTTTATTGTTGTTACATTATCGCTCGATACACTACTTAGAAAAAGCTAGATTTATCGAGACAATTTAATTCCAACTCTTTACACGTTATTGCTTCAGCACTTTACGAGATCCCATCGACGGAGTGCTTATGGTTGTGACGTATATTAGGAGAATATAATGGTATAGCAGTAGATAAATAAAATTGACGCCAAGACGATGAACATTGCTGCTAATTTCTTGGCATTTACGTAAAGAAGATGAGGTAATAATTAATTGAAGGTATTGGTAATTAAGTAGAGATCTATCTCTCAGCTGCCAGAGCGTAGACGCATTTCCAGAAATTTTTATGACAATAATGGACCAAAGAGTAGACCGGTTATCTGAAAACAAGTGACATGTTACGCATGACCGACACGTTTGACAGCCAGGAAGGATCCCCGTGAACTGTGTGAAACTATTATTCTCTTATTAATTTTGAAACAATGTGAATCATATGACCACAAAAATTTTAGTTAGGTTAGTTTTACTTCATTGTTTGTCAGTAAATTTTATTGTTCTTAGAAATGTTTGCGGGCAGCAACAGATCGATATTTTTTGTAGAAGTTACATGATTTTAATACGTTGTCAGGATTAAGTTAAAATGCAAGCATAATCTCTGCTGGTAGTATATGTGGAAGAGTTACGTAACACCAAAGATTTGTTCATCTGTCAGCGTACTTTAGTGTACATTTATACAATAAAGGTTGATTGCTGTTATTGTGGCAGAAATTGCAGTAGAGTAATAGTAGAAACTCCTTCCTATGTCTCGTCATTCATGGTATAGTTGTCTTTTTTTTTAATTTTATATCCAGAAATATATCGTTTAGAAAATATTAGAATGCAATCATAGTAAGTATAATACTGGATCACAATCATCAACATTTCCTACAAAGATTCAACCTACTCGTAATAAAAAATTGAAACCTACGCAGATTTTTCCAATTAAGGAAAATCCAGCGTGACACTAATATTATTACGGGTACTAGGAAATTCACTGAGTGCATTTCCAATCGAATTGAATTAAAAGGTCGAAGTTCAGGTCTGCCGCTCGCTGTATCTCACTTTACCACGAGCGCTAACGTAATTTTCGTGACCTTGAACCTATTTTCTATTTTGACCTATATAAAGCTTAAATGATAAATACTGCATTGGATGTGAATTATTTCAGCAATAATATAATTTTAGCTACGCCAACTGACATTTAAAAAAGAAATTAATATGGATAGAGAAATCACTATTAATATCGATTCTCAGATTATCGCAATGATGGTAGGATATTAAACTTGTCTTTTTATTCAAAACTGTTTTTTAATAACCAATTTGTTTTTTAATAATCAAATTTTGGAAACTCAGACTGAATAAGCTATTACTTCATCGCCACTTTACGTCAAATAGAGTTATTGTCAAGCATTTACGGGAAAATATTTATTAAAAATTGTGTTTAGAGACATAGCAACTGACCTTCTTTTTGGAATAACTGAAATAAACTCCAAAAATTTTACACTTACATAATGTTCAATAGCCCAAGTTGACGGAGGTCCACTATGCAAAAATTAGGAATAGGTGTTTTGAAAAACATATGCATATGCATTTTTACCCAGATTATATGAAAATCTTGACTTTTAAATGGGTATATTTAAAATACGAAATCTTCTCCTATGGGTCCAATCACATTTTACTTATTTTATTAATAGGTAATATTTTAATAATAACGAATGTTCACATACTCACTCCTCAAACATCTGTCTATTATATAAATTAATAAATAATAAATAAACTTTTACACACTCACACCCTCGGACTAGGATTTCCTGTGTTCCTGGTGACATGAACATACACAAATATGACATCACTAACACCCATGACCCGAGAACAAACACATCTATCACATAAATATCTGCCCGGCCGGGAATCAAACCCTGGACCTTACGCTCGACAGGCAGGGTCACTACTAACTGGGCTATGGGATCGTCATATAAATTAAATCCCAGCCGGGATCAATACGTACCAAACGGGACCAAAGAGTATCGTTGGACAGGTAGGGTCACTATTCACTCAACTTCAGTATTATCATTCCGTGTGATTTATAACCTAGATTTTACATAGGACGAGCTTTAAATCTGGTGGCAAGATCTCCTTTTAATTCGGGATGATGATATGATAAATACGCATATGTGGATATGGTCGGTGATGGAGACGATAAAACTGTATTGAGGAAATTTTCCTCCAGTGGACTTTTCTCTTCGCCACGAAATTTATCAGTTTTCATGAACTTGTTATTTCATTCTCAGAAATTGATATCATGTGAAGAATTGCTATCAGAACAACATTTAACACAACCTATAATCATTATAATTTATCTTGAAACTGACATAACTCTAGAGTTTAAAAATAAAAATAATTGTAAAATAATAATCTTTCTCACGATTCAGCGAACTACAAGCCAGTACTTGACAACAAGCTCGGCTGACGACATGTGCCGATATTGTGCAAGAAAGTAAACGCATAAATCTAATTAACACCTCGAAAAATGATAATACTCAACAAAATATGTACCTATGTACATTCAATATTGTTTCTTTTCTGCGACCGTCAATAATTACATAGCCTATCTCCACATGGTGTCACCATTGATTGAGTACTTTGTAATCATAGTTTTTGAAAGTTACAATAAAGAATAAATTAAAATAAGAATGCTGACGCACAGACTGGATACTTGAAGACACATATCATAATACCGTTGTGGTAAATATATATGCAAATTTCAGAGTTGCACTGTTGAGAACTCCACACATAGCTAGCGCCCCAGTTTCAGTTACCCAGCTTATCATTCATTCATTCCTCACTAGTGGCATACTAACAATATTAACTTGAACGTAGCGATAAGGGCGTGTATAACTCATTAACCCCTGTCGAGCACGAGTTAGATATTCTAGTACAGGAATATATTTCACTTTTTATTACCCACTAGATCTATCTTATCGAGTTTATAAATAACTTTAGCTAATAAAATTATAATATTTGTAAAACAGCACTTCATTCAATATTGCTGGCGGCAGATGTGTTGTCTACTAATTTTAAAATTAATTTAGGCTTACAATAGGAAGGTATTTGTCAGCTGGACCTCTTTTAGGGAAATCTCCTCTTTCCTATCCTGCGTCCGATTTCAGGTAACATAAACCTTTTTTTTAATTATATTTATAATGCCCGATAAAACTACTCTACGACCTTAAGTTTCAAATCCTATCTCATCCTTCAGTAATATTTGATTAAAATTAGCGAAGTACCTTTTCTTCATTTAACATTTTAAAAAAGATAAGTAAGTGTTTCCTAAATCGAACGTACGATGTCGGTTAAATTGGAAAATAAGAATCTGGTCTATCCATGAAGCAAAACCCTAAATTTAAGGCTTTAAATTTACATTTTTACTACACACAACTCCCTTAATTTCAAACTGTACGGTAAAATTAATAATAAAGATTCTAAAAAATATTTCATAATTACATTTTTTCTGCATATTCAGGTCTCTACAACATTTGGCGGATGGTGAAAAAATACTGTAAACTCTATATTTAAAATCGGTCTTAATTAGAAGTGAGGAGTGTCACTTTAATATCTATGAAGAGATGATTAAGGTTAGAACGTTCCCACTTTAAAGGTAGACGGTACTGAGTAAGTACGAAAAAGTACAAATTTATTATGATACAGATATATAAATATATTCCTTAGATAATATAAAGAAAATTTCCTCTTAATTTTTACGCTACGCTGCGTCTTTAGTAACATCCTTCACGTCCTTAAATAATAGCAATCGGTATAAATGTACAATGAATAATTAAAATAAATTAATAAATATAATATAAGATGAAATATGATTATATAATTAATTAATATTAATTAACGCATAAAGATGTCCTAGTCTTAAGCAGTCGCGACATGTTACAACTTTGGGAACGGGTAAATTTTAATTATTTGTAACTCATACTAATACCGTACTCAAGATGCAGCGTAGGCTGCATAACCTACTTACATATGTAGAGTGACGAAGCGACAGAAATACCTAAAGGTAAACAAATCATTATTCGTTAGTTTTTAAACCGTCGTCATTACTAATTGGGTTGTAGGCGGTAATGGACGCACGAAGGACGCCATTGCCTCTTTTGAAATGTGCCTCATTTACATTATGATTTTGATACAAATAAGGTTTTCAACGTAGTTCAATAAAGTTGTATCGCATGCAGTCACCAGGTCCAGAACCAAAAAAGGTAGTGAAGCAAAATAATTACTTGCATAAATGTTTCAATGATGTATATATGTATGTACGTATTAATTTGAATGTGAAATAGCAGATAGATAACATATAACTAAATGTACTTATCTTATTGTTTTTAAGGAATTATTTAGTGTCCAGTTCAATATCAGCTCTCGTCATTACTCGTATTTTAACGACATAAATAAAAAGTATGTATTGCAACATGATTTAAGTGTGATAACTTTAGTTTGCTAATTGCAGCTCACGAATATTGTAAACATTTATAACTTTTGAACTGTTTATCAGTATAGATCTTTGAATATAATAGAGATTATATAATTTTCTGAATACTCACAAAATAGACTTCTTTTGTCCAGAGAAAGCTATTAAAGGACAGTTAGCGCTTAATAGTTGCGGTATATTTAAGTTTTCAAACTCCTCTTGTATTTTACATATCGATTATACTTAATTATTATGATTATTTTATACTATTGATGTATATTTATTAAAGTATGATATATTACATACTAGCAAACTACCCTCGCTTCGGGAAAATAACGCCTTACGCTAAGAAATAGTACTAGCATTATTTTAAATTAATTTATATGTAACTGTTTTATTTATGGCCGGATTGCAATGAAACAAACGTTTAATATTTTAATATTAAGTGATGCTCACTGCAATACATTAATAAAAACCAGAACGAAATCGGGAAGGCCGTTTCTGAGATTAGCGCGAACAAACGCACAGACAAACAGACAACAATTCTAACAACTATTGTTTTGGGTTCTATTGCGTTAATAAATACCCCTAATAATGTTTTTGCTAATATGTCGTTCATGTACAGAACGCGATCAGTTAGAATTTTATTATTATGTATAGATGTATACATAGATGAATACAGATATACAAAATATAACTATATTTGTAAATTTATGTAAACAGAACATTTTATTTACTTTTTGTTGCTGGAATGTTTATTATATTTGAACCCTTTGTTTGATTACATCACTACGTATAGGCTGTTCTGAAAATCAATGTTGCAGTTCAGTTCAACAATACTGAGTACAGACCATTTTGTTGTGTTGTGTGGCTACTGCCATGCAGAATTTTGCTGTTTCATGTCATTGTTATTTATGTTCTTGGGTTTTTGCATATTTTTTTAAGTTTGCTTCTTCTTTCTTTGTAATTTAATAAATTATAAGCAGCCTGGAACGTTTAGCATATGCAGACATGTAGACTAAATCTACTCTCCAAGTTTACAAAACTAAACAAACTCTTATAGTAATTTCGTTGCGTGATCAATACGTCTTAATAGATAAGTGTGTGGTGAATAAGGTACATTAAAACTTTATTATAACACTTATATGTGTATGTAGTGCAACCAACCACAATATCCCATTACGGCAACAACGCTTCAGTGAGTTGTCGTGCTCTCTATAACACGTGGAACCCTCAGCTGATCGGTGTATCAGACACTGCCCTCTACGATATACAGTGTAAGTGATTTGTCGGATTTCCTCATGATTACTTTCCGTCAGCTAATTTACCAGCTCGAGAAATGTATAAAATGATATGTCTTTTTTTATACTGTACTATATACTATGCCACTTCCTGTGGTTCTAAAAGAGATATCGCAGCCAATCAATGTTTGTAAATCAAATACCAAAGCAAGCGCATTGGTTTCATCATAACAATTAACCACAAG
Organism: Megathymus violae; assembly: GCA_003671415.1. Taxonomy (NCBI): domain Eukaryota; kingdom Metazoa; phylum Arthropoda; class Insecta; order Lepidoptera; family Hesperiidae; genus Megathymus; species Megathymus violae. Next base: position 387,639 of record PDGT01000089.1, read on the forward strand.
TTATTACACTTGGGCAACCGTTGCGTACTGGCTGGTTAAGGCATCAGCGACTTTCGCATTCAATAAGGCATACCATATCAAATGATTACACAACCCGGTATTAGCCCGGTCCGCTTTCCACCTGCCCACGTAGTGGTGGGCTGAGAATTTGGTGGTTACACGGTTGCAAAACGTGGGTGACGGCGACAGACATGTAGGCGCTGAGACCGATCGAGGCTCGACGGCACAATCGATTCTACTTAGGTAACCTAACTCGTTATGGCTGAAACATGCTTAACATGTCCAAATAAAATATTTTTATTAGTTTTGCAAAAGCTTTTTAAAAGTAAGTTATAGTTTTATTCGTGATTGTAGACAAGTTACGTGATGGTGATATATGCACGTCCGCAACGCGTTCCTGTCCAAGAAGAAAGCGAAACACAAAGCACTACAGTTAACTATCCAATAATAAAGAAGAAACACTTTCAAGCACGCCGAAATTTGGTCTCTCGTTCAGGGGCTGCGATGAAAAGACTTAAAAAAAATTATGGATATTTAACGTTATACTAACTGATTGACACTATGTACACACACACTCTCAGACACACACATAATTAGACGCCATCAGTCGAAGATAGTAAATTGTTATAACCGATATAACAAGAGACATGATAAAACAAAGCTTCCGACATAGTCATAACATATTGAAACCCAAATGATTTTTAATTAGAAAGTTTGTATTATAAATAGATATGTTTAAATCACCCTTGTAGTATTTTTAGCTTAATGCAAATGTTAGAGCTTCGACATAGAAATGAGGGCGGAGAGGGCAAGGTGACTAGATAGTTGCACTAAATTCCGATAGAGGGCAGTAGCTGTCCTTATTCTGAATGTTATTTGTTATAATTTATTTAAACTGTACTTTTATAATTATATAGAACAATGTCAAGATTATCGAATCTGATTGTAATTTTTCTGTAGATTTTCTATACCTAATATTTATCTATTACTAAAATATAAGTAGTCACAATTTTATAAAAAAAAATTTAAAAATATAATAATATATTTTACCATTTCAATGCCATTCAAGGCTATAACATTTCACAAGTTAGTAAATTTTCTTCAATACTAGAATAAATGGACAAATAACGGATAGAAATGATATAAGAGATAAAAAAAATTGTACAATTCGAAAATTGAAATGGAACCACGAAGTGCAATCACATCCCCATAATATGTCCAGAGAAAGGCGAAGGCAAGGATTGTGAAGATATATTTCGGACGGTATGGCAGGGCGTAGGGTCGTCGACCGCTCTCTTCGTTGGCGCGCTATTTCAGGCACCGATGAGCGCCGGCAGTAGCCGACATCACCCGATCGAAAGTCCCGCGTAAACAAACAACATGGCTGAACTGTCATTCACTAATTCATTCATAAACAATCACTGTTTTCGACAAATTGACAACTCTTTATTAATAGTCAGTCTGTACAGAAAACTATAACAAAAGTGTTATTGTGCGTGACCAAGTGGATTTTAAGTCACCATTTCATATAAATTTATTTAAACAGGTACCTACTCAAGTGATTCTATAAATGAGTGGAAAATAAATATATCAATTCAAAAATTATTAAAATTTGTCTGTATATATAAGTATGTAAGTAATCCCTTATTTAAAAAGTAACCTATGTAGGTGGATTAGTTCAGACAAGTAAGATTTGGAAAAATTAATCTACCCACCTATCAAATTTTGTATAAATTTCACACATAATTTTGTATACTATGTTTAAGAACCATTTTATTATAATAAAATCTACACATGTATAATGTGTACAAGGTTATAAAATGAGTGTTATATCTCATAATTGATGTCTATTGCGAGTATGGTTCTAAGCGGATTCTGATAAGCCGTGCGGGCGTAACCTAAAGGATCACTTTCGGTTGGAACATAAAACAATATGAGGAAAGAAGATGCGCTTATAATGATTAATTAAAATTATAGTTTTAAAAGTTAATACGTGAAATGTTTCCTTGAGTGTCTACCTCTGTCCTTCTGGTGTCCTCCCTGGTATGTTGAAGATGATTCTAGCGTTTAACGTAGAATGGCGGAAACCAGTTACTATCACGTCGTCCGTCAGCTGGTTGTTGCACCATAACTAATTGGAGAACAAGAAAACTTTGGGTCTTCTATGTATTGCGATTAAATGGGAAACGTTTCCTCATTGTGTTGGGTTCGAAATGACCATTCTTAATTTTTATATTAATAACCAGCAAAATAAAATCTAAACATTTTAAAAACTCAGATTATACGATGCTCATCTAACACGTGTATTTTTTGAAATTATTATTTTTGTCAAGTGAATTTACTGAGCATACACCGTTACCCGGGTTTCTGGTAAAAATGAAATGATATGGAATAGCTTTTAAAGGAAATTTAAGTCAGTCGGAGATAATTGTAAACTATCATATCGTATGGTGCTGGCGAGGCCGCAAACAAAATTATCCTTAATATGTCCACGCGTTTACTTCTTGTCAGATTTGTCCAGAATGTCCATACCAACTATAAAGATATTTGAGTATAATGTTTTATAAGATTATTTTTTGCTATTCACTGCATCACAACGAAGAATTCTCCTTCAAAATTAAATGATAAAAAGTTTTAGTTGCAATATCGAAAACCCAGTCATAAGCGGATGCCCAACTTTCATCCTGTATCGGCAACATGGTATTAATGACTTTGGTATTATGGACGAGCATGAGTGGTTGTATTGTTGACATAAAAATATTGAGGAGGATCAATATGTAACTAAATATTAAATAAGTAATTGTAATGTTTGTTTCATACGATACGCATAAACACATGTTAAATTCCCATTTTGTGTATCTCGAGAAAGAACCATAAAACAATAAATATTATTGTCCTATTAATAATTTCTCTATTATAATATATTTAAAAAAGAAAAATGCTAATTTCTTTACTGGTACGTAGTACTTCATTAGGCACTTGCAGCCCCGAGCATGATTCACTATAGTCCGCCGGTTAAAGAAGGCACCATGATTTCCAGTATTTCTACAGAAGATAAAAAACAGAGAGTAACCCCTGAGAGCATTTAAGTTCAGTGCGTCTCTACTCACCAGCAGCCTTCTACAAGTTGCCTTGTAGGATTATTTATTATTATTAATGCACATTATTACACAGGCGTCTCGATTTCATTAGTCCAGTTCGTTGTCCTTTTGTAAGTAAAATGAATGGTCTCTCTAGTAATCCACCTCAGTACTAAACACCTACATGATACGATCGCGATGGCGCGTCGATTTGAACGCTGTTGCATCAATAGACCGTCTTGTATTGTATTTGCAAATGTGTTTGCACCATAATAAACCCACATGTGACATTATGTGGGCAGATTTCAACAAATGTGTCTGAAATATATAGCTATTCACTAATGAGATTCAAATTTTGTGTGAGAAGTGGAAAGGGCCAAACCAAGATTTAAAGTTTGTCATGAAAAGTATTGCACACTGTGAAGGGCTTTCGTAAGAAAAATGTGATGTAAAAATGCAAGACGTAAAGTTGACAGGCTCATCTGTCATTGGTGTCTGTCAAGTGTCAACTGTTAACAGTTTTTCCCCGCGACCGCCGTCTCGCTGTGTCCATGATCTATGTAATCGGGTCGAAATCTCGGTAATAACACAAAAAATCGTGAATATCCGTTACAGTTAAAATGTATAATTAATAACCTATGTGGAATTCGTTGCGGTAATATTATTAATAACTACATCCAAATTTTTGTCCCTTAGAACTAGTTCCTAGAACCAGGGCCTTACCGCTTTGAATCGCCAAACGGCTTCTTTAACCGATAAAAGCCAGCTCTTCTCGTTGGTGGCCCTACCCCTTTATTACCTAGTTCAATAATATATGCGTAGATCACACCAAAATATTTTAAAATTTGCAAGAGAAAACATTAGTACATAAAGTTTGTAATATGTAGTATATGTATACAAAAGCAATACTTCCACGTCTTAAATGTTGTACGATGCAGCATCGTTGTCCACTGTAGAACGGCCGACGCTGTTAGCTTATTCCATTAGAGCCCAGTTTAAACAGTGGCCGGCTAATGTCGTGTTGCATGTGTTGTATAAGAGTGGGTGTCGTGACGAGAGCACGCGAGGTTCGTCTCTGGTAATGTTTGTCTGTACAGCCCGTGCCCTACGCGACGACTTGTATTAACTATGGGAGGCAGTTTCAAGTTTCCTCACGCACTTTGCACTCACCGATACAGGTGATAATTAATTGCAAATACTTATAAATCTATGGAAAAATTGGCCTCTGGTTTTGCTCTGGATTGGCGAGGGGGTTCGCTTTCCAGCAACGCGATTATCACAGATTAACTGTGTTATAGCTGTAGAAAAATTATTATACTAACTGCACATAAAACCAAACGAAGTCGAAAATTATCCTAAGGGGATCCCAGTTTCACACTGAATGAATATTAGTACACGTTGTGGTGTACTGTACGTATTATTGCATAACTAAAAACACTTACTAAAATTTTCAAAAATATTTGCCTACCCTCAACAAGATGTCTACCTAAAATTTAAAACGACAAATTTTTTTGGTGTATAAATAAAAAACCGCTGAATATATTTCATTTGACTTATTGTTTTAATTTGTTGAATATTGTCTTGACAGTTGTTGTTGAGCAACATAGACTATAAATTAGATTGATTTTGTACATCGCTAAGTACCACCACGGAGCGCACAGTATCTTGTAACTGCTGATCATATGTTACTTTATTCAATCAAACAAATGATTTGGTTGATTGAAACAAGTACTAAAACGCAAGCAATCATTTTAAAACAAGCAAGCAAGTACGACAGACGGCATAGTACGAAAATGGTACTAAAAAGCGTGTATTGTTTCTGGGAGCGTTCCCCACATCTGTAGCGCATATTTGAGCCCTTTGTCTCGAACCATGTGTCGCCTTCGTCTGTTTTTGTGCTATTTTTTCGACGAGGAAAATAAATACCATTCAACGGGCTCACATATCCGGTACACCCGCTGGTCACTGAATTAGATATTTACATGTGAATAAAAACAAAAGAAAGACACTAAAGTTTTTTGACGACACATTCTGGATCTTAGATGTTAAAAAAATATTTATTTATGGCAGTGTGTTTTTAAAACACCATATATCTAGTTAGATTATTATTCATGCTAAAAATCTTTTTTTTGTAATAATTAAAAATTGACGATCTTTCGTCGTGTATATCCATCAAACATTCATTCATTTCGTTTACCATGAAGACTAACGTCTATAATATAATATAACGTCTATAATACAACGTCTATTTATAGACTAACGTCATAAACTATGACATACTTATAGATTTTTCTGGTTATATATATATAAAAATACTGACTTCATTAGGTGAAAAAGTTATATACTTATGTGGGTATATATTTATTTTTAGGAAACATGATTTGTAGGTCTCTGTGTTAATGCGCAAAAACCTGTTGTTAATAAAATACATTCATTATTAGATACTTTTTAATTTTAATATAGGTAGTCTTTCTTATAAATATTAAAACCAAATAAATATGATTTATTTACAAGGTTTTTTGGAATTATTGTATCTGTGTCTCACAGTATGTCTGTCAGTTTGTCTGTTTGCAAATACATCATGTGGAAACTAATGAACAGGTGTAGATAATCCTTAGCATATTTATATTATGGGTCGTTATCTCAGATACTTAGCAGTCTAGGAAATAAATTTGTTCCTGGGATAACCGATATATCAATATTTTTTTGAAGTGAAACAACAAAAAATTAGAGCCAATAAAATGGCATTATATTAGGCCGAATACTATTCACAAACTCATTTCAATTTCAATCAAATTTCAAAGCAAATCTAGATCGATTTATCTGCTTATTTTAAAATATAATTTTAGGCTTTAAACTGTAATTACGTTTTAACAACACTTAATAATCAGGTTTTGGCTACAAATTGTACTTACTAATAACACAATAACATCATACTCCGGTAATGATCATTATTATACTTATTCATAAAAGGGACGCAAAATCAATAAGTGTAAATCTATTGAAATGTTATACCAAAACAAATGTAGGTTAGACAAACACATTGGACGTGTCCATGGGTATCCCATAGAACATAACATACTGATGCTCGAACCCTCGTTGAAGTGCTGCCAACACGCGCTTCCTGTTTACCGCTGATACTCTCCCGCGCCGCGTCGCGTCGCCGAAATAAACGCGGTGTAAGTAGTACGAGTATGTTTGTATTAGAAACATAGGTATCAAATTCATTAGAAATGCTTAAATATTCATGTAAATACACTAAAGAACAAACTCTGCAGTTTTGATCTTTTAGAATTGTTACGTTCCCTCATGAGGTAACGGTGTCAGTTCCTTTCGGTTGGAGGTCCCTGGACTCTTTATTACCCAGTGTAATATTGAAGGTACCAGCAGTATTATAAGTGAGTCAGAAATACACGCAGCTCCATTCATGCATTATTATTAATATTATTAATATGCATGCATTATTAATATGCATGCATTATTAATATGCATGCATTATGCAGTAAGGTATTTTAGCTACGTGAATAACTATTAGTGGCATTTTAAAATCTACCATGAATTAAATAACATGTATCAGTTACAAGCTTCAGAAGACAGTAATTTCATTGCTTTCTTCGTAGTTAGCAATGCTTTAGTGGTGCCTCTGGGATATATTGTATTGAGAATCATGAATCGTCCATCAACTTTATCTTTCCATTGAAGAAGCTTGAGGCCAAAGATACAACAATGGAGTATCTTTCCTTATTGTACGTATAAATCTGGGAGTGCTGAAAAGTTGCTTTGGTTCTTCTTTTCTAAGATATTTTTTTACCTTTTCATAAGAGCAATAGAAGCAGACTCAAATTGGATTACATACATTTGTTCTTGTAGCTTACTTAAGACTACCAATTAACAGATTCTTAAATCGTAAATTAATGGAAATAAATATTATTTAACACTGATGTACAGTCAAAACGAAAGCCTGAACTTCTATCTTGGTATTAGTGGTAGGTACGATAACTTCTAAATATGATAAACACATTCTGAACCGAGTATGGTTACGCACATCGTAAGAATCTGTTTGTTTAATAATCCGAGCGTTTATCGTACGTGAGTCAGAAATACACGCAGCTCCATTCGAGAGTCGATGCTTGGTAAATAAGCATGCTGTTATCAGATCGTAAAAATCTAAAGTAGCAAGCGTCCTCAAAACGTCCCCAGTAACTTATTTGACATTGTCAAACTCTCGTGGCTTAAATCGTGCGTTCAAAAAATATGATTCTAACTAAGATTCCGTTAGCACTCGAAATTCCGCGTAAAGCGTGGCCTTGTGGGTGTTGACCAATTTTTTTCCTCGAGAGACAGATAATACATTATGCCTCCTTATCTGTTTAAGGGGCACGACGTTTTGGCACCGAAGAAATACTGCGATGGGAATAACACGCTAATGTCAAGTAGTACGAGCGCGACATATTACACATAGGCGTTGAACAATTTTGATTAGTAAGGCAAATTTCGAGAACCACACATGCCTGACAATATGTTCCTTCCTCCATTTTCTATTTAATATAAAAAAGTGTGACGCCGCGTCGCAGGACATCCGATCCAACAGGAACGAAGCTTGCATTACTTACAAAACTTCTTGGTAACTGAACAGTTTGACTGAAACAACATTTGTATACCCTTCCTCTACTTGAAGCTCACGTTTGTTTACTTTTGATCTTTAAAATAGTTAATAATTTATGCACGCAATAAAAATTACAGGGAATATATATATAGAGCATTACGTACAATATTACTTTATTACTATTATTAGTACTTATTCCTGATTATAAATTTCGTTCAGTTTTGCCCATAAGTGGAAAAGTGATTTCCTTATATTATAAGATACATATTATTAAATACAGAAAAATGCTTATAATACAGGTAGAATAAACATTTGTGTTGGTCTGTTAACAAATATTTATTTAATTAAATTTTGTACTAAACCTTAACTAAAACACAAAACTAAACTATTATATAATCCCTTACCTGTTAATAAAGAAACGCCATTTAAAGTTTATTATTCCACATTTTTTTCACTAAATATTTTACAAATCAAAATCTAAAATTGACATTAAAAAACAAAAGAATGAATTAAAAAAATCTTATCTACTTTACTGACACCTATATACAACGTACTAAAGAGATTTTATTTAGAAAAAAAAACATGAAAGAAATATATTTTCTTTATATACATATATATGAACAATGCATTCAAAATTCGAATACAGGTAATGCCGATTAGTTATTCATATTGAGGTATATTTTATAATATGGATAAAGTGGAGGTAACCTAATATTTCTGATTTGATACTGGCAGCTGAGTGTGCATCAACGTATCTTACAAAGTAATGAAAGCTTCGCTTCAGAACGTTTACTTATAAACTTTGGAATATATCTTATTAACATACTCAGATTAAATGATTCCTCTTCGAAGCGACTTGATCCCATTTTCTGAACCGTATATAAGTCATACGGTAATAATAAAAGTGTAACGGGAGTTAATGGTACTGTCGGTATGACAATTCTTAGAATAACAGTATTTGTTGGAATTCTTGTTACAATTAGTACTGAGTAGAATAATTATAAAACCAAAGTTATTCATTCCATAGAATTATTGTTTATCTACCCGTTCATACCCCTGCACCAGAATTTTTTCTCTGCTGCGGGTGACAAAACATATACAAAAACATTTTGGACAGTTAATCAACATAAAAAACTTATAGTTCAAATAAATACCTGCAACCCAACTTCAAGCAAGAGAATCTAGGCTTCTACGATCAAGCAGGGCTGGACTAAACATGATTTGCATGTCTCTACTATAGAATGTAACAAGATGGATTGTATGTTCGTTTGCTCTTTCAATAATGAATCGAACGACTACATCTTATGGAAGAAGTTGTCATAATAATAAAGTTAAGACCGTGTTCACAACAAACGTATGTAGCCGTCGACTACACGACCGTTAACTCACTGCCAACCTCGATGTGAACGCAAAGTAAGACTGCATTATTGAGTTGTGTAAGTTCGATGAGAAAATATACTTAAGATCATTGGCATATCTGCCGGTTGTACGCCGGTCAAACCGTATTCTCTCCGAGACCTTTAGGATTTGGTACAGATATTGATTTAAGTAACTTATGAGGGACGTGTACCGTGAATGATATTATCTTAATTAACTGGGGGGAGAGGGGGTATATTAGAACATTGAAAAAAACATCAAATGCATCATGTGTAATATAGTTTTGTAGTTTTAATGTGTGAAAATAAATTTTCGCACATTAGAGGAAAATAATAAAAACAATGATAAACATTATTTTTTTGTATTTATCTCCGAAACTGGTGAGCTTAAAATTATGAAAAAATGAATAGAATACCAAAATACTACCCAAAATTTTGGTGAAAAACCTATAAGAAAATCTAAAGTACTTAATTTCTTACATCAAGCACAAAATCCCACGTGTGTCTGATGCAAACTTACCAGGTGTTTTCGTTGTCACAATGTTGACAATACACCACTGGTGTGAACAAATAATCAACTTGTGTACGTTGTAGACGTGTACATACACTGAGTATTCTTCATATGAAACGATGGACTGTAACACCAGTACGCCTTGATGTAGCCAATCAACAATCGCTGAAATGTCGGATGTCGCGATATATATGATTATACACAGCGTAATAGCGTATTGTTGGCTCGTGTGAACGAAAACTTGAATATGTACTGTAACATAACAGAGGTTAATTTCAGGGAAAAAAAAGAAACCAAACATCCTTAAATTAATGAAACTTTAGATAATCAACGCCTTCGTCTACTTTTTTTTTACCATTCAAGATTTGTCATGCTATCTGTAATCTGCTAGCTGTCAGCGCGTCTGTCACTTGACCTCCACATGACTGCTACATGTCATTGTGTATATAGCTACAGTATATAGCTGTAATAGTAGCAGTAGTGGTTAAATTGCTAGCTAACTACTAAAATATGTAAAAGCAGTAAAATGCGTATTGCTCGTTCACAGTCGACGGTTGATAATTTATTAGATGTGAACGCAGTCTCATGTAGGAACACTAGAGGTTGCGAGTAAATCTCCGTATTCGAGCCGAGCGTCCCGGCTGCCGGCACCAGAAACAGAACCAGTTTCATTTAATCATCATAATTGCATTCTCCGTTAAGCCTATCCTATGTGTGAGCCTACGTGTTAGCTTCTAGGTCCTGTTCGTATATGCTATCGGGAACTATAAAAACAATAATATTCACATTTTTAAATATATAATAATAAATTATATAGCGGAAGCTAGTATTTTAAATCATAGTATTAAATATAAGATACTAAACTGTAGCTCCTATGTTATATTCACTCATCAATCATTCAGTGGTAAAATAATTAAAATTACTTTATTTTAGAACTTATCGTATTTTCTCACTTTCTTTTCATCTACTTTATAAATATCTCATTATCTTATCAATTTTATGCAGACGTCTTACCGATTTGTGGACAAGGCGAACTTGAAGATCTAATAGTTGTTATCAAGGCTGTAAATGAATATATTGCAACTACTTCGGAGTGTAATTATTCAAACCAAGTAGAGATTCTACCTACTTAATACGCCAGTAATCGTCGCCGGCAGCCTAAGAATATTAAGTAAGATTGATTGGCTCCGATTATCTTCGATTATATTCAATACGCTAATTCTAACCGGCAATGATGTAAAAGATGCTTTGGACCGTACTTATCGTTTACACAACAAAAAAATTTTTGACGATTACATCTCATGTTTTGCAATTACCTCCCTTTAGTTATTGAGCTTTTTCATTTTCTGATCTTTTCGATTACTCAATATACCTACCTACACATCTGTCTAGACATTCTAATTTAGGAGCAACCCAATAAACTTAAGCGTCTTCAAAAACTCTGAATCGATAAAAACTCGAGTGGCTCCCAATTTCGTTTCGTCGGGATACTCATATTGTCATTTCAATATACCGTCCTATATCATCCGTTTACCTGAATTAATTATTGCAATACCTACACATGAGCTATGAGAGGTCATGAGCGTTTTTTCCGTTCTTCTTTTACCTTGCCGTACGTTTTTGGAAAGTAATTCTCACCAAGGTTTTTACATCTACAGAATTCCTTACCAGTATCAATAAATCAAATCAACCATTGACATACTCGTGCAGTACGTATTTCAAAGACTCTTTAGAGATTACTTTTTTCTTTATAACTTTCGAAAAAAATAATTAAAAGTTCTTCTCCAAATAAAGTGATCGTATATTTTGACCCTAAGATCAATATAAAAGCATTCTGTATTCAAAGGTTACCTTAAAGAGATGTCTTCTCAAGCGATAAGGCCGCCGGCTATACATTGATTGATACTGCTTTTTATATCTGATAGTAAAAAGTATTCGTTGATGATGTTGTGATTTTTATGCGCTTTTCACCTAGTTTCATATAGAGCGTCCTTTACTATATCTTCCAGTTACATGTTCTTATAGAAGAAATGTACAAAAGAGCATCAAAAGCTTTTGCGTATTTAAAGAAAACTACTACTACTACTCCCGGCCGTTTCGGCCATGGCGACTTCATTCAAAGGCATCCTATGACTGACGGTTGTGTGCTCTTATGTGGCTTATGTAGCCTATCTTTCTACTAAAGACTCGTAGACACAGCGGGCATGTGACAACACCATTGATATACTTATAATTGATTGCCGCAGGTGGTCCAGCTTTCAATTCATCGCGCTTTTGGTCTAAGTCAGCGCGACGTTTGTTTTCAAATTCATAGACTTTGGATTGGACCGTAGATCTATCCGCAGCTTGAGACTCCCAAAACGATGGGTCTATATTACACCTTTTTAAATGGCGCTTGAGCACATCTTTGTACCTGAGGAGTTGTCCACCATGCTTTCGCTTGCCCTCCTCGAGTTCCGAGTAAAAGATGCGCTTAGCCACTCTCTGTTCTCCCATACGCGAAACATGGCCGCACCACCGTAGTTGCCTCCGCATCAAGTAGGCTTCGATTCCACGCACATTTGCTTTACGCAGCACCTCAGTGTTGCGCACGCGGTCTGACCACCGGATGTTCAAAATTTTTCTTAAGCATCTGTGGTGAAATTGATCTAGCATACGGATGTGGCGGCGGTATACTGACCACGTTTCGGCTGAGTACAGGATGTTTGGCAGTACTACTGCCATGTATACTGAAACCTTTGTAGCCAGTTTAAGGTCATGTGAGCGGAAGACCGTTGCGTTAAGCTTTCCAAACGCTGAAGCAACAGCTGCGATCCTGCTGTTCACCTCAGCATCAAGGTCGCACTTAGATGTTAACGTGCTTCCAAGATACCGGAACTTATCAACCTACTTCAATTCGTCCTCTCCGAGTCTAATAGTAAGTGCTTCACGACCTTGAATGTCTAAGGACATCACCTCCATATTTTTGACACTGATCTTCAGACCGAATTTCCGGCATGATTCGTGGAAACTGGACATGAGCTGTTGCAGGCCATCTGAGGTCTCTGCTACAAAACACGAATCATCAGCATATATAATCTCAGTGATCATAGCATGCGAGACTATGGTGTGGGCCTTAAGTCTGCCTAAGTTGAAAACATTACCATTCGTGCGGAATCAGATGCGAACACCAGTAGAAGCAGTTTCAAGACCTCCTGGACTACGACTGCAAAGTACAACGCGAACAAAGTGGGTGCGAGAACACACCCTTGTTTCACCCCACAGGTGACGGGAAAGAAACTGGATTGCTCACCGTTAACAGCGACACAACACTCCATGTCGTCATGTAGGAGTCTTAGAAGTCTTACAAACTTTTTCGTGCAACCGACTCTCTCGAGCACTACCCAGAGGGCTTCGCGAGGCATACTGTCAAAGGCTTTCTCGAGGTCTACGAAACAGAGGTACATGTGGCGACCTTGTTCTCTACTCTTCTCTAGTGGTTGCCGTAAAGAGAAGATAGGTTCACAGTTGCCTCAATTAGGACGGAAACCAAACTGGGTTTCTGGTAAAATGTTTTCTGATAATGTTATGAGGCGGTTCAAAAGTATACGAGCAAAAACTTTCCCGGGCACTGATAGGAGCGAAATACCACGGTAGGAATTGCAGTCAGAACGGTCACCTTTGTTTTTATATTGCGTCCTAATGCGCGAAACCTTAAAAGGTTGTGGAACCTGTTCTTCCTTCTACATTCGATCGTAAAGCTCCCATAAAGCTGAGTGCAATTCCTTCCCGCCGTATTTGATCAGTTCGCCTGGTATAGAGTCAATGCCAGCCGCACGTTCATTTTGCTGTTGTTTTATGGCAGCTACAACTTCACTCTCAGTTAACGGCTCATCCAGCTCTGTCATAGTGGGGAGTTGAGGTAAAGTATTAATGTGGGCAAGATCAACAGACCTATTAACGTTCAGCAGTTTGTTGAAATGTTCTGCCCAACGATTGAGTACGTCTTCTTTGCTTTTTAGAAGGCCTTCCCCGTGAATCGGCTTGAGAGGCACTTTGGCAGATGAAGATGTACCAATTAACTTTCTAACCTCACTATAAAAATCCCCAAGCTGGTTTGTGTCTACGAGCCATTGTATACACTGAGTCTTGTCGCTCTACTACCTATCTTAAATTTCCCTAGTGAGCCGTCGCAGATCTTGGTCACTTTTCCTGATCTCCGCTGTACTTTCACCCACGTTATGATACTGAAGGAGAAGCCGCTGCTTATTGATTGCCTCCCTTAGAACTACATCATTCTCATCGAACCAGTACTCGTTCTTGCGGGGTTTTACGCCCAGGACAGCCGTAGCAATGTTGGAAATATGAGAAAATATAGCTTTCCAGTCCGCATCAATACAACCTCTCTTCTTATTTGTAGGCGAAAGTTCAGTAGCCAAGGTTGGGAAATATCCTTCTAACGTACAATGGCTTAATCAATGAGATGCCAGTGTTTGGATCTAGGATGCATCCAAGTGTTTTTGTGCTTGGCTGGAAGTCTAAACATAGTGTTCGTCACCGCAAGATGATGTTGCGCACAAAAACTTAGAAGCAACTGGCCGTTGCTATTCATGTTGCCGACTCCGTGCCTACCTAGAATTCTAGGCCAGGCATCAAAGTCCCGGCCTACCCTGGCATTGAAGTCGCCTAGCAACAGAATTTGTTCTCTGTGATTAACGCCATTGACGCAGTGAGTCAGTTCTTCATAAAATTGCTCCTTCACGTCATCAGACTTATCCAGAGTAGGAGCATAAATACTGATGACATTAAGACAGTTATTATTGTCTAAATGAAGGCGCAGTGTGGTAATTCGGTCCGAGATGTGAATTGGATACTCTCTTAAAGAAAACACTAGATGCACGAATAGTGTACATACAGAAGATAACCTTTTTATAATTTTGCAAAGATTGGCTAAAAATCATATTTTATGTACAGATAACGAAATTCAATTTCAATACTGTTAATTTATATGCAAATATTTTATTTAAATGAGTAATGGGGTATACACACATATATATATATATATATATACACAATTTATTTTTTAATCTGTCGGTAAACGATACCCCTCAACAGTGTAATTGATGCTTCAGATGATTTATTAAACTGGTTCCAAATCCCGCTTCGTCTCCGAACAGTCAATCATTAAAATCAAATTATGTCAGAACTTAGTTTTATTGCCGTAAGTGGCATATAAAAGATTGCAATGTTTCATTACAAAATAATTATGATATAGTGTATACGGAGATCCTTTTATTCTTATATATTTATTGACAAGATATTGTTAGATTTCTACTATTTTATATATAAATGTTTTATACTGAAGATACTGCATGGGCTAAAGTGAATGGATTATAAGTATAAGCTTGTCTTCCATTCTTGACTCTGAGCTAATTTCTTCTGCTCGTAATGTTCGCTGATGACAAGCAGACGAGGTTATGGTACCAGATCACCTCTTGATGGAGATCACTGGGCTTTGAATTAGCTAATTTATTAGTATTAGTACTAGTTCATAGAGCATTGTTTTCCATAAAAAATGTCCTTTTCATCTAATAAGTAACAAAAAACCATTTTCCGTAGCTAACAATATCTGTGAATGATCTGTAGTAAGAAACAGTGTTCAGTTATTTTTTTTGTAAAAGGATATTAAAGTTTCATGTCGTCAACAGTTGAGATAAGCAGTGTAAATTATTTATGTCGGAAACCTTTGGAGATTAAGTAAACCGTCAGTGAAAACATAAGAAGCGGCCGTTTCAAAGGGATATAAACACGGCTGGCGCCCGACCGTCACTGCAGGAAACTATCGTTCTTATAGGAGATCAGACACTACTGCACTGTAAGATCGTTCAGAAAAGAATTATAATTGGATGCATAAAGCGTATAATACATACGCTAATGTCGAAAATATGGTTAGTGTACATATTGTAATTCGAATATTATATATAGTATATATTGGTAGGCAAAAATATTAAATGCAAATTTAAAGATATTAAAAATAAATTATTTTTATTTTTATTTTGTGCAATTTTGTATGGCTTGACTAATTTCGGTAAAAATTATTTCCCCTCCACGAAGCGTGTAATTTAACTTCATCGTGATATTTTTCGACGCACACAAAATATGACACTTAATTTGGCAGAATTAAAAAATATATATTATTATGTAGGAGTGACATCAGAAGAATAAGATTAATTTGTATAACAATTAGTCATAGAATAAACGCACCCAACACAAGTGACGATCTAAGTTTCTTTAGATTTTTTTTACACAAATTTATTTTACAAACGGTTACATACGAATAAATCATAGATTTGAAAGTACAATATTCAGGACAATTTACATAGTCAAAACGATTAATAAGAATACAAATACGTATGAATACACAGTACATATTATGTCCGTGACTTGTTTAGTCTGCGATGGACGCTTTTCAGTACAACAGACAGATCGCGGATTCAGCGATTGTTTTGTAGTCCCATGTTGTGTATACACCGAACTAATGAGTTTTAATAATAATTCTGCGAAAAGTATTCCTTAGAATTAGATTCCTGTTTCCGCGTATTTGAGTAAAACTCATTTGATAATAAACTGCTGAATTTTGAATGAAGCTCGCGTGGTTTTTATTCTATGTGTATGTTTTCCGTAACACCAGAGGTATCATCGACGCATTGTCCGCGAAGAAGGAAGAAATGAATAGTTTTGAAACGTATGTTTCCATTACTAATGTAATATTCAAAAAATGCGAGAATTATAGGATATGCAGAAAAAACCTGTATTCACATATTATTATAATTTTACTTAAGTCTCAATAGTGATGGACCTTAACACCATTGGATGATGTCCAAATGCGACGGTGACCACTTACCAATTTTCGTATTTTCTGAAATGTATTTCGACTTATGCACTTAAACATTGTAAAAAACTAAAGACCTCTCATCTTTTTTATTTTATATACATATATCACATGTAGCATTTGCCAACGTTTTTTTTTTATATTACAATGTACCTACATTTTATCATTCGATTACCTGTTTCATCGGAACAATGGAAAAAGATAATTTTCCCGCTGGAATGAAACGGAACTGATAGTTTTTACTACCTTGCAACCTTACCTTTTGCAGATCCATTATTTTTAAAGGAAACAATAAAATACACTAACCAAATAATGTAATCCCTAATTTTTTCATTTTATCCTCTCTCTTCATCATTACCTCTATTCCATTCTATTACAAAATGTAATAATTTATCGATCAATGATTATAAGACGCCCTCCTTTTTAAGAAGTGGATAAAATCAAAATGTCTCTGATATAAGGTTGGGTTTTATGAAATAGTTACCTTTGTCAATAATACATTGTGAGTTCCGACTTTATTCATGTTGTAAGTTTCCATACGAAAACTGACACCCCCTCCCCTTCGCTTCAGTAAACTGAATTTGTGCAGCATCACGGTTATGTTAACCTTTAATTGAGAGACCAATTACCGATTTACGTGAATGTGATATATTTAACATATACCTTTATTTATATCCCACAGGTAAAAGTTCATTTATTTCCACCTCATCACAATTTTATTACAAATAATGATAAAATAATTATCTGTAATATCTGTTCTTTATAACTACTTGTAGGTATGATGAGGCGATTTACTATCTTATTCGTGTCAGTCCTTCAAGGTCAAACACGTACTGAATAAACACCTCCGTAATATAATCCACCGTACAAGCTAACCATAGCTTCGATGGCCAAAACATAGGTTAGTTAACCTTTGTGTTATGGCGAACGAACATAACATAGGTTAGTTAACCTGTGTTATGTTCTGCATAGTTGTACAAAATGTATTCTTCAAAGGCATTCTTATGCGGAATGGTTATTACAAACTTGATGATTACTTTCAAGATAGGACTGCTTGGACATGAGTTTAATATTAAGCCAGTTTATAGCCATAAGTGCGTTCTGTAACTGTGAGTAGGAAAAAAAAACTCTTCGGGAGTTTCTCGTCGCTTCTTCTTCCGGGACTACTCACGGTAGGGATTTGTTGAAGCGATGGCGTAGTTTGACGTTCGAAAACTGTTTGTAAAAACCAACTTCGAATAAAATATAATTTCATTTCATTTCATTTTGTACAAGTGTGACTACCTTCATCGTTCGGTACATTATAAGTAAGGTAGCGAGTAAGCGAGTTCAGCGGATACAGACTGACAGACAGATTTTCGAAACGATCTCATGTATATCTTGAACCGAATGTATGTAAGTGAATAGCCAAGTGACCTAGTTCCAACACGAAACACCGATTGGGCAGAGGACCATATTATTCATTCCTATCATTAGTTAAAGAGTAATATTCTATTTTGATTCTTATAGTTCTTTCTCATGTAATTAAATGCTGCTTGAGAAACTTAAAATCAAAATCATATGTGGAAGTGGCCCTCCTTTCTCCTGACATTTTGGGAAACGATCGTGAAATTAATACGATAATTAAAATATTACATAAAATTGAAATCAAAACAAAGAAATAAGACCATATGATATATATTTATCCAAGTAATAACGGTTAAAATTAATATAGACTAATTAACTGTTACCTATTGCCTTAAATGCCACCCATAAAACCCTCTCATAGCATTGCAAATAACTTTCTCTTAAATAAAGTAGCACATCAAGTGTCGGTTAAATCGATGGGTATCTATGGATTATCTTTACTTAATCCTTGAATTCTGTATTCCGATGTCAGCTGTTCATACAGATGTGTTTACGTTTTGTGATCTTAGCGATGTCGGTGGATATTTGTTCAGCAAACAGAGGAACGGTTAGTGGGACACGCTGCGAGCCGCGTCCAGCGTGTCTGGAGTGTGAAGTGAGACGTTTTAGATTTTCAAGTTTTAACTTAAAAGTGACGATGTACAGGGAACCCCAACAGTTGGTACAAAATAGAAACGTTTCATATCCAACAACGGAAGAACAAATAATAAAGAAAATAAAGTGACTCTTCAAAGCTGACAGTTTTTCAAAATATTGTCAATGTGTTCCAATATGTTTATGTGTGGAGATTGTGGTGCACTTTGCACGTAACACATAATATTATGAAAATATGCTTGAGCTACACATTTCAATAATATAAACACGAATATGATGCTCCATTTCATCATTTTCATCACATGTATAGAAATGACGAGCTTTGACGAGCTTACGTAGGCCAAGCGTGTTGTCTGCTCGCGTACTGTCATTTAGTGCCATAGGACATACCGCACACGTAACTAGCGATTCTTGCTATTATGAAAATAGCATAAGATTAAGAATTATTTATATGTGGAGTAATATTCTCGATGGTGTGTGTGGGCGTTGAGAATGTGAATATTTCGGGCCATTATCAGGCGCCCACGCCACGCTATTGGCAGAAAAACATTATAAAAATACATCGTCGCAATTCACAGTCTTATTCGGCGTCAGCTGCTGACATTGCCGGCTAGCGTCTGACGCGTCCATATGGACGGTGAAATTCTGTCACTACACCGGTATTAATACTATTGACACTTATTAGCTCATTTTCATTACAGCATCTATCGAGCATCTCGAGGTCTCCCGGGGTTGTCGTTACCGGACACAGAGGAAAATAATGGAAGATGTATGTTTCAGGGCGCTCATCTGTTTCCGGTGACCGTTTAGAAAAAAAATATATA
This sequence comes from Megathymus violae, assembly GCA_003671415.1. Taxonomy (NCBI): domain Eukaryota; kingdom Metazoa; phylum Arthropoda; class Insecta; order Lepidoptera; family Hesperiidae; genus Megathymus; species Megathymus violae. Next base: position 406,908 of record PDGT01000089.1, read on the forward strand.
TATATATATAAGTACATCGAGGTAGGAACTGGTCGTCCGAAGCGGGCACGAACCGGCCGACCGAGATACTGGATGCGATTAAAAATCGTTACAACTTCCGTTCGGGTCCGTCTCGGAGCGAGACTAAGATAAAAAAGAAAAATAAGAAAAATAACATAAAGATCGATACGGCAGAACGGCGCTACCTGTTTTTTTCACCGTGTTAGAGCTTGAGGCCATTGGCGAGGCGTCCGTCGTCAACTCAAGCGACGTTTTTTAATTTTTAAGTTTGGAAAATTATTGCGAAATCCAGGCTATTTTTAATGATAAAATTAATAATAATAGTAACGTTTTAACAACTTGAAACTTTACTTTCACCAGAAAGTATAAAAGTAGCTAGTGGTAAAACTATTAAAGGTACAGTTCTGCAAGCAATTATAAAATAATCAAGTTTAGTTATGTACCTACATAATAATGTTAAGTGATAAATATTTGAATGAATTCGTTGTTCAAATTTCCTCCTCTACTTTGGATGTAAGAAATTTCTCTCCTGTACTACAGTACAATGTAAAGATACGTGACAAACATAGCATCAGAAAACCTACATTCAAATGGACAAGTGCACGAATAAACAGATAGGAACAACGACTGTTATATCTTCTTAAAGAATAGCCACTCAATAATAAACTCAGTGGATAGACTAAATATGTTATATCGATATCCAATCTCATTATCGGTGTTCACTGAAATTATAACCTATTCTGACGATCATTACTCATTATTGTATTAAATTTGAAACTCTAATTCGGTATCTATTCACGATGTGTTTTTCCATACATTTCAATAACAGGTTAATAACTTTTCTTCGTTGTAAGTAGGTAGGTATGTTTTTTCTTACAAACGATGACCCTCCTAATGCTGGCCTGAGGTCTCATCTCATAATGTAAAGACCACATTGACAAAATGCGGATTTGCTGGATTTCGCAGTTTTCCTTCATGAAGTTATAATGAATTTCTATCACGCACAAATATCTGGATAATAAGAATAGAACAAAAAACTTAATAATAAGAGGAGCATTTGGTCATCGAATTATTAATACCCCCATTGTAGTATGTAAAAAATGTAGAAGTAACATCAAATAGCAGTGAATAAACAATGTCATACTGCAATTTTATTGGCCGCATTGAGGCGGCCTAAAATACTGACCGCAATCCCATACTGACAGAACAGGGTGTCGTAAGAGGCGACAGAAGCCGGCCCGCTTGGTGGTAGGGATTCGCGTAACGATTATATTATAAATATTATTATTAAGCCATTAATATTATTAGTGATATCATTATCTTTCCGTGAAGCCTGCCTAGCTACCACCCTTTTGCTTGAGTCAGTCGCCAAACGACTCGTCATGTTCCGCCTGTGAGTTAAATGGCCAGTAGTGTCTTCTTTCTTGGCCGACAACGCATTAGTGATGCCTTTGGTGTTGATAATGTCTATGGGCGACGGTGACCACTTACCATCAGCTCGTAGCTTATAGCTCGTTAACGCGTTTGTCGGGTATTTACATTTCAAAAAATTATTGACTAAATCCATACTTTCCCCAATGGATGGTAGTCGTAATATGTAGGTACCTAAGTTATGGGTCTTTGGCAAAAAGGTCGTCGCTATGCTAAATAACCATGCCTGAGGGGAGATCGTGTTCCACTTAATCTATTTCTATTTCGAAAGTTAAATAAATGCTAGCAAATTTAAATATATCGTCACGCCATCTCTTATCGTGAAGTGAAAAATTGCCACAGATTCGTGGAATCGAATTAGCATCACATGACGTCATATATATCCGGCTGATGCATTGCAGGCCCATAAATCGAACTGGTCGTCTTAACACAGCTAAATCAGGTATTTAGTATTTCACCAGCCGATAACAGAACGAAAGGTATTAATCTATTAATAATATCTCTTTATTATTTAAATCAAATCTTACTTACAAGTAAAGTTTAATTAGAACAAATAAACAATTAAAACTATAGATAAGACAAATAATTATTACAGAAAGTTGAAATAAAAAAAATACGTTATTTGGTTTTTAAAGACTAGATTAAATTAATTATCATATATCTAAACATTGCAATCAGATGTTTTTGTAATTGAGTGTTCGCTACCTAAATTCCAGTTCGTTCACTGTAAAAATATTAGCACAATAATTAATATTTAGTATGTCATAAACATTTTTTTATATAAAAAATAACTTTAACTAAGTATGTGGCGCTTTATTCGTATATTTAATCATATTATTAAATCATATGACAAAAAGAGAATGCAATTAGATCTTAAGTCTGCCCATTGTAATCCTTTAGTAAAGATTTTTCAGTAAAATATTATTAATCAAATAACTAATTCAATAATTCTATTAAAATCTTATTTAAAACCCATACTTTCCAATAACGTAATATATGTATATAACGTAATGACCATTCATAGGAATGCAGGATTTATTTATACGTGAGTAACTTGATATAATATTAATTTGAGCAGTGCAGATCTTTGGAGATCGGCGGCAATTTCACGATTCACGAGTGCGCCGTGATAATTAAACGTTCCAATGATGGTGTGTGCGTGGGCCCGCGCCCGCGCCTATACATCATGCTATCCATAGATAATACATGTGGCAGTAGGACGATTTCAACAAATAAGTGTAACTTGCGAAAAAGCAAGATGTTATTTAATGTTGGGTTCACACCACCTGGTATGATCGATGTGATTCTGTGATGTAATTAAATATTATTATCTTTTATAAATATAAAATTTGTTAAGAACTTGACTACAGCGCCACCTGTCTGATTTTATCTTAGGTGACCTAGGTGAAGAAAAAAACAAATAGATTGTTTGAAATTTACTACAATCTCGCAAGTGGTACAAAAATTACACAGTCACTGATAATCGCACCAAAACTTTCCTATATAAAGAACATATTAGGGTTACAAACTGAATGCATTGTGGATTGTTAAAATTCAAATGCACTTATGCTTTAACTTGGACTCGCAAATGTTACCCTAATAAAAGTATACCTATGAGCTTCAACGTCATTTATCAACATATATAAATATACTGTATTAGAATATCATGGTCTTAAATATAAGATTTTAAAATTTACATTGTTTCATTCAGAAAACAAGATTGAACGGTTCATTTAAAGGATATTAATTATCGGTTTTTTGTGTACACGCTGGCATTTATTTTCTATCAATTTTGTTTATTACTCAGAAATTCTTCTAGTGGCTCCAAAAAGTGAAAATTATTACAATGAGGCAAACTTAGTGCGTGTCTATAAAATAATATGTGTTAAACCATTATACTTGTACATATTCTAATTAGACACGTATTCTAATTACATACACCATTGTCAGCAAGCATTAGCTAGGTAGAAATATATGACGCGTTTTTAAATACCGAGAATATTTTAGAATCTCTTACAGCAAAAGGTAGTGAATTTTACAACCTAATGTAATTCCTAATGTAATTCAGTATTATAAATTACACACAATATTTAATTTTCAGTCATAAAAATGTGGGGAGGAGATTCGTTATTTTAACATTAGTATTTTGACTTCTAAAAACTCAAAATCATTTAATTTCTAAACAATCATATTCTCTAAATACATAGGTAGTGTATTTTGTATCTTGTAGCTCTTACTTAAAAACTATTTTAGCAAAACTTTCTGCGTGGCATAGCTAACAATAAGAGACCAAATTTTGGTTTTAAAAATTTGTTACCAGCTTGACACACTAAAATAATAAAATTATAGTTTTTTAATATTTTCTTTAAGTACCTTTTTGCTCTATTGAGCATATTTCAATTTCAATTCGATTGAAAGTTATGGACCCCAGTAGACTTACCTCTATACTTATATGTATACCTATATACCTATATACTTACCTCTATATATGTAATTATGGTAAAGTTATAATTGCGATGTCTACTTGTACACGACCTTGTAAAAAATCTTCTGGTGTAACTAAAAACCTGTGTTAATTTACTTAACACTTACTTTATGATTTAAATTTCAATATTATCACGTTATAATAACTCTATAAAATCTCCTGTTTCAAATAACTAATCCCAAAAAAATAATAAAAAGAAATTACATCTTAACAAGTCTAATTATTGTAAACTTAACCACTGTATCCATAATTTAGCTGTGACAGAACGACTCGGCGCGACGGAGAGCAGCCATATCGAGTCTGGTAACTATGCGGCGTAACTCCAGTAGCGCTGCAACAGGTCTGAGGAGGGGGCGCGGGGCGGTAGGAAATCCTTTGCTCACGCACGCACACTACCACAGCCGGCCGAATGTGCGCCATCCGGTTTTCTTTGCGCGTGCGCACCTATACTTACACTGCGGGCGTGTAGTGGTGCCTATCAAGTCGATCGATCAATGAGCTCGACATCGACTCGCACTGTTGCCTGCATGCAACTCATTGATTAACGCTATGAACGTGGAATTGTTTATTCATTCATGATGAATATTTTTATTTCAAATGAACGTTTTTGTTGTCCGCATCCTAGAGACTGACCTTCTTGAAGTAGACATGCAATGTAACACGTATATTGGCGGCACGCTCACGTGTAGCGTAAGTATGTAGGCGACGGCGTTCATTTTTTCTCTATGTAACGACTCCACATTGTGTTATGTATACATTTTACGTAAAATGTAAGGTGTATTTATCTAGATATTCGAGCGATACATAGACACGGGGAACCAGTATTGGTAACCAAGTGTATTTAATAATATGTACTGTGGATACTGTGCACTATGTATTAAGTATAAACCAATTATAAATGACCGTAACATAAAATAAATCTTAGTTTATACGAGATTATTTTCCACTTAGGTACAAATGATTTTTGTAACTTTATGTCACTTTATTAAAAGTTTATTATTATTGTTTCAGACAAGTGGTCTGACGGTGTTGCCCCACGAAACATGTAGGTGAGTGACGAGTGGAACGCAGTCACCTGCCCATGCGATTCCATTCATTTGGCAACGCTTCAAACTTTTACAAGTTGTACATATCTTGAATGTATCGTTAATCTATACGTACATTGATGATATTATCTACTATATGCAGAAGTGACATCCGAGTGGTGTGATTATCGGTTTCTCACATAAAGGGGACCTGAGTTCGAATCCTGAACTTTTATTTCTACAGAGTTATATCCGTATTTCGGTGAATAATTTAGAGTTCTTTAAAATATTGTAAGATAACAGGACGTCGAAATAAATGTTAGACAAATTTCTTCAAAACTAATAACTGATTGAATTAATACACAAGTCAATAATTTTTTCGTTTCTTAATTTTCAAGTACATATAATTAATACAAGCGAACATCACGTGTTGTATATTTTAAAATATCATTACGATACGAATGTAAACTATTCGGGAGCGATTACCTTTTTTAAATACATTCACTTATCATAGCAGGAAGACGAACAGACTGTTGCATTTTTTAGAAGGATATATTTATAACTGTTCATTACAATTTCTCTTCATTAGATTCTATTTACATACGATCACATATAACGTTTTTGATCGTTTATATGTCAACATTGTCACAGCCCGGAAGTGAAGCTGAATATCTTTTAATTGAAGTCCTCTTCTGTAGTACAAGGTTACTCTTAGGAGTTTTTTATAGTCCTTCCCTACACGTCAGTTACTTCTCAACTTTAGAAAAATTATTAGAAAATCTTACTCCAATCTATTCACATTCTATATTAATGGGAGACTTCATACTTGCCTTCTTAAAAATGATTTACGAATCGCTAGATTAAAATCTATAGCCGAGGCAGCAAACTTACGTATATGTACTTCCTCTCTCTGCAACACACTTATTCCCTAATTCTTTTCCGTCCCTTCTGGACCTCATACTTGTCTCCTCCTCTGATCATGTTTATAGGCATGGTCAGGGTTCTGCCAATGTGTTTTTTTTTTTATCATGAGTTAATTTTTATTTCTTATAAATTGAATCCCCCTAAGGCTAGGTCAAGGATTTTACTTCAGCGTAACTTTGATAGCATGGATGTTGAAGCGTTCCGTAGGTACTGCAAAAATTGACTGGAGCCCCGTTCTCAATGCGAATACTGTAGTTGAACAGGTGGCTTTATTTAATTCACTCTTAATCCGACTTCTAGATGTTCATGCTCCTGTTCGCCCAATTCGCGTTCGGCAGAAAGAAAAACGCTGCCAAATAAGTCAGATCCTAATGATAAATACTTGCTTAAATACCAATCAATCAGCATTTCACTCCTTCCTCTTGCATTGATAGAAATCTAAAGTATTCCATTTTGAAATATCTATCTTCTCTTCCCACTCCAAGCTTTCCTGTTTTCTCTTTCAGCATGTTTGACACTCGTGATGTTAAGAAAAGTATTCTCTCCATACACTCTGATGCTGTTGGCAGTGATAGCATTAGACGCAATATGATCATTCTTATCCTAGACTAGATACTGTTGTTCCTATCATTACGCATATTTTTAACTTCCCCATAACCTCAAATACATTTCCAGCTGCTTGGAAAGATGCTCAAATAGTTCCTCTCCCTAAAAATCGAATCCAAGTTCGTGCTCTGAATTCCGTCCTATTTCTATACTCCCGTTCCTCTCCAAAGTGTTTGAGCGTCTCATTTATCAACAGCTAAACAACTTTTCATGGTCGCAAAACGTTCTTGATCCTTTTCAATCTGGTTTACGTCCTGATCATAGTAAGACTACTGCTCTATTGAACATCACTGATGATATTCGACTAGTAATGGAGAACAGATATGTGACGGTGCTAGTCTTACTAGATTTCAGTGATGCTTTGAACACATTTTGATATTTTGCTTGCTACAATACGCTCTCTTAACATAGCTCCAAGTGTCTGTGACTGGTTTCATAGTATGTAACGTATATTGTATATAACGTATATAGAACTTGTATAGAACGTATTTGGATTTTTGATGGTTACTCATCCTAATCACGAGTCGTTACTGGGTTACCACAAGATGGCGTGTTATCTCCTCTTCTGTTTTCTTTCTATATCAATTCGATTGGTCTCAATTTATCTTCTCTCTACCACCTTTATGCAGATCACCTTCAAATTTATTGCCAGGGGCCTATTGATGATCTATCCAAAATTATAAATATCTTGAATAATCATCTGACCTGTATTTCTTAATGGTGTTTATTACATGGACTAAAGGCAAACTCTCGGAGGACCCAGAGGTTATTGACTAAGATTTGTTACTGTAATCTACCACAAATAATATACGATGGTGTTCATGTGCCCTTTGCCGACAAAGTCAAAAATCTCGGGGTATTTTAGGATAGGTATCTAACATGGGCTCCTAAAATTAACGAGGTAAGTAGAAAATTGTTTTCTACAATGAGGTCTCTCCCTAGATTACACAATTTATTCGTTCTTCTTCTGTTCTTCTATTCCGACTAAGATTACTCTTTCCTTATCTTTACTTTTTCCAATTCTTGACTATGCCGATATTTGCTACTTAGATGTAACATAGGCACCACTGAACAAACTTGAGCGTCTCCAAAAATATCTGTTTTCGATTCATATTTGGTATTCGGCAATTTGACCTTATTTCTGAGTATCGATCTAAGCTCAAATTTCCAGCTCCCAATCGGTCTTCGCCGGAATAGTCATATTCTCTCTGCTTTATACTGCGTCCTGTTTAATTCAAACACACTTGAATACTTGAAACAACGATTCCAATTCAAATATATTTGTCATCGTGACCGTTAACTACACTTTAATGACAATCTTTCTCTCTTAGTCCCATCCAGATCTTCATCTTTCTATGGTCAATCCTTCACCGTAGTGACTGTGCGACTTTGGAAACTTCTTACCAGTTACAATCCGAAGTGCGCAGCCAATAGAATCGTTCAGAAAGCTAGTGAAGGAGCATTATCTCTCAAGGGATTATTTCTTAATATGATTAACATACGTTTTCTACTATCCTTTTTATCTTAATACCACTATATCCCTTTCTATCAATTCTCACACCTTACCACTTAACTTTCGGAATTACGCTATCTGTTGACAAAGTAAACAAATATAACTATTTATTATAATTTTACACCCCTACCCTGTCTCATTACTTATCCTGTCCATCTACTTTATCAGCTCAATAGGTTGTCTGGAAGAGATCGCTAATTAAGCGATAAGGCCGCCTGTTGTACCTAATATATTGTATCTAATCTTTCTATATACTACTTTTTGATGTACATTAAAGAGGATTTTGTTTGTTTGTTTGATCTATAATTTTGTGAAATGTATCAATCCAAACCTGACTTATGAAAGTTTTACTAATATAAGCATTCGATCGAGAGAACTCGATACATTGTTTTGGTACGATATTAGTACTTTATAACACATCTTATAACACCCGTCACTAACTTCAATCAGAATAATTTACGGCTATCGGGAAGAATCGATATCAGAGATGATGAACGTAATGATAGATTAAGTTAAATTAAATAGAAATCACTGTTTTACCAACCGGTCTAGAGCTGAACGCTTGCGTGGCGCCGCGCTGGAGCGACGGGCGAATTCGGTTAGCAACGAATATTGACACGCGCTTCGAGGTTACACCGCTACGTACGAGACGGTTGCGAAACGATTAACTAGAGAAACGTAATACGAGAGTAGAAAATAGTTAAGAGTTGATGATTTTCGAAGTTCATAGATATCTATTATAATTTCACGTCCGATACAAGTACACTGCTTCGTTTCGAGATAACTCAGTGCCGGCAGAAGCTTCGCTTACACCACATGCATTCTATCTATACATCCTATTATGTACTCGCATGGATGCGATAGGTATAATACAATAATACATGAATTTAAACTTATATAATTGGCGGTCATTATACATTTCTAACTATATCGGGTGCTCACGATTTTTTTATTATATAGTAGCAATTTTGTCTTTATTTCAGTTTCATTGTGTCCATGATTGATGTATTTATAATTATTTTAATACAATAACACTTATAAATACATAATATTTTATACAGGGATATTTCAGATTGATATAATCTTACTGGTTATAGACAACTACAACACTAGGTACATAAACAAAATAGTTATATTCATATGTACCTATCCACCGTTGTATTCGGTGTATGTTATCATATTAACCTATGAGTATTTAGTAATTTGACTCTAGGTCTATCAAGAAATTCGTTTAAACATCATAAAAAATGTTCCGTGAAAGCTAAATTGAATATCCATGTTACATTTAAAACAAATGAATAGCAAAACACGAGTTGTTTTGTATCCTTTTTTAAAGAACCGTAAGAGGTGCACGCGTGTACTCTGCATTCATTTTGAGAGTTAAAATCATCTCTGTGCTAAGCGAATTTTAGTGTAATACGTCATAGTTGTAGCGTGAGGCAGTCGTCCCTTTACCGTGTCGCACGGCGAGCAGAGGTTCAATGTGGCAATGGTTAGTGCAGGTGTGGGTCGAGATGGCTGTGGGCTCGGAATTCGCGTCGACGCTCGAGCTGGCGTTGTGTGGGCGCTGCTCGTTCGCCCACGGCGCCGCACCTAGCCGCGTCGCCGCCTCGCCATAGCCCTAGCACATGGTCGCATTGTGTCTACTAACGTTCGTTTGCCGTAAAAAACGATGAAGAGTTTTTTTACACGTCTCTAACCATATATCTTCGATTGCTGTTAATAAAACGTTAACGTCAACTAAACGAGTTAAATTTCAATTTTCAGAACAACCAAGGAATATAATTAAGCTAAATTTTGTATGAATTAATTTTAAATTGTTATTGCCATCCGTTTGTAGATATTACTACTTGACACCAGTCGGCATATATACCCTTTAAGCTTTAATATCAAGAAAGGTTTTTATTGAGGTCAATAATATCATATGAAATTGATCGCCACGAATTTAACAATGTTATTCTTAATAATTTTACAGCACTTATACGATTTGCCACGTAATAAATACCAGTCGATATGATAGACATTCTAAAACAATACAAATAAATTGCAAACAAACAAATTTATGACGCGAACGACAAATAGAAACAATTTTTGTAGTATGAGCATTATCACATTTTACACACCATTATATATCATAGAATAATACTTATTTTATTTGCGCATCTTTTACAATGCTTTTGGAAAAGAATCAATGAATAAAACATAATAACACGCGACTTGCTCGTTTAAAACTATAAAATGTTTAAACATAACACTTAGTGTCATATACTTATAAAACAATAAGTTATGTACAATTAAATACTAGAAAATAACGAGTAAAGTGATCCAAAAATTATGACGGCAAAACGAATATCCTTAACGGTTACTAAGAAAATAACGTATGATATTACAGAAAAACACGAAAATGAAAACAAGGATTTGCAATTCAGGTGACGATCCGAAAACGTCTCAAATTAATTCAATACGTCCGACGCAGCTCATCTAAATGGACATCGCAGACGTCATCGGTCGTCGCGCGTCGGTTTCACAAAGCCGAGGTGATGCGGTCCGGATGCGATCTACCGTAAATCACCATTCGATACCAGTTATCATTAGCAACATTCTCGGATCCGGCCGGACGGGTGACGGGCGTTTTCAGGGTTGCCAGTTTTTTCTATTATAGTAACAGTCAGCGAACTAGTCGGACGAGCCATGTCGTCCATCCATCCACCCATTCACATTTACAATAATCACCAGTCGATCACCGATTGGTTCCCGGATAAGAAGCATGCAGTAATCTTAATTTTTAACTCACTCTCCAGCAATGTAAATGAAAAACTTAAAAATGTATTCGGATTTTAATCTATGCAGGCAGGTCTATGCACGCATGTCTATCCATGCCGTGCTGACTATATGAGATGTGACTAAGTTTATAATTGTAATAAAATAGCTTATAGTTATTATTATTTATTCTTATTCTTATCTTATTACAAACTGTATTTTTAAGGTACATACCATAAAATAATTGTATAATTATGGTGTTCCAATAAATAAATAAAGAAACTCGCTATGTTAGTCCCAGATCCCGAATAAATGCTTCAGCATAACAAAAGTATGGAAGTATGCGTTTTTTATGTCTAATCTTTTTTACCTAGTTTTGAATTTTTTTTGTTAGGTATTTTAACCAAGTTTATCTGGCAACCCTGGTGACAAGTCAGCCGGCCGGGCCGCGCTACCACCAGACACCTGGTATTACTGGTGTCATTAAATATTCATGCAGATTACCAAAAAAAACATCCATCATACCGTTTGCTAGAAATAAGGTAGATACTTGTTACGAATGATTCTCTTGCAATCCATACAATTCCATTAGGTACAATGTCACCACACACCAGATCAACACGCTGGCCAAGTGCCGATTAGTAGACATCACAATTGAAACATTTTGAAGTATTCCCAGGCATGCAAGTTTCTTTACGATGTTTTCATTAGTTTATTTATAATACTGACATAACTTCGTAAGACCACCGACTCACAACGCGACGTGCGTTCAATTCATTACTATAATCACGTTTTAGTTCTAATTTATAAACATTTGTGTACGATATACTTATTATCTATCGTGATGAGTATTTCATCGTAATATTTAATCCAGTTTGAACGATTAATGATCACGACCAAACAAACTATTTCACATATTGTGAAGAACCATATTGTATTAAAGAGCGCACGTTTAGCTACGATCTAAGTTATAAGTTGTTTGGAGAAACTATCTCACCTTATTTAGTAACTGGTTCCTCTTAAACATCCTAAAACTTGAATTCACACTTCAGTGTGACGTAATTTATTAATGTCCTACTTATCGTTACGTATCGTAGGTTACTTATCGTTACGTATTGTAGGTTACTTATTGTTACGTATTGTACTGTACGTTACTTATCGTTACGTATTGTGGTGTTTGTTACTTATCGTTACGTATTATACTATAGGTTACTTATCGTTACGTATTACACTATACGTTACTTCTCGTCACGTATTGTACTATACGTTTCTTATCGTTCGTCATATATTATTATCTACTATTCAGACTACTTATGTATCGAATACAATAACAAATTTTGTTGATTACATTTCTAATCGATTTTATTTTACTGTCGCTATGCAACTCAAGACACACTGTCGCGTTCTAGTCTTTCAAATAAACATAACTATGTCACAACTCAAAATATACCATTATAGATGACATACTAAACCCTTACTTCATTATACGAATTCGTTATAGTCACCAGTCGTACAACATTTGCATCGACGTCCCCATCACGAGCCATAACCGTCAAACTGCTGGGCTCGGGCTCTCCTCTCATAATATGAAGATGATATGAGAGTATGAACCAGTAGTAACCAATAGTTCACCACGCAAGTCAAATGCGGATTGGTGGATTCGCACATTCCCAAGACGAAGAACATTGTTATACGATTTGCTCTTCACGAAAACAAAAGAAAATTAATATTTAATATGTAACATTGAACTTCGAACCCAGGTCGTGCGGGAGACCCAGCGTTTTTGCCACTAAACTATCACAGATGCTAAGTTACACACACAATTTTCTAATCAGAATATTCCCGCATTCTAAACACACGATCACATAATTATAAGTTAAACATGCTTCATTTTCGAAAGAAGTCGAACGCATGATTGATTCGGGTTCACGATACGAGATGCTAGGCTTAACGTGTCAAACACGCTGCTATTACGATTTAAACAACAATTTGTTTTGTGGAAACCAAGATACTGGTATACGGATAGAAGAAACAGAAAAAATATTCGAGTCCACACACCGCGGTGATCTCTTACGCGATAGTGGACTCTGTTGTATGTTGTTGAAGGCGAAGCTCGCGTGCCACTGAGCGGATAGTTGAGCCGTGTTGATGGTGGAAAGTGATGTCATTAGCCCGACTGCGTACTGTAAACCGTGTTCCATTCGCTCTCTGCTACTTTTGCTTTTTGAGTGAACATTGTAGGTACATCCTGGACGCACACGTCATTCGTTAAGAATTTTCTAATCACTTTAAGTCAACTTTACTGGAATGTAGAAAAGGTAAACAAGTCACAAATCGTGCCGTCGATTTTTCAATTTTACCACCCGTTATCATTAAAGTCATCAATCGTGTTTACCCATTACCTACGTGAATGGTGAATTGTCGACGTCCCTCATTCTATTCGCTGTAGCATAAAACAATTAAAATCTGTACAACGCAGTTGTAGTATTTGTTCTTTAGTATTATAAAATTGATTGTTATTCATATCATGATTAATACTCAATGAATTATGTTCCGCTAGTGTGCAGATTCCACACTTGTTATACCGATTTGTGTATAATAGAAAAAAATTGTATATTCTACTGGTACGTTTATTATATTCTATTGTCGCAATAATTATATTATTCGCGTTAAACAAATATTATACCTATAGTCTATGTCAATTCAGAATAATATATCTTACAAGTGGTTATATATTTTTTTCAAATGAGTGCCGTGGTTCTAGAGATTACTTTCCGCATATATACAAACTCACAAAGTTCACACTCTCGCCTTATATTATTAATATAAATGTAGCTTTGCTGGATGCAAGATTAATGTGAAATTACCTTAAAACTTTAACTATTCTTCCACAAGTCATCAGTCGTTACATTATTTTAGAGAATTCATAAAAAAGAGTAATACGAATATTTAAGTTACTAATTATATAGGCATATTATAAACAAGTAATTTATATCATAAACCATATTTAATAAGTAAGTCACGACCACACAATTTTAATCACGTGCAATATAATGTTTATCACCGCTCTTTCACTGTCTACTTTAATTAAAACCCTGTCATTAATTTGTACCATATAACAACAACAAACAGAAGTTCTTAAACTTATTATTATATAACATAACTAGTGCTGAAGTATGTATAATTATAATCACCGAGAAAACTAATAAATGTACATATGTTTTCCGCACAATTGAATACAGCGCTGTGAACAGCGTAATGTATCTTTAAATTTTTTTGATATTCCTATAATTACCTACTCGTGTGCCAAAAAAAATGTTGACGTAGGTACACGGTTTGCAGCCGCCTATTATATGGCGTGATATTATCCATAAATTAAATGTGTATAAAATATTAATCATTTATAAAGACACCTTCATTATACTTTTAAAAGTAGACATGAACACGAGGGATATTATTTGTTTCTTATATATCCGCAGCCACAGGTTTCATGGAAAACAGAAAGCCCTTTGTTTATCTTTTCCTCTACACTTACAACTAATTCTCTACTCTGTTTCATCTTAAACACTACAGAACGATTCCACTTCTTTGTCTATTTCTGCACCGAGTTCTTGTAAAGTATGCGATAGATTTTTATATGATTTTAATGACCATTTAGAATTCTTTTTCGAAAAGTTTTCTGTTTATTTTATGTAAAAATATATTCCAGGTTTCTTCTGATTCTATGACCGGGCGAATAATATATAAGTTTAAAATTAAGTCTTAAGAAATAACTAAATAGACATTGTAAGTACACATAATAGGTTAACATCGTTGGAAATTATACAAATTCGCATATAATATATGATAAAACTTGTGATCGTATCAAAAATCAATATAATTTACCCATTTTTGTGTAGACATACTATAATGTACTGTATTCCTCTCCTTAAATTAAAGTCAGTCGAATTTACCATTAAAATTGCGATCGCGTCTCCTATAACAGAATATGAATTTTACTATTGGATGCTACGTGAAATTTCTGGAAAAGAAACAGTTCCTGTTTCTATAAAGTTCTCAATGTCTAGCTATGGGATTTCATAACTTAAACGGCCTCGATAAGTGCGTGTTTGGAATGGCAAACTCGTTTGGTTGGTGTCGGTCGCGTCGTGGACTCGTGGCGAGCTGCGCGGCCTCACGGAAGGTCGACCGCCCCCCTCTCCGCCGGCCCGCGCCTCGCGCTCACCGGTACGTGGAATTTATGTAATTGCCTTCAATTAAAACGAGAAGAATCTCCAATGCTCGGTCTATCTTCAGCCGACGGACGACTCGGATCTTTTAATGACAAAAGACCTCAAAAGATGGAGATCTCACAATGTATCTGCCATAATACTCATAACATTATACCGACTCGTACCTCATATACTGCAGGGTATTATTATTATTATTGGCTCCCGGCTACATGTTTTTCGTGATTTTCGTGTAATAACCCATATCGTGTTGGTTTATAAGAAAATACCAACATCGTCCAGAGATAATATTAAAATAAATTAATATAATAATAGTAGGTTTCCATTAACGTGATCCTAAAAAAACTACAAAAGTTTCTGATTCAGATTAGGCGATTTATTAGGTTAATTAGTGATTTATTTCGCCTATAAATATCACATTATTATTAAATTATAATGCGCTTAGTACAAATTACTCAAAAACAATTAAATTGTAAGCACTTAAATACTAGACAACCTCAAAAAGACCAACTGGAATGAGTGACTAACGATTCGTACGAGTGTTTCATTGTGCCAATTACATCGTCGAATATTCGCTACCTACTACACATCCGCCGCATAACCACATGGGCAGGGTATAAGGTCACGAAGACCGCGAGCCATGAATGGGTCGAGCCGAGCGTCACCGGCCATTCAACGAGATGCTTCATTCTAGATTTTGTTCTTACGTAATGTTCGCCGTGCTGTCCACTGCTTTGGCTCAAAACAACTGAATTATATTTATTTACCGCATTCACGTACCGTAAAGCATATCTAACAAAATAGTTTTAAGAGTAAATTAATGTTCGATATTAAGGCCCAACGCCAATCTCATTTTAGGACACGTTTCGTCGTCTTTTTTTTTATGTTTCTAACGAATACTTTTCGATATCATTTTAAAATCCTTATTTTATAGTGGGATTAAATCGACAACCTTTCTTAAATAGATTTACTATTTAAAAAAATGATTAAATATTACCTAAATAAGCAACCGTTCGACATAGCATCCCCGTTTTTTAGCAGGGTGAACCGATAATTATAATTTGCTTCGGATAAAGACTATAGTGATGAGAAATGCATATTTAGGAATCTTTCATAAAATAAACGAATATTCAACTCGTGCAGTATGGTAATGAAGTAAGTTGCTGTACAAAATATAATTTATATTTTTCTCTCCCTCCTGATACAGCATTAGGTGGTTTTATACAGCTACTAATGTCGATAACCTTCTTAAAGGCTAGTTTAATCTTTCTATTGTTAAAAATTTAAGAAATTTCAAAAGTGATTAGGAATGAATAGAGGGTATTAACTTGAATTTATTATGTACGTTCATAACGTATAAACAGTGGGTATTAGATGGAGTTAATGGTTATTCTTCGTACGTATTTGATGTGATGTGATGTGACCAGTTGTAATTGTCATCGTAATATAAAGTCAAAGGGCGTTTATCTGGGAAGTCATACGTGTAAACAGTTAACCCTATTATGGTATATGTGGTTTAATTGTATATGTTACAGTTAAAACCAGTTTTTAAATAGAACGCGTTTTCCCTAGTTAGAACTAGTTTTCACTAAATTCCTTTGTTAAAACTAGAATTAACTAATGCTCAAAATTGAATATCAGTTAAAACTAGTTCTTACTAGACAAAGTCAGTTAAAACTGTTCTGAAAGTTCATAGTATCTTATTCTCATTGATCGCGAAACGTCACCTGATTCGACAAGTGCGGGGGAATCTCTTTCCGAGCGCCATCCGCGCGCTGTGTGCTCCTTCATTCTAACCTAACCTAATCTAACATAACATTTTTTTACGTGAGGAAACCCTCATGGGTTCCTCTCAGTCGCGGGGGCGATAGCGAGGATATGCCGGACTCCTACCGGCTAAAACCCCACGGTGTTCCTCTGAGCGCCCTTTGTCGGGACTGCGGGTACACTCTCGCATTCTTCCGCGGTCCCGACGGCGTTCGCTCTTCTACAGAACCCGTCCCTGTGCGGCTTGAATCTGGAGCTAGTTCATCTTTGAGGTGCACGCGGGAATACCGTGCGCATCACCTCGAGGCTCGTTTCTTTTGGCGCAAGACTCCCCTGTATCCTACGCCATAGCCTCTGTTATGGGGGTCGGAGATGGGCGTGGGTGCCTCTTCTCCTATGCCCAGTTCACCGGCTGCGGATTTGGAGGTTAGAACTATTTTCTCTCTCCCTTTCCGCAGCCTCCTTCTGCGACATAACTTCTTCGCAGAAGGACACTTCGAGTTTCCACGACTTCTCGCTCTCCACCATAGCTTTCAGCAAAGCAACGAGCGAGAGGTCGTCCTCTATAGCAGCGACGAGTTCACGGCGCTGATTGTCCCATGCTGGGCACACCTCCAAAGAAACTAACATAACCTAACCTAACCTAAATTCTAGTTTTAACAAAAGCATTTAGTAAAAACTAGTTCTAACTAGGGAAAACGCGTTCTATCTAAAAACTGGTTTTAACTGTAACATATATAAACTGTTAGGGTTCTACCTTTGTACAGATAGCTTTCTGGAACCTCGACTTGTGAACCTTGGGTCTAAATCAAATATTATACATAGAATAGGTATACACAAACATTTCTTTGTTCATTCTGGATACATTGTTTCCGGTTAACCTTGCAACCGATAAATAAATAATAATATACGATATAAGTAAATGGTTCAACAATTTCTTTACTTTGCAGACATAAATGACGATTTGGTTCGATAAGCTAGTATTTTCTCTTAAAATGTAAGTAATAAATGCTGCAGTCCTATGCACTGTCCAAGACTGTATTGGCGAATTTCTAACACCTTCAAGGTAACTCTCAATTATGAAGTTATCATCACGATGTTTTCCTTCACTGCAAAGAGTAAAAATCAATTTCAAATACGCACACGTCCAAATATGTTAAATATCTTCAAAATTTCCATGCCCATAATAAGTAAAATATTCTAGCGTCCAATGCCCTTTCTAGTGATTTTGGATTATATACATATATCTAGATTTAATTTTCTAATAACAATGTTCTTTTCTATAGTTTTGTCATATTTTTCTACCAAGTACCTACTTATGCATGGGACGGTGATAAAATAACCTTAATACCACTCTTCTAAAACAATATTGAAAAGTTTTAACCTGTTTTGCTTTCAGAACTGAAGAGCTGATTAAATCTATGGTTTTGCAGTTTACTTTTTAACCACCAACGCGTCTGTAATGTCACAGCAAATGTGCATTAGCGGCGGTGTTTACTTTCCATAAAACTATCCTCTATTCGTTTACTGGATATTCATAAAAAACATATTTATTCATGTTACAAAATAACCACAGATAGAAAATGTTTAAAACAGATAAAGAAATACATTAATAATGAAATAAGATCAAAAAGTCGAAATGGATAAAAGAATTACATCAATTGACTAACTTAGCGGATGTCGTTAAGTTCATCTGTATGGGGACCGTGTGCGCGGATGGGAATTGTACTTTTTTATTTAGTTTTTTTCGCGTTTCCTGTTCAAAGTTACGCATTTTGCATTTGTTTGTTGCAAATATGTCGAATTTTTGCGGGAAAAACATGTTGTTGTTGCCATCAAAATGTGCGACGCGCTGAGTTGTTTATAGGCTATTTCTAAGAAAAATATTCATTCGATTTCGCAAAATCAAATTTAAAATTATAATGCCAGTGTTTTTACACGATTGGCGAACGCAGTGACGGGATGACCCGACAGGTGTTTTATTTTACATCAAATGCAAAACTTTTAAGTTTTGTAATAGGTATGAAGATAATTTAAACACTTAATTAAAGTAACTTCGTGATAAGATTCTTCATGCAATAGACGGCTGGTGGTTTCCGCAATCTATACGCAACAGTATCACTAGGCTTTTATTGTATTTGGTAGTTGATCTCCAGTTGTTTTTGTCCACCAGCCAAATTTTTTTTTGTGTTTTTTTGTATAGTCTCTAATATTTTTGGTGTTTCTGGCTCCAAATAGCTTAATTTATTAACTGCTAAAAATATCAGTGGAAATTTTATCGTGTGTGCCTTTCCACTCTGTTGTATCTATCTATAAGCAGAAAAGGCATTGTTTGTTTTCCAAATAACTAAAAATAAAAAAAAATATATAAAATCCAACGTTGTTAAATTTGTACTGTAATCAAACCGTCAGTGCTTTGAAACTTATTAAGAAGTTATATATATATATATATTTTAATTTTGTAACATTAAATATTATGAATAAATAAATAATTCATCGTCATTATGCCTGCATCTCATAATTATCCCACCGCTGGGCACAAGTGATTTCCCAAAATTTGAATGTATGAAGTCAATGAGAAACTTCATACATTCGAGAATAACATAACGAAATGTTAGATTGGGTAAAAGTTACCTTACAATTTTTCCTTTATCACAATATTACAATTAACTAAAAGAAGTAAATTTGAATGTGTAGCGAAGAAAAGGAGTCAATTTATACTATGCATGTTACATAAAAAATTAGAGCTGCGTCAGGATTCGAATTAATGAATAGTAGTTAATAAAGACGAATTAAGTGTTTATTTATAACGCGAGTGGAAGAACTAAATACTTCTATATTTTAATTATAAAAAACAAACGGATAAGTGGCCGATATCGAACGATATATCAACGGAGAGCGAATAGGTTATTATGGTCAATGTATAGACCGCCGTAGCTGTCTCATTCATGCTTCCTTTATCTGCGGCCGACATCCGGCATTAGTCTGCACTGCACGCATCCGCTTCGAAACGTACTTCGATCTACAACTCTCGGGTCGCCGCGACGGGACGCGACGCCGCCCGTCGAGTAGTATATTTAGACAAACAACGATTAAACATACCACTCGTTCCAAATTATTATTGAGTGAAGAAAATTATGCCGATTATTTGTTGAATAGCTCACCTACCTGACATCTATTTCATTTTAACGTTCATTTCAATATATCTGTCTGTGCGAATATGAGGAGTTTCATTTATTAAGCAGATAAGAATTTCTTAGTCATCTATTATAAGATCAAGTCTGCACTTAATGCATCGTTAAATCCAAGCACAGCTCCCCTGTTATTGGTGTACCCAGGTTTGCGCGTTGAACAAAAGACAAGTTATGTTATTACTATCTAGAACCTATTTTATGTACCTGAACTAGTTTAACCGTCAGGATCTGCTACCACCTTTTAGAATCAATCGTGAAATATTTTTAACCGTTTACCTTAAGAGCCAGTTAAAAAGCCGGTTAATTTTGATGTTACGGAAGTCCGTGGATGATGGTGACCGCGTATCATTGGATGACTAATTTGGTCGATTATCGACTATTGATTTAAAAAATATAAAAATGCCCAGTAATCTGTGTTCTCGTGTATTGAAACTATCCCACTTTTAAAAATTGTTTTTGATACAATCTTGCTATCGCACAGTGGCATAGTACCTCATAATTGATGTTTATAACAGTATATTTTAACATGTATTCTACTACTTTCAAACGGTATGTTATTTTTAAATAAAAAAAAGAAAATTATATTTCTTTATTATTTCATATTGTATATCTTGACACTTTTCACGCATATTTTAAGCATTATTCATTCATATTTGCATGTATATTTGTAGTTTTTATACAAATAATCCGGTCTCTAATGTTATGAAAGTTTTACTCCATAAAATACAAGATAATATTAACTCAGTCATATAATATTGAACCGAATATTTATGGCGTCAAACCACTATTTATAAATAAGTGTCTCGAGACGGAAGTTCAAAGATAAAATAATGTTTTCAAAAAACAATTGTGGAGATAATGCGTAATGTACCGCCGATATTAAATACAATTCTGGTATCTCTATAATCTCTTAGTTCGGTATCTTATTTATATATAACTATTTAATTAATTTCTGAATTTGATTAGGTTTTCAAATGTTCCGTTCTCCTTTCTGAACGAGTCCGAGGGGACAGTCAAGGGTTGATGATGACGGTTGGAGTTAATTACACTTGAGGCGGCACAAGGGATGCGCTGTGCGTCATGCGGCGCACGGCATGCGACACGGCGGCGTGGCGGCGTGCAGCCGGATGGAAAGCGGCAGGCGGAGGCGAACGCTTCCGCCTGCCGCCGCCTCCAGAATAACAAACGGAACCTGATTTCTATCGAGTGGGCCACCTCATCGACTCGCCATCTCAATGTTTCTTTTGATTTTTTTTAACTAGAACCCTGCGTTGTGTACGGCTCGTAAATAACGCTTAATTGAGTTTAACAGATTGGTATTCATTGGTTACTATGGCTACAAGACGAGTTTTTTGATCGTTCATATGCTGTATAAAGTTAACTCCGCTTATTTATTTAGTTATAAACTATGATTCAGGATCACTATAAACTATACTAGTTATTTGAAACAGGGATGAATCTCAAAGTCGAAACATTTATGAATATATTTCTAATTCGTAGAAGTAAGCAACGCGACCCGTAAAACGGTAAAATGGGGTAAACATGAAATCTTTAAAAAATTTGCTATTTGTAAATGTAAAAGCACATTCCTGGTTTCCAAAGCAAAGATATTTTTTTCTAAATACTCAGAGGAAAAAAAATCAAATTAGCAGATGTTGATTAGTTACGTTATCATGATTTGAAGACTGCAGAACATCCTTTATATTCAAAGTTCCTGGAGTTATTCTAGGAAGTTTTTAAATCCACATCAGCACTTGCAACTGCTCATGTGCTGGCAAGTGAAGGTGGAACAAATTCTAGACAGATCCAGAACAACAACATCGTCTTGTTACGGTATGTAACGACGTCAATGAACCAAACTCATGACTCATCTGTCAACTGTCATTACTGTCAGTGAACTGTCAACTCTCAAGAGTTTCTTCCCACCACAGCTGTCTTACCGCGATCATAATACGCGTAATTTGGCCGAAATATCGATGTAAAATTTAAAAGCAGTAAGTGCTCCTTCTAATTGTAATATAAGTTTAAAATCATATTGATTCAAGTTACTGTTTCAAGGTAATCAAGTTTAGAAGTAATAGACATTTCAGCGATTATAAAAGAAAGCAGAAATTCCTATTAATATGTCTGATTCCAGGAAGCTGTGTTTGTACGCAGTTAGCGATTCCGTTAACTCGAAGTGTGTGCCGTCTGAGGTTCCAGCTGCTATTGGTACAACGCCGGTATCGTTTTCTCTCACTGTGGCGGTTCGAGCCAGCGTCTACACCATTGTTCTTCCTTATTGGCTTCGCGTTCCTAAAACCTCTTGAATCACTATTGTTCGGCAGCGCTTAACCGTATATACTCATGAGACAATCGCAATTGTTAATTGATCACAATTTTTATGTTAATTTTGTTTACTTGGAACGTCTTTGAAACATGTGAACATTTTATATTGTAAAACACTTTGTATTGTACTAAGTATTTGTGTCAGTTTAAAGATTGAGACCCGTATATGTACCTTTTTTTACTTATTATAAGTCAGTGCTTGACTACAATTTCACCTGATGGTAAGTAACGATCCAGCCTTGGCTGGTAAGGCGCATGAACTTAAAAAAAGTTGCATTCTTGCCTTGAAGTTCACCCCGTAATATTTCAGACGTATTTCGTCAGTTGTATTTGTATGTCATAGAGCCGATTAAAAAATTCGGTGCTCTACTTCGTTCTTAGTTATCAAAAGGCTGATGCATATGCTATTCGTAAATCATGAAGTTCCTTTGCTCGTTTGTCGCCTTATGACGTAAACAATATTGAACACCCACATACATCAGAATATTATCGACGACCCCATAGCTCTGTTGCTTGTGACTCCGGGTTCAAATCCCGACGAGAGGAGACATTTATGTTCTCGGGTCATGGGTGTTTGTGATGTCATATTTCTGTACTTCCATATCCATGCCACATTGAAGCCTAGTGCAGGGTTGAGAGTGTTTGATCGTTTAATTTACCATCCATTATTGATCTATCCATTATTAATGGATGGATAATAATCCACCCATCCAATCATTACTCGAAATCAAATTGTCAAAAATCAAAAATCAAAAAATCAGTATGTATTATCTTAGCGTTCCAATTAACAATTTTTTATTTACAATTTTGTACAGTTATAAAAATACGTGGCATTCATACAAACCAACACCAATATATTTAACAATAAACATCGAGGAATACAAAATGCGATTAACTTTTTGCAACAGAAACAGCACCGCACCGTTGAAGAAACAAAAAGCACGGATTCGGATCGTCGTCTATTAAAAATTATCGGAACTTTAGATACAGGTAAAAATGTTTAAAAAAATAGTCCACTGAATTTTTTGTATCAGGTTGCGTGTACCGTTGTTTCTTATACAATACTGGATATATAATTAGGGGATATCATAATTAACAATTTCGAATTCTCCACACACACATCTAATTTTGGATTTTGATTCTGAATTTTATGGGGAAGGGAAACATTGGGAGGAAACCTGAAGACCAGAGGATTTTCCGTAAGATTCTCAAAGTTGTATTAAATCCAACGAGTCTGGATAAATATAATCAATATGATTTCATCTTCTGTCTGTTTAAAATGCGACATCAGGTCCGCAGTAGAAACCTATCCAAAGTAGCATTAAATGCCTCTCCATACCGCTTTGCATGTTTCATTTTTCTTGTCATATTTCTATCGAATGTAAATATTTTAATATTATAGTCTGTGTCCTTTCATAAGATGAATTTAAACAGCTTGTTAAGCACAACCTTGGTAATAATAAAACGTAGGTAGAACATTTTTGGTATGATCCGGACAAAACATGGGACTGTCAATGTCAACAGCAATGATGCTCATTTCATTCACTCACGAGAATATACATAAATTATAATGAAAATTTAAAAGACTGACCGATTGTCGTGTGGTTTGTGGCTGCTTGTCTGTCGACAAAGCGAACGTGCTCAGGTAGAACTTTTTTTTGTTAAATTGCCAACCGAATAATAGGGGTTGCACGATTCACCACGGCGATGTCTATCATATTGTCTGTACCGATTTATTGATATTTTTATTGTTTAATCGTACTTTTCAAATACCAATTTCTTTTTATCTCATTTTACATTCGCAAGACACTATAACATAACGTTTATCTAACCATATTATTCTTTACTGAACACATTGAATCGATTCTTGTAAATCTCAATGAGTAAGTACCTCCTACCGAATTGATAAGATACGAAGTTGTGTAACAAATCAATAAATTACGCTCTCGCAAGTTATGTATTTGTTATACATTATGTATTATGAACAATAACATTATTATTTAATCGGCTACTCGCGATCGCTTGTAATAAATGTACCTGTGTGCTTTTTGATGAATTATAACGTTGTCAGATTTTAGTGACAAGCGTGGTCCCGTTTGGCGCGCCTTATCTCTCGTCCTTGACACAGAGACGCCGCGTGTAGTGTACAACGCGCCTTATTGTCGACAACCTTGCGAAATTGTGCTCGCGTGCAAATACACCCGCGGCCGACTACTACCGATAACGCGCCCCTCAAGCTGCGGCGTGTTTGTTCCTCGCACCCGAGCCGCTGCCAAACGTAAGTGTTCTTGATAGACAACTCTTCACTCCTTCAATAAACCCGGCGGAATCGTAATGACGGTACCGTTTCGCCGCAACATTGTATCGACAGAGCTAAATCAGTACTTACCCCGGTACTTCCTACGTTATGCCATTCGGATTTATCGTTGAGAGATAAGCGGGGCGAGGGTAATATCGAGTGCAGTTGCAGGACGAAAGTGGGCGGAGTGGTATAACTCTCGCCGACCGGAAACCTAATTCCCGGATGCGGCTGTGCGGGGGATCTCACCGGAAACTCGATAAACGAGCACATCCGTTGCCGTCGCCCGCGCCGCAAAATTTGGCACCGAGAGCGCTCGCAGTCCGCTTCCGGTCCCCGCTCCCCGCGGCCCGCTCGCCTGCGAAAATAGCGGCCGACCGCTCTGTGTACGCGATTCATTCAGTATGGCCGCCTTCCATTCATAAAAAGGCAAGGCGCGCGCGGAGAGGCACGCGGCGGCGGGGAGCGGCTCTCCGCTGGTCCGCGCCCGCACCCGACGCCAGTGCGGAATGTGCCAGCGAATGGAACGGTCGCTTCATCGGAGCGTAGCGCCAGCGCTCCCGGTTTTCCACTAAAATGTGTATAAGAATAAGTACAGTGAATCCGCACGAGTTCGGAACGGTCACAAGAATCGCCGTCGTCGAGATCGGGAGTAGAAATCAACGAAGAACTTCACCGAGGAAGTGAGTAGCGGCCATATTGCAGTGATAACCGCGCGGCGGGCGGACGAGAATCGAGGCCGGTGCGTGGGCCGCCCCCCGCCCGCGCCAGGTGCCGCTCCGGGCCGCGCCGGTCTCGCGAGCCTTCCCGTGGATTCGCGCGCCCGAAATTCGGTGGTTCCGCCGTATTCCGAGTGTGTGTGCGCGTGCCGGCGCGGGCCCGGGGGGCACCGGCTGGAGCGCAGTGCAGTGTGTGGGGCCAGTCGGCCCGAGTGCCCTTGTGTATCGTGTAGCGATGTGCGTAGGAGACGGGTGACCGTGGAACTTCCGCCTCGTAAGTACCACCCGACCGTCGTACGGGCTCTCCTCTACCGATTCCGGCTCGCGGCGAACCTCCAGTCGCCGAGGATCGAAATGGCTAGGGTTTGTGTAGCGGAACTCGCGAACGCGATGAATGTAGTAATCGGTGAATAGCGAGCGAGGGGAGCTAACATGAATGAGGCGACAGTAGCGCATCGGCGCGGCCGGCAGCAGGCGGCGGGCGGCACGCACGTGCGGAGCCAGTCACGCCGACACGCCATACTTCAGCTCTGTCTGACCCCTAACAACGTTTCAACTGCCACCGTTTCTTGTTACACGATCGTTCGACTTCGTCCCGGTTTAACATTTCATAGTTTTTTCCGAACTTACGATTCACGAGGATCTGTAGATTATATTCTTATAAAGTGAGAAATAAAAAATCTGATTTAATTGTATAACTTTAACCACACGGCTCGTACCCATGTAATCACGTACGACTAAGTATATTATTATAGCAACAGTGAACGTTTTCGACAGTAAAATGATAACTGAAAGAAGATAAAGAATAATAAATTTGTAAACATTACGGCGCATATCTAAACAGAGTCGAGAGTACAATACTAAACAAGATTTTAATTGTACGAGACTAGCGGCTGTTCATCCTTCCGTATACCGTATTTAGAATTACTAACCCAACGTGAACATGAGAACATCTAAACAGCATGATATCATATAATGCTGAGACTGTTTAATTTCTTTACATAGTTCTTCGCATGTTTTTTCGTTCGCATTGATTTTGGTGTTTGATATTTATAACCTCTTATCAATAAGTTTATTTATCGTTACAGAAACTGTGCATACGTATTTTCTCGCTATAATTCAACAGTCAATGGTAAACACGTGTCTTTACTGATGATAGTTGGGGATGTTGTTTATAAAACCATTACTTTCTTCATAATTATGAAAGATAAATCTTCACATATGTTCAACAGAAACAAGCAGAAGAAAATATTTGTGTTGTCGTTTTATTTAACATTGTACGCAACATTTAAATGAAACAAAATTTTTGTTTTGATAATTTTGATAAAAATTTAGCAGCAGTTTTTGGATTGGAGTAAAATGTTGCTTTGAATAACGCTCAAACGATTTCTTTTTTTTTTGTCAAAATCATTTCATCATTCAATTTTGTAAAAACACTTATGAACGTCATTTTTTGCTTCTACCACCGTGTCGAAAGGGTACTTTAACATTGAGGAGAAGAAACTGCGAAAGAAACTCCTCAGCACATCTTTTAAACAACACATGGTAATTACAAAAGTATAACCTGTGCGGAACTAGTTATAATTAATTAACTGTTATTAATATATTCATCTGTACTATAATATCCTTTGCCTATAAGCTGTATTTTAATGCGTCGCTTAAAACCTTCTAACCTTCTTTAAACAATAAATAATATGCATGCTAGCTTAAAGTCTATAATATGATAATAACTAGTTAAAAAAGTAAATGTTTAATAAAAAAAAAAACTACTTAAATTTGAAGGTGAATTTCTTGGTTCCATCTTCTTTTTCCATCCTTCGGGTGGTATTTTTTCTTCAAATTTAATTGGGACCAAAAACGATGTAAACCCTCTCAACAGAAGCAGGAATTTTTCAAATCAGCTAATAAATGACGGAGTGCTGAGGTAACAAATGATAATAAGAATACTGCATATGATATCCGATTGCCACGTGTATACCGGAAGCAAAAGTCGACGTCGTCATTGTCTATTGAATCATGGCAACCTATAAGTACGAGTGTCTATGTCCCTATAACAACTAATCTATACTAATAAATAAAATTGGAGTGTTTGTTTGGAATATTAAAATAACCGCTTTTTACTACATGTATACGATGTATATACGGTACATATACCAAAATAACATTTTTTACAATTTTTGTCTGTCTGTCTGTCTGCTTGTTGCGGCTAATCTCTGAAACGGCTGGACCGATTTTGACTGGTATTTCACTGGCAGTTAGCTGATGTAATAAGGAGTAACATAGGCTACTTTTATTTCTACTAAATAACTTCTTTGGTTAATTCCGCGCGGACAAAATCGCGGGCACAGCTAATAATAAAATAAAAACAAACCATTTAATCGAGATAAAATTACCTTATTATGTCTTTCACATTTGCCGTTTATTAATTTTACAGATGATGGTTAATTATTATCTCACTTTAAACACAAATATATGAAATAATTCGGAATAATTTTGGGAATATCTACGAAATCGAATGTCATTAAGTGTGTATGCGGGATCTGGATTTAATTATATAAAAGTAAAGTTTTGTGGGATATTTGTTATCTTTAGATGTAGACAGTATATGTCCGAGTAAAGTAACAACATTCAAACTTTTATATTTTACGTTACTCTTCTGTTGTAGACATTAATAAAAGAAACGATGTCATAAATCCACCACATACATCGTATAAGCCAATAAAAAACAATAATGTTCTCCGTCCATCGAAGATTAAGTGATGGAATTTTCATAAAATTAATATTCATATCATGCGAAATTAACTACTGCCTAATTCTACATATTTTTTTCATATCGTAAATTTCAGACTCTCATCTCATGCATCTTATCTTGAGCATTCTAGATATTTGCTTTACAAATATAAATCATCTTGAGCAAACATTCGAGTTCATTTTTGTAATGAATAATTATCAAAGATAAAGGACCTTTATACTGCATGAGTAGTCTATAATATGAGAAAAAAGATAGTGTATCGTTTTAATTAATAGACGCCAGTAGCAGATTATTTATCTTGTTTACGTACTGTGTTGATATTATTAAATGTTATTCAATACATCGTGATTCGTTGGTGGCTGGAAATAGATGTTCTTAGAATATTTAGTCACTGTCAATCATTTAAGTTCCCATTCTATCAGAAAACAATTGTGATAGACGCTCAGAATCTTACAAGAATTAATTACGCAAACCTTGTCTTTCAATAATTGTAGCATAACATTTCTTATAATTTGAGAATGTAATAAAATGACTCGCATTTAAGTTTAGTTATGATAAAACACTCTTATACACATTTAAACCTCCACAGTTAAAGTTGAAAGTAGATGAAAATATTTGTTAAAATCATAGATATCAGAAGCTTGCTGGTTAAGACATTACGTGTGTCATTGTTTGTGTCGAAGTAAGTGGTCGAGATGCTGAAAATGCAAACAGTCTATATTATGGTAACATAAGAGAACATTCTTGTCCACATGGAAAAACAGAGTTTAATCTGACAATTAAAGTGAAGACCATAAAAACTATCTATGGAATCCAATATCGTCTCCAATTCAAAGGCTAGCGTCCAACTCGTATCGTTCACTATATCGATAAAAAAATAATTATATGTCTGTAAACGATCACACGCGAAATAATTACCTTATTGACACCTGTTATATAATAAATAAAGGAAATGTTCAGAATCGATTTTTCAGTTACGTTAGTGTCACATAGTAATAAAATAAAGCAGTCGTCCGTGTCTGAATAAGTATCTGTCTAAATGTTATGTTATTATATAATATTCATTCATTCACCTTTATCTTCTTAGTAATAAACACATCAACGTCATTGGTTATTGCATTTAGTAAAACATTGGTAAGGTAATCGAGGTATTTAATGTTGTGTAGAGTAATGAAGAAATTGTTAAAAAAACAATATGGTTATTAATTTCTTTCACTCATCTGAAATTTTATTTTCAGAAAAAAAAACAGTTCTGACATCTGACACATAGGCCATTATTAATGCGGGTAGGTTAATATATGTGAAAATTATCATATTGATTCAGCCATTGATCTGTAGCTTTTCCGTTGCAAAAAGTAATGAACGCAATGATCATCATTGCCACACGAAGGTCTTAAGCTGTCTAAAGAAATTACACTCTTTTGTATAGTTGCGTTCGATCTTAAGTCTTCCATAAGATCATTACATTATTGATTTTAGTAACATTAAAACGTGGCATTACGAGATCCTTCAACATTTTTGTCTTGATTATAATATTCGCAAATTATTTTTGTGGACTTAACTTACCATTAACTGAACATGACATATTATCAATTTTAATTACCGTAAAACGGATCAATTTTAATATCTTAAACACAATTCTTTAGTGCGCAAATGACCATGTGAAATTCAAAACTTTGAATAATTGTTTTTCTTTGCTCGTTTTTATGCACAGTATTTACATTAACTCACTATTTTGACATGTTTTTAAAAGATTTATTTAAAACTGCAATACATAATGCATAACTTTCAAAATGTAATTTAAATTTAAAAATCAATATAAAAAACTACCCAATCATCAAGGTGTATAATAGAAAAGTTACGAATGAAAAGAAGAAATATAAAAAATAAAAGAAAATCTACGATACAGCCTACTACTTGATATACTCGACTTTTATCTGCCCTTACACTTAATTAAATAACTTTAAGGTTTACTGAGGACATTTAGTGGATTCGGGAATTTATCGTGATAATATGAAACAAAATCTGGGAAATTTTAATTTGTGAGTACTTTTTATGTAAACGAATGTAAATGGAACAAAACGTAAAGAAGTTATCTTTAAGAAGTGTCCTATACTCAATTACTTAAGCAATTAATGTTTTAGATATAATCGTTTAATGTATTCTTAAAATTGACGATTAATTATTTAATATTCCTCAAACCCTCGACCCCTCTAGACGAGATACCAGACGAACAGAAACTTTAATTGGGGAAAAGATGAGTCTTATATCTCCAACATTCCAGTGTATTTTCCTCCATTATTTCTACGCGTAGTGTATGTAGTTCCAGACAAAGTTGTACAATCAACGTTGGATGCGACAATGATTATGCTTTTACATCCATTACGTGTCATATATTGGTACCTCCTTTGCTCTTAAACGGACGGAGTAATGTAATCAGTATTTAATGTATGACGTTAAATAGACTAATGACCCACTAACCACTAATTCACCCTCTCATTCCTCGACTATGGTCAAGTTCAATGTTTTCGGATTCTTGGCACTATACACTCTTTTGTTTACTCCCAATACACCTACGTCATTGGCAAATTGTAGACCCAATTTTAAAAAGTTGAATACTTTCTACATATTCAATTAACTTCGTGTATTGATTTATGAATGATTTATCTGGTGAAGGTCGCGGGTAGCCACTGGCTGAGGGCAGCGCAGGACCGATCGTCGTGGGGATCCTTGGGGGAGGCCTATGCCCAGCAGTGGGCGTTGTCCGGCTGTGATGATGATAATGATGATGATTGATTTATGACTGATTTCTTCAGTATGCACTTAATATTTGAGAAATTTACAATGAAATAAAACAAATGAATATCAATATGTCTATTTAAAAAGAAGTTTTTTGCTATAATCTTTAGTTCTACATCCAATATGGAAGTAAAGAAGTGACTTTTGTTTCACTATTTTATGAGTATTTCTAGAACATTGTCAAACGTTATTGCTATAGGATTTTCATAAAACTTTTATTATGAGTAATGTCTTTCGGAGAATTTTGTGTTTGAAACAACACACATTATGATATTGTTAATAAATACTGTACTGTTTTGTAATAAATACTGCGGGTTTTCGATGTTCGACATATGTGTGAAATCCTTTTTACAATAAAATTGTTTTGTTTCTGCAAGCGATACAACAAAAATATAAAAACAAACAGCTGTATAAAGTGTCGCTGTATAAAGTTGAGTCGCCAACACAAAGGCAACTGGCAATTTTATGTTTTTTTTTTATATTCGGAATATACTGGGAAACAAAACTAATGCGTGTGTTGGTATATAAACAGCATTCAGTGCCAAAAGTTTAATTGCTCTATTCATTTTAAAATTAAGACATTTATTTGGTCCTTCGAGCTGGAAATTCTCCGACTACCAGCAGTCTAAATATTAAAACTTGAAAATACTATATCAAAACTGTGTATGTTATTTAGGGGTGAACTTATTATAGCTTATTAAATCTAGATCGATGTCGCATAATAGCGATAATAACACATTTGAACGATATATCATTAATAACAAAAGTTTCAATCATTTTAAAATATGAGATCTATGATATGAGGTATATCTATATATCTATTATTTATATGAGGCACCAGAGGAAGTGAATCGAAACTCATTTATAGTCAATTAATTTCCTATCTCAATTTTATGTTTGTTTGGATGTGACTTTCGTAAGTGATGGTGGCAATAACATGCCTTTAACAGCTAATGTGAAACTCGTCTACGCTATTTAAATTAATATTAAAGATAACGCATGTAAGACCGCTGCAATAAAATTTACAATAATTTGAAATTCTTAAATTACTTTTATAATTTTGATCAATTAACATGATCAAAACATAACGTTACGTAACTTACACGTAACTTTGGGTATGTTCGGCGGAAAACGAGTTTAGATGGACACAGTCAAGTGTCGTTTTCAAATTGCATCCTACACACTCGCACACGAATACTGCGCTCTACCGTAATACATGTTGTATTAAGTATATAGTGCTACAATTATGTATATTATTGATAAAATCATCACAGATAATTTATTTGATTTATTATACGTATTAATAAATTATGGTAATCACGGTACTAACGAACGCATTTACTCGTTTGACAGGTGGGGACGATGAGGGAACAGGAAGGCGACGGCCCGGAGAGCCGTTAGCCGGACTCGATGGACGAGTATGG